>JAXCGZ010018880.1:152500-177500 GCA_037179515.1 Halocaridina rubra
AGAATATTCAGTGTATCTGTAGGCATAGATAAAGAACCATAACTGAAGGAAGACTTAACATCGAACTGTCCTGGACAGACCTATTTAAGTTCAAAAAACCTTCAGCTGTAGTATCGCAATGGGTGGCTGGTGCCATGAGCCAACCTACTACATACTAATATAACTCAAGTTTTTTCTATTGATTTATATCAGCAAAGGAAATTCCAAAATATGCCATGCTCCACCCCATATTATTGATATTTACGGGAAGAGTTAGTTAAAAACAGTAAATCGATGAGAAACAGATAATTAGAGTAACTAGAGAACTGTGGTAGAATTGAGGCGTTTGGGTAAAAATGTTGAGGGGATTGGGGACAGCCATTTTTAACACGTAGAAATAAACTCCAGGCAAATATTCTTACATAATATACAGTATAGCGCTTCTGCCGTATGACACAAAGGCCCGATTTCTTAAACATTGTAAACCTAGGATACTATATTGTTAGTTAGCTAGACACACACAAATGGATTTCATGAATGCATCTGACGTGGTTCTGTGTGGCTGGATCCTAGCCACACAAAGAACCGCGTCAGATGCGTTTATGAAATCCATTTGTGTGTGTCTAGCTAACTAACAATATGGTATCCTAGGTTTAAACTGTTTAAGAAATCGGGTCTAAATCTGACATATCTACAGAGTGTTTCCTTTGTAGCTGATCTGACACTACCTTTCGGCGTCAATAGAGTAATTTTTTGCTAAATATCGCAACTGAGCAAGTATTTAGATTTCATTGTTTAGACCCACAGCTATAGACATTCAAGATTCTTTTGAGGTTTTGGATAGTCTGTTCCTATTCGTCATGAACTCATCTGTATAATGTAACTAATATGATATTTATTTTTATTTATACTTGCTTTTCCTATTATATATGAGAGTTTCATTACTCAGATCGTTGTCCTTATCGTTACTTTGGCTTGCAAAGAATCTGCTCCAGTGGTAATTGGGCCTAACAATCACAATGGACTGTTGCCTATTCTTTCATCATTTGACTTTTCTCCCTTTTTGTCTGAAAAGTATTTGTATTTAAGTTTGTATCTTACGTGTCAAACATTACAAATCTTAATTTCATATATTTCAGGAATTTCTTGTATTTCTTTTTAAGTCAAAGTTTATTTCTGGATATTCTACTTTTTATCTTTTCTTAGTATTTTGTTGTATAGATATTTACTGTTATAGATAGATATATACATACATACTTACGTACTCTCTCTCTCTCTCTCTCTCTCTCTCTATATATATATATATATATATATATATATATATATATATATATATATATATATATATATATATATATATATATATATATATATATATATACATATATATATAATATATATATATATATATATATATATATATATATATATATATATATATATATATATATATATATATATTTATATATATATATATATATATATATATATATATATATATATATATATATATATATATATATATATATATATATATATACTGGGTCATCTTGAGTAGAATGTGAAATAAATATAGAGCCCCTGACTTGTGTAAACCTTTTGCAAGTAAATAAACTTTTAAATCCTTATTATTTAACTCCTTGTAGTCTTGTCTGTTTTGTCAGTACTTTAATTTCATTGTCGATTCCACTGAAGGAAATTTGTTGACATAATGAATTGTAGAGAGCTTATTGGTCTTATTAAGGTTTTTGGTGTCTGAAATGCTTTGTGGCTGTATTTTTCAAACATATATATCAGAAATTTTATTTGGAGCCTGAAGATATTGTCTGAAAATTGGAGGCTTGAGGGCTTGTCATAAGTTTTCTGTTAGAAATTTAGTCTTGGTTTAGGCTATATTATCTGAAAATTGGGTACCTGAGGACTTGTCAAAAAATTTTGACAGAAATTTAATCTTGATCCAGGAGGTAAACCATCTGGAAATTGAATGCTTGGAGTCTTACCATGAATTTTTGTCAGAAAATCAATCTTGATCCAGAGGTTATGTGTTGGTCCATTTAGGAAAGTTTATTATCAAAGATCGAACCATCGAGTTCTCTGGATCTTATCTGGATCTTATCTGAGTTTTTAGTGCTACAGGACCTAGATTTGCCTTGTTGAGAAGAATATTTTATCAAAACGCAAGCTTCTTAGTCATCTCAACCATGTCTGTATCATTGGTTGTTAGGTCTTCTGTGAGGTAACACGAGTAGCGAATTCCATCAGTGATTCAATTATAGACTTTTGAGGAGTATGCCTATTTCATCAATGCTAGATATCTTATACGAAATGTCTGTAGATGAATGAGTTGTCAAATATTTAACTTCTTAAATCTTGACATTTCATCTTTCTTGTCAGGGTATATATATATATATATATATATATATATATATATATATATATATATATATATATATATATATATATATATATATATATATATATATAGATAGATAGATAGATAGATAGATAGATATAGATATATATGTATATATATATATATATATATATATATATATATATATATATATATATATATATATATATATATATATATATGTATATATATATATATATATATAGATAGATAGATAGATAGATAGATAGATAGATAGATAAAAGGATCAGTTGATAATATTGAATAAATTAATATAATTTTAGAGTTCTAAGATGAATTCTCAGTACGGAAGATCTTTCGTGGGCAGATTTGAGTAGAGTTACTTAGACAAGTTCAAGTTTCTTATGCCCTGAGCATGTATATGGCAATTCTAACTGCAGCATTCAGTTACTAATGATATAAATATTATCTGCCGAATAACATTACCATTTATTTTCACATTTTTGTCACTTTCAGGATGTGTTTTTGTTGCTTGCTTTCCTCTTGGGTGAAGTAAGTGAGAACAATGCCTGCTTAGAGCGAGTTGTGTGCATGACACCAAGTAAATCCTCCAATTACATCACCATATCCTCCATGATATTTAAATCTGCTAAATACCTTCAAAGGTCAGATTTTGATATAATTACGTTAATGCCAACTTGCTATATTTTCACAGATGTTCTATATAAATCCTTGTATTAGTTACTTTAGCAAAGTATAGTTTTCCTTCAAAGATAATACGATGTTATATACTTATGTATTACTTTTTTTAACATTTACTGTCAAACTTATTACATTCCAGTTGGGGAGCACCTTACAGCAAAAGGTATGTGGACTTACTGGAAAGACTAAATGATGTTGCCCATGATGGCTACTCTCAACACTGCGAGTCTTATTTCTGCCCAACGGTACCTAACATCTAGAGCTAGACGGACTTTCATCAAATGGTCAACCCAAGATGCTCTTTGATTACTTCTGTGTAATCTTGTTATATGATTTTCACTCATAAATGCCAAAGTAGTCTATTGTTTTCAATAAGCAAAACTATATATAGGTTTATAATACATAAAGAAGAAAAATAAGAAATTAAAAAAATACTCAATTGAGGGTAAAATCAAATAAAGTCATGTAATTAAGCTTAATTATAATCATTATCACGTCACGAAGTCTTCCAGTGGAAATTTGGACTCCCATCTTTTGCAGTCGTGTTTATGTACTAATAAATTCGTAATATATGACCTTGCTAATATTGGTCTCTCTAAATGTATGCTAAGTGACTGTAAGATACTTGTTTTCCACACTGATGTACAGTACAGCAAAGTACAGTACATTGTTGTGAAGCATTAGTCCTGCTTGATATATGGGAAGGACAATAGTGACACACACACTTTTCCTAGTTTTAGGCCATGGTATTTGACATTACTGAAAAATGAGCGTCAATGGCGTGAACTCCCTCACACTTCTATAGAAATGCCTGCTCTGCTGAATATATTATATATACATTGAGTAAAATGCTATTTACCTTAATAGGTAAGATAAATGATACTCGACGTTATCTCTTCATAATCAGAATTATATTCCTTGTAAGTTATTTTTTTACCTACGAGATACTTTTAATCTACTCTAAGAATTTTTTACCTCTAACTTATTTATTTCATAATTTAAAACTTATTTATTTGTTTTGGTAAGAATACCTTCGGGTCATGTTTGTCGTTTTTGTATATAAACTCCTGTTTGTAATACATTATAGCCATATATATATATATATATATATATATATATATATATATATATATATATATATATATATATATATATATAATTGTTTTCTGGGTGTACTTTTGTGAGTTCTGCTCACCCACCAAAGGTAGTAATTTTCACCATATTATATAAGCTTTGTAATATATCTATGTATAATTATAATAATTGATTAAAATGGGAAGTAGAGTTTTCTTTCCCCTGTTATGAAATACTGTGGCAAGTATTCCAAGATGGCACTGCACACCACGTGGATAGTATAATGTCACTATAATCATAATTATGGCACTAGGCTGATGTAGAGGTAATTGGGGGGGGGGGAAATTATCTATATCAGGCCGGAAGTTTCCTTCAGCTCGCCTCCTGCGTTCGTTTCCTTGATGAGAGAATATAAGAATTTTTTTTTTATTTAAACTTCAGAAACATATTTATTTTTATATAATACAGATGTCCTTGTCGTATGATGGTATAACTTTTCATAAATTCGTTTGAAAATCTTATCAGATACCCAGAAACAAAGGACTTAGTCAATTCAAAGTCTAGGGTATTGACGTAACAATATTAAATGTTTCTATATCCCTGTGGGGCGGGCACAATATCAAAGAATAGCCTCACCGTATTCCCTGCGTGTCGTAAAAGGCGACTAAAAGTGGACGGGGCGGGGGGACTGGGAATCCCCCCCCTTGTACCAACCTCCTGTGAGACGTCAAAGAAGAAGGGGAGTGGGGGGGAGAATAACTTCTCCCCAAACTGTTTTCCTTTTTTGATGTCGGCTACCCCCCAATTTAAGGGGGAAACAGCCAAGGTATATGTATGTATGTATGTATATCAGTCGACGGAAACAATTTGAACTAGTGAGCTGAGAGGTGCTTTGCGCGCTCATTTTCATGGATTTTTGTGCGTTTTTTCACTATATATATATATATATATATATATATATATATATATATATATATATATATATATATATATATATATATATATATACACACAGTATATGAAATTGTATTGAATTTTAGCTTATGTATACTATACAGTCACAGTAGTGTGTGATTTTTAATAATATATTGCATAACTGATTCTCACAGTGGAAGGTTGTGCTGATATGCTTACTAGCATAAGGCAACCATAAATTTTCCACCCAGAAAGTGAATAAATATGTTTCTTTGGTTTACAGGACCAGGAATGTATAGTTGGTCCTAGTGTACTCTCTATATTGTACAGATACGGTTAAAGTTAAAAGAATCCTTGCATGATAATATCATATAACATTTTAACATCTCAAAGATAACAACAACAAAAAATGGAAATGGCGTTGCAGGAGGTGAAATCAATAAGGAAAATTATTTTTATTTTTATTTTTAAATGAATACAGAAAATAAAAATAATCTCATATATAGTATTTCAGTTTGTACAGGGTATATATGACATTGTGTTTATATATACATATTAATTCATATCAATTGAAACTTGCAGTCTGTGCTATGTATAAAAATAATCTACCGAAAAGCTTGAATGCTTCTTTATTTTGGACCAATCCACAGAATAGGCACCCAGTATAATTATTTAGGTGCTTAATCTAGAATTGAGGCATAAGACAAGTGCTTAATATAGAATTGAGTCATAAGACAGGTGCTTCATGTTAGATAGGGTTAGGTTAATTTACAGTAGTTTAACTTGACAAATTTTGTATTAAGTAGGTGTTTCTTCTGGGATTGAGGTACATCAGGTACCTACTCTGGGACTGATCTCATTTTATTTGCCAGAGTACTGACTGTTGGGTTGTGAACTATATCACAGAGTATACCTTGTAACAATTGTCACGATGTGCATAAATGTGTGTATAGATGATTTCAAATCTTCATATTCAGATGCGATATAGGGGGGTCCGCGGTAGCTCAGTGGTAAAAACTCGCAGATCATTAAGTGATATGCCTTACTAGCACGGGGCGTTAGGGAAGAGCACCAAGCCTGAGGCTTCTAGCTCGAACTAATCTGTTCAAGAACATTCGAATGGGGGGGGAACTAATTGTGACGCATAAAACGGTAAAAAAAAAAATATATCAAGAGGTGAAATCCGGATACTCTAAAATTTCGAGTATCCGAAATTCGCTTTAATAGCTTCAAATGTTATTTAGAGTCATAAATAACGTTTGAAGCTATTAAAGTGAAGGATTTTTGGTGCATGTTAAGTTGTTTTTTGTTCTTTTAATGATGACTTTCTTACCACGTGACTTTGTATGTATTAAGCAATTATCACCAAAGATATTACATGTAAAAACCACATCCTATAAAATTGGAAACCTGGTTTTAATTGGAATATATTGTTCACAGTTTCTGCCTGTCCCGGTGTCACTCAAAAAAAAAAAAAAAAAGTGTGTAAGAGGTAGATAAAAATAATATACAAAAGCTATATATAAGAGAATACAGACAATACTTAGCTAGTGAGGTGGAATTATACTCCTCCAATATGCGCTCTACCGATAGTCAATGATCTACCATTGTATATGGACAAAACATTAAAAATTAAGAAAATACTTAAAATGAATTTATTTAGAAATATGGATTCGGTTTTACGTCACGAACTCCCTTTTCTACTAAGGGCTAGGACGGTTGCCTTCTTACGAAGGACTTGTTTTGGCAGATGTAATCGTTACCCTGAGTGTATGCCCTTACTAACCTCAGTCCGTGACGGGGCGCGAACCCTCGACCTGCCGCCTTAGAACCCGTACTGGAGTATTATGTTAATAACTATAGCTTGTTTGCTAGTTAAATGGTAAAACCTTGATAGAGAAAGTATTGGAAAATGAATGTTCTTGGTAGTTCGCATAATGGAAGAGCACCGAGTTTAAGCCTCTCAGAGAGAAAGAGGGAGAAAGAATGGGGTTTATCTGTGGAGTTCAGCATCCCCTGCATCTAATACTTTATTCACTTTCAGCCTTAATCCGAATTGTCTTTCTTTCCTCTGGGGTAAGGGACAAGAGTAACACCTATGATTTCCAACTGATCGAGGTGCTGAACATCCACTTCCCCATTGCATTATTCCCCCACCAAGATATAAGGCTGTGTTTTTACTTTGCCACCCTCCTTACAAAAGGGGAAAGGGCTTTCCTATACTAAACTACACTTTGATCTTGCCCAAAAGCCTGAAGCGACATATTATATACACACACTTGCATACATATATATATAATATATATATATATATATATATATATATATATATATATATATATATATATATTTATTTATTTATTTATTTATTTATTTATTTATAAAACAATATTGGTATTTGCACTTGTGACCACATAATAATTCAAAATGAATATTGGGTTATTAAATGCTTCAAACAACCTCGTTTTGGACTCTGCTCTTATCATTCAATATCAACTCGAGAGAGTGACATTAATGCTTGTGCCCTTTGCAGTAGCTAAAAAATGTTTAGTTTAACTTCTGGATATAGTGAGTACTGATCCTTGTTGTTGTTGTAGAGGTCTGTCAATGCCTTTACGTAAGATGCATGGAGACTGTCTATCTGCTCTTGGGTTGGATCCTCTACACGAGGAACTTCAATTGGAGCTCCCACTGTGTAAATCAAGAAAGACAATGAATATATAATGCATAAGAGATTGGCTGCTGAGTTGAGAACCAGTGTTGTAATGAGTGATTTAGCATTGATTAACTAATGACCAGATTAACTAGTTGCCACTCTTAGGTCGCTCATGCCAAAGTGGCACTTGGCATGCCACGTGGCACAGCTGAATACGAACATCCGGAAATATATGAAACCTTTCACACAAAAGTGGCATGACATGTTCCATGTGCCATGCTACTTCTGTGTGAAAGGTTTCATATATGTTCGGATGTGCGTTTTCAACTGGCGTGCCAAAATGTGACGTACCACTTTGGTGTGAATGCGGCCTAAGTATACGATGGGGATTTTCTGTCCAGCAACCATAGTGAATTCATGCATATTCTTGCACTAAAAAGCTACTTCCTGACAACAAACAAAGAAAATTTATTATGAAGGTTTGAACTATGACCTCTAGTTCTATTGCCATACATATCAAAAGTATCGATCCCTATTAACTCTGATAAATTGATGAAGCAGAACATTCTATGAGAAGGGTAAAATGATCTTGGTACTTTATATATCTAAATGATTGCGTAATGATTTATCTGTAATGAGTATACACAATATTTACCTATTTTATAGATATTCCTTACTTGGCATTAGTGTATGATCAGGAAGGCTGAGGATTGCCAAGCAATCCCGAAGTGTTTTAGGCAAGTGAAGTGTGTCTTGATGAAGTGGAGTTATGCATCAAGTACAAATGAAAAATTGGATTCTCATATTTTCTTGAAATTCATCTGCTTATAATGTCAGGAAGCCACACAAAATGTGTTCTCTGTTTATGCGTTTTACATGCTTTTCATATTTTTTGGAAATTTTATTATACAATGTGAATATACTTATCAAATAGATATACTTTAGCAAAGTGTTAATTTCTCATATGCAAATCTAGTTATGTCAGTAGGGTCATGATGTGTAGTAAGTAGCATGAAATCAGTAATACTCTTTGCTCCCTTCCATTACGAATAAGTCTGTCTGTGAATGGGATCTTGTTAAATTAGTACAGATCAGGTATGCTTTACCCACTTATGCAAAGTTATATAGCCGTTCAGGTTTTACGTCACGGACTCCCTTTTCTACCAAGGGCTAAGGGCTAGGACGGTTGCCTTCTTGTGAAGGACTTGTTTCGACAGATATAATCGTTACCCCCGAGTGCATGCTCTTGCTAACCTCAGACCGTGACGGGGCGCGAACCCTCGACCTAACACCTCAAAGTCGCAGACGCTACCAGTTGAGCCACGCATTACAGTTAATTCTTACCAACTGTGCAGATTGGTTTTCTGTAGGGTACAATGCCAAAGAAATACTGGAAAACTCCTCTTCCAAAGAAGATCAGAGGAGCAAAACCAAAGGTTTTCTGGAATGCGCACTGAAGACGACGAGTCAAGGATCCTGGAGGATTAGAAAACTGGTCGTAGATTTCGTTCTCTCCGAAGGAATATATTGGCACTAGTGACGCTCTGAAATACAAAATTGTCAGTCCCCATTGGTAATAATAATAACTACTGCATATGTATCATTATACATTAGCAATTTTGCATGGACAATAGAGATACCATTCAAAACTGCAGCCTTACCATTATCATTTTTCTTCTAATTCTCATTATCTTTTTTCTTTTAATTCTCTGTCAAAGTCTACTCATCAAAGATGTAGAAATATAAATAACGTTAATATAAAGATATATATTGGATTATCTTGAAATAGTACATGAAGAAAAACTGGTAAAAAAAATTTTTTTTGTTAATTTTGACAACATGTGTTCAAGATAAGCAAAAGCTAGATTCTCTTGGTAAAAGATTATCTTGATGGGACTTGAGACTAGGTAGAATGAGACATAATACTTTTTTAACAATTTATTCCTAGTTTTCCAATACTCTTCACAAACAGTCAATGTTTATCTGACGACTTTTAGAATATATAAATGATAAAATTACAAACAGAAAGGCTGTCATGCCTTTAGTAGTCATAAGACATCTGTAGGTTTTCCACATTTATAAATTTATAATGCCTTTGATTATGAACACCAATGAAAATTATCTATTTCTTAATTTCTATGATTGTGAGCAGGAGAGAAAAAAAAACAATGCCCTCTCTGTGCCCAGGCATTAAAAGAATATTATGAAGAAGAAAAGTTACAACCTAAGAACTAGGTAAAAATACAAGAATAATAAACAATGAAAAAAAAAAAGAGCAGACTGAAAGAATTGTCAAATTAATGACGACCTAGAAAAATGGAAGGATTAAACCATGACATGACGATATAGCAGCTGTTTGAAGGAAGAGAGGTCATAAGATTTAGGGAAGACAGAAGAAGGAAGATTGTTCCAGAGGTTGGAGGTAATAGAAAAGAAGCAATCACTTCACTAACCAATCTGCAAGCAACAAGTCTCCACATAGTACATGTACTGAGGCTGCTTGTTTTATGTTATATGGCCTTGCCAGTGAATGAGGGATGCAACTTGCCAATTCATCAGTGCCGCAATGAACGTAGTACCGATAGAAATAAGAAAGAGATGATATTTTCCAACGAAGAGATAGAAAATCAAGATTAGAAATAAGAGAAGGGTCGTTATTGCTCTGAATGTCTTGTATGCAGCCCTGTCAAGGAGTTTAAGAAGCACCCCAGATGTGAGAGCAGCGTTTAAAGAAGGGATGATGGATTTGGCCTTTATAGAGTTTCAGTAACTGAGAAAAGGAAGAATAATGATGAAAAGGAAACAGAACTCCTAATTTCTTAGATGTAGTTTTAGAAATCTGAAGTATGTGACTCCTCCAAGACAAGTTAGAGGCTAACTCAATTCCTAATAAGTTTATAGAATTAAGAAGATAAATTCGTTGTTTACGAAGATAGTAAAGCTATCGTGAGGATTGAAGTAAGAGTGATACGAGTCTAGTTTCGATCAGCAGACAAAGATCATGGAGAGAAGGCAGAGAAAAACATGAAGGGTAGAGTCTTAGGCAAAGGTGTGGAGAAGAGAGTAAGATGGGGACTGAAGATCACTTATAAAGACAAGGAACAGATAGGTGAAAGTGTATGGCCTGCCAATTCCTCTGGCAGAGAGATCCATTACGAATATCTGATTGACTGTATTTTTAATTTTTTTATTATCTGCAGGAAAATCTTTCCTAGCTAATACATGTAAGGAATGAGTGCATTGGGGATTCTCTTCAAAGCCCTCACAAAAACAGAGAGTCTTGACAGAGTCTTAATAGGCATATCTCTTGGCATACCAAACTTAACAAAGGTTGCATTAAAAATTATTGATCTTTCTTACCCCACATATGTGCGCCATATATATAAAATTGAATATATTTGTGTACTATTGACCTGTTTTTTTAATTTCTAATATAAAGTTTATAAAAGAAGGATTACATACAATATATATAAAACTTACCCATGTCTAAGAGCAATTTTGCAAAATCCTTTTCTGTCTTTGAGATATAGATCAGCCCTTCCAGGATGACAATCAAGGGATTCCTTCGCCCCTCCTATCACAAGGCAGAGACTTTGTCCTTTTTCCTCCTCGTTCATGATATAGTTTATGCTGTCTCGGCTGGCACACACGGTACCTGTACGAGTCATGAATATAACATGAACCTGGTTTATGAGTATCATTCCACATTCACTGTGATTGCAGGCAAAAGCAGAAAACAAATGTCCAGTGATATCACCTTGAATTTATTTTCTACTAACATTTCTTTAAAATTATTAATAGCTGAGAGGGAGAGTATTTACCAAATTACAAATTGTTAGTTTTACGTTGCTGTATTTGTCAAAATGTACTTGCAGGAACGAGTCCTATGCTTAGGAACTCCCTGTCTACTGGTTGACTTTTTTTTTTTTTACTGAGCATCATCTTATTTTTCCTTATAAGTATAAATATATTTAGTGCTTACAGTCTTTTCGCATAGCGAAATAAAATTATCAACTATTTTTACACTAAATAAAGCACTTCCTTACATCCTCTATATTTTTACCTTTAGTTCTATAGCCACCCATATGAAAGTATTGCTCGCTATCTACTCTGTCAAAGCATCTGAGGAATTTATTATTTGTTATCATACCTGTCCTCATTTCTTCTATCTTCAAGAGCTGGTAAGTTTATATCTTTTAGCCTTTTCTTATGATAAAAATTTTATATCTCTGTGACTTGTTTTATAGCATCTCTGAAATTTCTCTAAGTTGATAGTATGTTGTTGTTATTTCGACTGCAGATTTGAAAGGGGTGCTTTATATTCAGGTTTAGGCCTCACATAAATCATGTAAATATGTTCTGAATATTTCAACGTCCATATGCCTTACGTCCATTCTTATGTGTGCTAGGAGAGCATGCACTACCTTTACTATGCCATTTACATGCATTTCTGGAAACCAATCGCCAATACATTCACCCCTTAGAGTCCTTCGCAAGAAGGCAACCGTCCTAGCCCTTGGTAGAAAAGGGAGTCCGTGACGTAAAACCGGAACCATCTTCTCTGTTCACATAATCTTGACATTCCTCTCCTGCTATTGAATACTCAAGCATGTGCTTTCTTGGATTCTTGCCCATTTACATCACATTACATTTTGAGGAACTGAATCTCTATAGCCACTCGTCTGATCACTCATGCTAACTATTTAGCCCTTTCTGAACTTTAAATCTCTTCTGGAACTTTGCCTCATCAGCAAATATATTTGAGAATCAATTTCCATACCCCAACAGAACATTTACATCTATAAGTGGCCTTAAAATTTATCCCTGAACAGCCTCACCTCAACCAATTCTCCTTTCTTACTCAAACCCTCTGTTCCTATATTTCTAAATAAGTTTTTATCCACTCCAAGTTATTTCCAACTATTACTGCCATTATTTGCAGCTTAATGAATTTTCCATGTGGGACAGTATCAAACGCCTTCTGAAAATCTATAATTATGCAATCTGCCACACCCTCTTTATCTTTGAAAATTAAACTTACCTCATATTCATTATGAGGAATTGTAATAATGAAAGAATGGATTAGAATAGTCTTGACTCACACAGTGTCTTTTGGGGCAAGCTTGCAGATTATGCACGAGGCTATTTTCTGCGCCAACATGCACTGGAACCTACAAGGGCCAAGGGTGGAGATGACCCATCACTTCTGAATCTAGTATTCATAAATAAAGTATTGGATACTAGAAATAGTTAATACTGTAAAAGGTGACCACTGTGTATTGTTGATGGAGTATGTTATCGGAGATGTTCTGCTTGAGAGAAGGGGAACCAAGAGGGATATGAGGAAGAACTATCCAAAAGGAGATGACAATAAAATTAATTATCATATTGCAGGTATTGACTGGGAGGACCATATTAATCAACAAATCTGCACAAGAGATTTACGAAATCTTTTGTAAGGAATATAAGAAGATAGTTAGCTGTTGCACACCATCTATCAAAACTGGAATTATTCACGCCAAAAAGAAATTATTAAATGAGTGTAAGAGAGCAAAGGAGTGGAAAGCCATATGCTGGAACAGGCATTGGAGGGCTCATGAGAGGGATATTACCAGGAAGGCTAAAGAAAATCCCAAATGTATCCGCAAATTTGTCAGAGAAAAAATAAATTCAGAGAACAAGGTTTAAAGTTGGAGAGAGCAAATGGATATATTACTGTCTCCAATGAGACAGCATGGCTTCAGAGAAGGTATATCTACAGTAACAAGCTTACTAGAATTTTATGATGAGGAAAGCCAGATTTTACAAGAACGATAGTGCTGGGCACATTGTTTATTCTTAGATTTTCAGAAGGCATATGATGCAGTCCCAAATAGGAGACTTATTAAGAAGCTGTAAGAAAGGGAAAAGAGGGTTCCACTGGGATCAGTTTTAGGGTTACTTTTATTCCTTATATATATATATATATATATATATATATATATTATATATATATATATATATATATATATATATATATATATATATATATATATATATATATGTAAATGCATTTATAGATACATCTACAGATGACAAAAATTGCGAAGGAAGTAAAAACATGAACAATGGTACAAAACCTCAGGACGACTTAAATAGTCTGCGTGAGTGGCCAGATAAATTGGCTAATGAAATTCAATACTTCAAACCGCAAAGTAATGAGATTAGGAAAAAGTGCAATAAGGTCTAATTTTGGGTGCTCCGTAGGAAGTGTAGAACTTCAAGAGACATAAAACCAAAGAGATCTAGGGTCAGTGGCAAAACTAAGGTGGGGCTTGGAAGGCATGTGCCCCAAGGAAGATTTGTGCCCCCTAGATATCCTACAGTCGGCATGGCATAAGGATTCAAATAAATTATGACAACTGAGGAATTAATAGATGATTTGCTCAAATAGTTTTCTTGCTTGATAGAGTAATGTAGCATGTTTGTTTCAGGAGGACTTTTTTGAAGCACTAAAGAAATAGTTATTATTAATTCTGTGTTCATTCTGTCACCAAAAATAACAGTGTCATTACAGAAGGAAGTCTTTTTTTATAACATACAATTTGAATAAGGACTAGATTTGTGTTACCTTAGCAAATTTGTCGGCCAAAATATCAAGAAATGCAGTGTTTTTCATCTCTAAGAAAATTAAACTTTCCCAGGGGAACGTGCCCCCAGATCCCCCTAGGCATGCTTCGTGTCTACAGTACTGGCATCTCTTTGCCACCCCCAAAAACAAGAAGTTCACTGGCCCCCTGCCTGCCACCCCAGTCAGACCCCTCTAGTTTCGCCAGTGTCTTGGGGTAAAGGTATTGGCAAAATTGTCTCCGGAAATGTTTACAAATAGTATAGAAAGGGCAGCATATGTTTTTTTTTTTTTAGCAAACATAATGGTGGCATTTGGGTACATAGACAAGGAAATGTTCAAACATATTTGTATGATTTATGTGAGACCAAAGCTTGAAAAAACATATGAATAAGCTGAGGAAAGTTCAAAGGCATAGTACGAAGCTGATGACGAAGATACTCAATCTCAGTTATGAGGAAAGGCTAAAGGAGTTAGAATTACCATCATTTGAAGCTGGAATGAAGAGGGTGATTGGTGACGGTTTTTAATTTCCATCATGGTTTTGACATAGTGGACAGAGAAATATTTTGATATGAGAGATCGAGAGATCTAGAACAGGTGGTCATAGGTGGAAGACTTATAAGAAAACTTCTTTGCTGGTTGTAAGAAGGTAGTTTTTTAGTGTAAGAATAGTTGATAATTGGAATTTCCAAAGAGAGGAAACGGTAAATGCCAACTGCATTCATTGTTTCAAGGACCGATATGGTAATGGTCAGTGAGTTTAAAAAAAAAAAAATAAGTAAATCTTTAGGAGATGGGGAGTTACGAGGTTAGGGCTCTTTCCCATAAGCACAACTAGGTAAATATACTTTGGGGTAATTGCTGTTGTTATTACTGATTCGTGAACATCGCCTGACTTAATAGAGATAGAAATATTCTTATAATCTTCAGAGATGCTATTAACCTATTGATAACATGAGTCTCTTCAGGAGATGCTGTACTGTGTCTAAAGGCGATATGAAAGCGTGTGAGCTTATATGATTTGCTGTTTAACGGAATAGCAACAATGTACACATAAATAAATACTGTACATAACATCTTTAAATACAATCCCCTTACGGAGAGAATTTGAAGTGTTGTAGAATATTAGAAGAGGAATACTTACCATGTGACAGCAAAAATTCCCTGTAGAAAGGAAAACGAAACTGAACCTCCAAGGTTGTGAGGTGAGGAGTAAGACCAGGAAACACCTATTAGGAAAAACAAAAAGAGGTCATTAGCGCTCTCTCTCTCTCTCTCTCTCTCTCTCTCTCTCTCTCTCTCTCTCTCTCTCTCTCTCTCTCTCTCTCTCTCTCTCTCACATACTTTTTCAGTGTAAGAGTAGTTGATAATTGGAATTCGCTAAGCGAGGAGGTAGTTAATGCTATCTCAATCCATAGTTTTAAGGACAGGCATGAAAAGTATCACTAAGTATAAAATGAAACCGATCAGGAGACGGGAAGATACGAGCTTTGGGCTCTTTCCCGTAAATAAAATTAGGTAATCACAATTAGGTAATCACACGTGTATTCCCGACAAAGCCGTTTAAAAAAAAAGAGGTCATTAGCTCTCTCTCTCTCTCTCTCTCTCTCTCTCTCTCTCTCTCTCTCTCTCTCTCTCTCTCTCTCTCTCTCTCTCTCTCTCTCTCTCTCACGTGTTTTCCTGACAAAGTCGTTTCTTGAAAAATGCTCCATACCTCTGATAATTTCACATATTTTATATATTGATCAAGTACCTCTCTTGATCACAAGCTCTATCATACTGTCATTGTCTCTCTCTGTAAAGGAGGGTACAGACGATCATTATTACTCTCAGTAAAAATACTGACACTATTCTATTGGTGTGAACTACTACGTCCATATTGTGGACACACCGACAGTAATAATGACAGTACAAGAAATACTGTCAGTAATATTGATCGTCTGTTTAGCCCTTAAGGAACTGATCTCAAATATTTTCATATAATCTCTTTTACAACCTTAATTACTGCCAAATTATTTTTCACTGCTTCAGGAAATGTTCTATCAGTACTCTTTCCTTTTTTCAGCTCCTGAAAGTCTTATATATTCCTGTACTTAACTAATCGGATTTTGTAGAGATTAGTAATCGAAGAATCTCACGTAAAGTTAAATGATTAGGTTAGATTAGGTTAAGTTAGTCTAGGTGACTAGCACTGTAAATATGAATAATCTTAGAGCATCTTTAGGTTATTTTTCTTCATAGGATCCGATATTTAATTCCTTTCATTTGTAAAGGAATGCTTAGTTTTATGGAGAGATATATAGTGTCCTTGGATCAGAAACCTGAATCAAAAACTATGGCGCTTTCACACCGAAGTAGCACGTCGCACGTGGCAAGCCAGTTGAAAACGAACATCCGGAAATATATGAAACCTTTCACACAGAAGTGGCGTGACACATCTCATGTTCCACGTGCGTGTGGCACATGTGACGTGGCACGCCACTTCTTTGTGAAAGGTTTCATATAATTCCGGATGTTCGTTTTCAACTGGCATGCCAAGTGCGACGTGCTACTTCGGTGTGTAAGCGGCCTTGGAGTCATGACGAGCATACAGACAAATACATAACAATAGACTAATGGCTGAGATGAACCTATGTATATGAACAGGAAAGCATGGTGAGAAATACATTTCCTTGTTAGTTGGGTAAATATTCTGGGTTGATCTTGGTAAATGGGTTAGAAAATACATAAACAATTATGAAAATAACTGGATAAGAATACCAACCTTGGTGAATTTCGTTGCCTCAGTTCCGAAATGACAGAATGCTCCGGCAGCCAGAACTCCGTGTGGATGATAGCCCATAATATAATTTTTTGAAGGATCTAACTCCGCTGTTTTAATGAGGCGGATTGGGAAAAAGTCCCTAAAATGCCTCCATAATACCCAATCTCTGACAGCCTTGAATCTGATGATTTAAATAAGGGAGAAAAAAAAAAGAAGGGAAATGCTGACTGCCATTTTTCTACATTTTTATAAAAGCTGGCATTAAAAAATCTACATTAAGCATGATAATAACGGGATGGTGTACGAGGTTTATTACAACACTTGGATGATTATAAAGGATCGATTTCTTCTCTGTTTGAAAGAGAAGTTATCGTACCAAATATATAACCAGTTTCATTTATTAGAGCGTTTCCATCAACAAAGAAATTCCAGTTATTTATTCAAAATTAAGACAGTGCTTTTGAATTAGAAATAATATAACTATAATCTAAGTTTTTTTTAAGGAAAAAACAAATAAACTGCTCTAATCTCATACTATTTCTAGTGTTAATTTACCTATATCTTATTTTCTAAACTTGTAAAATATAATATTATGAAGTAAATTAGACTTATTTATTATAGAGATAACTATTAAAATATTCAACATATCTAATTTTACGGTTAATATTTAGCAGGGCTCTTTGCGTTATCAATATAATGTTACACTTTTTTTTTTATTGATTAGCGTTCTACAGACACAGCAACACCACATATTTTTATTCTAGTAATTGCATAATATTTGATTAGACCTATTAGTGGTATTTTAGAGTCAAATATATCTTCAAGATAATGTGATATCAATGTAATAATTGTGTCTTATAAATTGCATATTTCTTTAAGTGTTTTGAACTATTAGCAAATAATTGCGTTATCAATATAATGTTACACTTTTTTTATCATTGATTAGCGTTTTACAGACAGCAACACCACATATTTTTTTTCTAGTAATTGTATAATATTTGATTAGACCTATTAGTGGTATTTTAGAGTCAAATATATCTTCAAGATAATGTGATATCAATGTAATAATTGTCTCTTATAAATTGCATATTTCTTTAAGTGTTTTGAACTATTAGCAAATAATTTTCCATCACTTATGATATTGAATTACTTTTCACAATTATATAATATGAATAATGAGTATATTTGATTATATAAACTATGAAAAATAGGATTGAAACATCTATTGGTGAATTATGAAGATTATTTTTCTATATATAAACGCTAAAAATAATCATTAATCTTATGAAAAATCTTTTTCTCCCTCCCCCAAAAAAATGGAAGAAGAGATGCCTCTTTACTTAAGTAAAGTACCTTTGAGTGTAGTGCTATCTGTGCGGTGTTTTTTTTTTTTCGTCAAAATAATAACTGCATATAAATTCACTAATTATTAAGCACACGCTAAGTATTTATCTTGTATGAGTCATGTTTCGCATACTATGATCTGTAATTAGCTAGTCGAAATATCCTCTAAAAATTTCCTTTTCTATTTCAAAGAATATATATATTACATTGAACTTTTTGAAAAAAAAAATAAATAAATAATATATATGATGATGATTCGGTTTTACGTCACGAACTCCCTTTTCTACTAAGGGCTAGGACGGTTGCCTTCTTGCGAAGGACTTGTTATATATATATATATATATATATATATATATATATATATATATATATATATATATATATATATATATATATATATATATATATATACATATATATATATATATATATATATATATATATATATATATATATATATATATATATATATATATATATATATATATATATATATAAAATCTTACCTTCTTCCACCTCTGTCACATATTGTACGATCTCCCAAGAACCACGTGATATAACACACTGTGATCCACCTTGAGAAACAAAATGCGATAATTGTGAAACACGATTTGGATATCATAATGCAAACTACAATCATCCTTCTTCATGACATAATAAATATTGCACTATGCTTTCAGAACCGATCAGGTTATAAATGTGACTGGGTAGTGTTCTTGGTGGGAAAATTATGATCGAAAACCCTTCTGTATGGAAGCTATCAGGGGGGAAATCAGAAAGTAGTTTCATATAGACAGCAAGGCCTTGTAAATTTTAGTGGTAGGGTTAGATTTGTCATCATTTCTTGATTGTTCGTGAGACAGCTTGTAGAATTTTTATCATTTACCAAAATATTAGCTATTATTAAGATAAACAAATGAAAATGGGATCGAATCCTGGCCGTGGAGAATGTGTGTGTGTGTGTAATTACATAATTTTAATTACCTAATTGTGTTTACTGGAAAGAGCCCCATGCTCGTAACTCCCTGTCTCCTGGTAGGTTCCATTTTTGTACTTATTGATATTTATCATGAAGGAATTTAAAAACCGTCACCATATCCCCCTTCATTCTTCTAGCTTCGAGTGATACTTATGAGAGACTTTGGGAGTTAGACTTACCATCAACTGAAGCCAGAAGAAAGAGGGGGATATGGTGGTGATTTTAAAATGCCTTCATGGTTTTGGCAGAGTGGACATGGAACATATTTTGATATGGGTAGCTCTGGAACTATAGGTCATAGATGATCAGGATATGGGTAATTACGAGCATTGGGCTCTTTTGTGCAAGCACAGTTAGATAAATACACTCACACACTTTAGAATGGCCTGTTATTGATCTGTAGGATATAATTATCTCTTTTGTGAGGTCACAATAGAAAATAGGTCAGTTATACTTTCTAGCTCATCTTCATTACTCGATCTTTGAAACAGGGATTAAATCCAATTTTCTAAATTAAAAACAGGTATTGATAATTATGAGCTTGCCTTATTTTATCAATAATTACCATCATTATTCTCTATCAATTTTTATTCAGTTAAAACTTAGGGCAAGCTGTTGGTCTCAAGGTTTTTGGTAAACTAAAAAACCTGATGTTCATTAACAATCGTAAACTACATTTTCTTGCATGTTACAGATACTTTTTCTTCATGGAATTGCTTCATTAATATGATTCAGTGAAGACATTGCCCTATCCTCGAGGGTAAATGAAAATGTCATTATGATTTCCGTATGACCTAAAGTTATGACAATAGCCTACTCTTGATTAAAAGATCGACTTTTTTTCTTCTTCTTCTTCTTCTTCTTTTCATAGATAACTTACCAATATCTGGTAAAGAAGAACAAGTATAGCAGGAGTATAGCAGATCCAGACCCCATAAAGAGAAATGTTGACATCCAAAAGAGAGCGGCAAAAGTCTGCAGCCGACGAGATAGTGGAATGTTAATGGGTGCAAAAATAGACTGTCCTTTCCAACGGAAGGTGAAAGATAATGTGCGTCCCAAAGCACTAAAGATCCATGGTAATCTGTAATAGAAGAGAGAAGTAAAAATATTAAGGAATAGATTGCAATTTTTTAATTGACGGTATATATTAGCAAGGGCATGCACTCAGGGTGATGATTACATGTATGTGCGTATGTATGTGTGTATGTTCTTGTATACGCAAGTGTACTCCATTCATGTATATGCTAGCACCAGACATGTTAACTTTGCTTACACTATAAATAAGATTTTGGTAAGCAAAAGTGAGGATTCTTGAAATCTCTCATGTAAGCAATTTAATGTAGTAGGTTGGCACATGGCACCAACCGCCTGTTGCGATACTACAGCTGAAGGGTCTTGTGGACCTAAATAAGACTGTCCAGAACACTTTGATGTTAAGTCTTCCTTCAGTTACGGATCTCTTTCTATGCCTACATCAACACAGAATATTCTTGGATATTTGTTACACATGTCTTATTATCCCTTCACATCTGACAAGTCACAATACTAACCATCTCTTTTTCTCTTTATGTTTTCTTCGTGCCCAGGCCTGATGAGGGTAGATTTATTTTTTTTTTTTGGCCCGTCCTGGTGTCACTATCATAAAAAAAAAATCTGTCAAAACAAGTCCTTTGAAAGAAGGCAACCGTCCTAGCCCTTGGTAGAAAAGGGATTCCATGACGTAAACGGAACTATATATATATTTTTTAGAAACAAATAGTAAATGGTATATATATATATATATATATATATATATATATATATATATATATATATATATATATATATATATATATATATATATATATATATATATATATATATAATGAAATGAAGGGTCAAGATGCTTTTAGGTAATGAAAATATATCTATATGCGCATAGTAACTACAAAAATAAATGACCTTGTGTGAACTCAGAATATTTTATTTTTTTAAATTGGACAAGTACAACAGTGTTGCTAAAGGAAAAGGAAGGTCACTGATAACAGAGAGAATTGTTATCAAAGGCAACTTTATACAACTCTTTCATCTCTCAATCGCATTCCATTATTATCAGCTTGTATCTATGTGAAGTTTTTGTCTTCTAAATTCTGTTTACTGTTTTTCTTTTAATTTTCAATTTGTCAATAATTTCTAGTTTTCTTTTTACAGGTAAGATGTCATATTCTTGATTTTTCGTCTCCTGGTCGATGTTTTAGTTTCTTTATACAGGTAAGATGTCATAGTCTTGACTTTTCGTCTCCTGATTCGCTGATATTTATGCTATTTTTTCCTTAAATACATGAATGCTTTCGGCATTTGCAATATCCTCCATTGGTGATGTCCAAATATCAACTATACGCTTAGATTAATGTAATAACTTTTGTTTATATCCGGTAGAGGTTTCCAATGAAAATTCTCAGTGTGACCTCTACGTCTAAAGCCCTCCTCATCAGTGGTGTCCATCACTGTTAAGGCTTCAATTTTCGTAAAACTAGTTCCTGCAGCATCTTTTCATATCTCTTTGGCATATCTTTGAAAGTCTTTAAACTTGTTAATACATATTCAAAAGAGGATTCCATAAGCCAAAAGGTTAACATCACCATTATTAGAAAATGTTTCTGGCTTAACTGTACTATGTATATGCATTTATCTGCAATATGTCCTTAAGCCTCGAGGTTACCATCACGCTTACTAGCACTCCTGGTTTAACTATGTTATTTATATGCATTTATCTGCACTATGTCCTTAAGCCTTGAGGTTATCATCACGCTTACTAGCGCTCCTGGTTTAACTATGCTATTTATAAACATTTATCTATTCATATCTACCAGTACATAAACCCCAGTTTACTTTCACTATCAGCATCCATAATTTTTTCTTCTAGTATTGAATAGTATGTATGCGTTTACAACAGCCGTTAAAGAGAAGTAAAGAAATTTTTTTTTTCCAATTGATAAACTCCAAGCTGATAACCCTTGCCCTCTAATTCGTATTCAATTGCATTACACTGGTTTCCATGCAGTTGAATGTGCTCAAGTATGCACTCAAGATATTGATAATCTGAGTGGAGATGTCATAGAGTTCCTTTTAATTTTATATGTCACTCTTATTGCCCATATTGGGGATGGGCGCAGACGGGCCAGAGCTGAGGAATTAAAACTGGATGCCCTTCCTAACGTCCAGCCATGGGCTGTATTAAGAGTCTGTCACTTCTCTAGTCGAGTACTCTGAACGCGGTCTCACACCAAGATACTAATACTTTGTTTTAAAAAATGTAATAAAAGGCAATAAATGACCATTTACTTAATACATTTAGGTTAAAAGAAAAAGTATTTGTAAATCCAAAAATTAAGGAGTCTTGGGTATATTATAAACATAGATTTGCTGAAGAAAATTAATACAATATCTAAATGTGAACTTCTTTAACAATCCTATATCTGATTTCTCACACAAGAAATGTTAAGATCAGTAAAGAATCCTGACAGTTAAGCAACATGAACGAATCATGTAATATCTCTCTTACTGTTCATTACGATACTCTTTTAGTATGCATAAATATAGATAAAATTGAAAAAAATAATAATATCTGATATGAGAAAACAACCAGATAATATCTGTGAATTAAATGTTACCAACCACATTAAATACCTAGGAATAATAATCAACCGTCCCAGAAACTTTTTTTAAAGCTCTAATTACTGAATAAAATTGCAATAAAATTATACTAGTTTTCTGGAAGAATACTGTATCGCCAAAAGTCTTGCATAGATCAAATGATATTAAATTTACTAAGTCAGAAATAACCACTTAAAAGAAAGTTGAAAACTCTGTTTATAGAGAAATATTTTTAGCGCCGATGAATGCTCAAGAGACAGCAATAAGAGAAGAAATATGAAGTAATGTGATTCATTTTTTTAGTACAGGAAACTATAATCATGCTGGATGTTTGTTCCAAGGCTCAGGTGGGTTTTTTTTTAGGAACTCTTTAAAAGTTTATTTCCACCATTCTCTTTATTACATAAGTAAGGTGTTTCTTTTAAATACATTCCAGTCAGCTGGTGTTCATCTATAGCGTTTTTATATTTCTTATTTTCTAAAGTTTATAGATTATTTCTTTTGTTTCAGTTATGTTATTATATCTAAATACTAGTTGCCCAATTATCTTGTCCTGGTCCTCTATATGAGGCTGCTGCCGACCTGGTTCTTTTCTTCTTTCTTCTTGATAGTCTGGGCACCAAATTATTAACTGCTGTAGAGTCTTCTTCATGTGCTTCGCATGGAAGACTGTTTTTGCTTCCACCAGTAAATTTGTTTCATTATTCAAGGGCAGATTATTTGGTCTACATTTTTTATAATATTGCCGATGAAGGCCTGTTATTGTATATTTCTTCTTCTTCTATATCTTCCTTAAATTCTCGACATATATCTAGACTCTCTTTTGCTTCTCCTTTCACCATTTTTTTCACATGCATTAAATTTGATTTTTATTTCTTGTATTGCCATTTTCAGTACTTCTACCTTGGTTTTCCATTATAAAATATTCTGCTGCATTTATCCACTTTTTTCTTCTTTTCTATTATCATCAGCTGTCCTATTCTACTCATTTATTATTGAGTTTCCGTTTCCCTGCATTATGTATTGTAGATGTCCTATCTGACCCAGAGCAATTCTTGTTGCCATTGTTGATGAGCAAATTTCTCTTCCCATTGCTGTCTCTTGTGCATACATCGGCGCTCCAAATATTTATCTATAAACAGAGTTTTCAACTTTAAGGTAGTTATTTCTGATTTAGTAAATTTAATATCATTTGATTAATGGCAATACAATATTCTTCCAGAAGACTACGCTTAGAATTTTATTGCAACTTTTTTCAGTAATAGAGTAGGTTAAATTTGCCATTTTTTTTAGCTTTTTTTGTATAATATTATCTTTGTATGCTTTAAAAAAATGTCTGGTATATTTGATTATTATTCCTAGGTATTTTTGTGCTTGGCAACATTGAATCCACTGATATTATCTGATTGTTTGTTTTCATATCAGATATTATTATTTCACTTTCATGCTCAACTCACATTCTTTACTAACTTTCATTAGAGTATCAAAAATTTCCCTCGCTTCTTCAATGGACTTGGCCAGCAACAATCTATTATCAGCACACACACACACACAAAAAAGTAAAACTAATTTTAATACTATCATCTCCAAATCTTTTTCCTAGATTTCCTATAGTCTGTGTTATTTTGTAAGTAACTACAAGCCGTTCAAATCAAGAATATCAATACAACCTCAGTGTTGGGTTGGCAACCCTTTTCCTCACTCTCGGGAGCTTGAGAGAAAGAAGCCCGATGCTACGTACATAAAGGTGAGTGGGGAGCAGGGCTGCCAACCCAACATGGAGGTTGTGCTGATATTCTTGGTTTGAACGAACTTTAGTTTAAGTAGTGCAGTCAATCCTGTGCCTCCTTGACTATTTAGCGTTACACCTCAAAGCTGCAAATTGCAGCTCCATCTCCGGGCCATTTATAACATGTTTTCAACATAAAGAATAACAAGTATTTCGTGACAATATTGTGATATTT
>JAXCGZ010018880.1:187500-275000 GCA_037179515.1 Halocaridina rubra
GCTTTCTGGAAGTCTAGGAATATGCAATCTGCCCAGCCCTCTCTTTCCTGTAAGATTCGGCTTACCTCATCATAAAATTCTAATAAGTTTGTTACTGTTGATCTACCTTCTCTGAGGCCATGTTGCCTCACTTACAAAAGGTTGAACGATTCCAAGTTAAAAGAGATATGTTTCCTTAGTAGTTTCTCCATAACTTTGCAAACTATGCTGGTCAAGGTAACTGGTCTATAGTTTAGAGCCGTGTCCCTCCTTCCCTTTTTGAAGATAGGTATCACGTTTGCTTGTTTCCAGCATCTTGGATTCTCCCCCGACTCCAGTGACATTTTAAATATGATACTTAGTGCCACTGATATTGAGTTCGTGCAGTTTTTAAGTACATGAGGGGATATATCATCAGGACCTGTAGTTTTATGAACATCTAAATCCATCAGCGCTTTGCAGACCTCTGTGGCTGTAAGGTTGATGTTCTCTAATACCGGCCCTTGAGCTTCTATCTCTGCAATCTGAGGGGGTGGGGTATTTTCTAATGTAAATACTGACTGAAACTCCTTGTTCAATTCTTTGCAGATCTCTTCATCCGTCTCAGTGATGCTTCCATCTGCTCTCTTTAGCCTTAAAACCTGTTCTTTTACCTTCAGTTTTCCTCTGATAAAACTGTGGAAAAGCTTGGGATTTTCTTTAGCCTTCCTGGTGATGTCCCTCTCATAGTCTCTCTCTGCCTCTCTTCTTTTACTTAGGTAATCATTTCTTGCTCTTTTGTGGGTTTGCCAGGCAATTATGTTTTTTCTCCTCCTATACCTTTTCCAGCATTTGTCTCTCCACTCCTTAGCTCTTTTACACTCATTATCGAACCATTTCTCTCTGGCATGAATTACATCTACTTTGGTGACAGGTATGCAGCAATCTACTATCTTCCCATATTTCTCACAAAAGATGTCATACATTTCTTGTACAGATTTGTTGTAAAATAAGGTTCTCCAGTCAATAACTGCAAAAAGCTCATTCATTATGATGTAATCTCCTTTTGGATAGTTCCTCCTCATGTCCTCATTCCTCTACTCTCAGGCAGAATATCTTCAATGATATACTCCATCAACAACACACAGTGGTCACTCTTTCCAATTGGTGGTTCATACTCAATTTTTTCAATATCCAACACATTATCTGTTAATACTAGATCAAGTAGTGATGGCTCATCCCCACCTCTGGCCCTCGTTGGTTCCATTACATGTTGGTGTAGAATATTCCCTTGTACGCAATCTAGGAATCTTGCCCTGAATGAGTCCTCACCACTGTGTGGGTCAAGATTTATCCAATCTATCTCTTTATGATTAAAATCTCCCATAATCAAAATCCTACATCTTCTCTCCCGTGCCATGTTAACAACTGAGTTTATGACTTCAATAGTACCTATATGACTTTCCTCATAAAATTCAAGCCTATTTTGGTTCCTTGGTGGGTTATATACAACAGTTATTATAATGCTCTCTGACCCAGTATTTATGCGAGCAACAAGAAATTCCTTGAACTCACTTTCTATAGCCAAGTTTATTTCTTCAACTTGAATCCTTTCACTTATGAGCAGTGCTATCCCTCCACCAGTCCTCTCAGATCTTTTAATCCTTAATATTCTGAAGCCCTTAGAAAAAACTGTGACACTGTTTATGTCCTCACTCAACTTAGTCTCTGTAATTGCTACTATATCTGCCTTACTGTTGTGAATCCTATATTTTAATACTACTGCCTTACCAGCTAATCCATCAGCATTTGTATATAACAATCTTAATGAGGCCCCATCCTCAGATCTTCTGTCATTATCTTCTTTTGTCTGGAAGAACTCTGAAATGAAAAATTTTCTTCTCTTCTTTATTTCTTTCCTCATTTACTTCTTGCCTCTTGCAACAAGTTTTTGATCTTTCCCATCTCTTCCTGTGTTCTGTGTCGTCTAATGAACACTTCTTTGAATTCTTGAATGTCATTTAGACTTTTTTTCCTCATCAATATTTCTCTACATGTTTCCCCTCTCTCAAAGGTTACTTTTGTTGGTCTCTGCTTTCCTTCCCTCGAATATTTGCATAGTTGGTGAATGTTTATAATATCCTCAGGACCACAAACTCCAAACTTTCTTATCAGGTCTACAACCCTAGCTTTATTTTCAAGTCTCCTCTGCCATGTTGGCTCCTGGGATTCGCTAATGCCTGAGATTACCACTGTCTTCTCTTTATCAAATGCCTGTTTAATCAGTGGATTTGCCCTTTCCATCACAACGTCTTTCATTTTTCCGATTACAGAGAGAGAGAGAGAGAGAGAGAGAGAGAGAGAGAGAGAGAGAGAGAGAGAGAGAGAGAGAGAGAGAGAGAGAGAGAGAGAGAGAGAGAGAGAGAGAATTTAACTGGGATGAATGTCCCTTAACTTTCTCTGCTCGAAATCATTTGCCCAACCCCTTCTAATGTGTATATAATGTGAGGAAAAGTGTCATAATAAACGGAGGGAATATGTCATCCCATAAACTCTCATTGTCTTTATAGCTTGGAACATAAATTTGTCCCTAGAATAAAAAGCCAAATAAAATTTTTTTTTTACTTACAAACGATAAAAAGAGACTACATATACTTAAGAAACAAATAAATAGATATAGCCAGGAGTCATCGCCGAAAGCAAAATTAATATATCTTATATATCAACATCGTAAGATTTCCATGTGGCGGGACACCCTAGGGGTGGATGCCGGACCTTAAGCGCGCCATAAAAATAAAAAAAATATAAAAAAAAAACACTCACAGAGGTACATTAGCTCAGTATCGTGGTGACGTGCATCTACAAGTAGTCACTAATTAAATTTTACTTTACTCCTTCAATATTTCTTTTATATACCTCCTTGCATTTAAGTTAAGATCTGTGAAGTTCATGCTCAAGCCGGGAATCATATGTGTATCCGATTAATCATCATTGTTGGATTTAAAATAAACCCTCCATATATGAAGTTTTCCTCTTGTGATACAATTTTCCTCTAACGTTATAAAATTTAAATCTAAAGTTCATTGTTTTTAATCAATGTGCTTAGAGTTCAGCATTTCGAAATCCGTACGAAAACAATAATGACAAAAGAAAAGAAAAAAATAATTGTTGATATATTGTTATTTAGACATTATAGTGAAAAAGACGTCAAAGAAAGAATAAAAATTTAAAAAGAATTTGAAGGAAAAGAAATCAAATAATAAAAACAACTAGCAAAACAAACCAAGACTTGGGAGCCGTTGCAAAAGGCTTATCCCACCCAACTAGACTACTACTACAAAAGAAAAAGAAGAAGAAGACCTATAACAACAATGGCTCTTAGGCGACGAACTTACTCTTCTGGATCAGACGCATCTGATCATTTTATATCTATCAATGAAAGACCTGTAGATGATATATCTCTGGAATTCTTTTATAGACCCCATACTATCACTTTACTCATCGTTACCATTTCTGGACTCGTTTATTCTGCCTTCACAAGGTGAGGGAATTCTCATTCTGTACGGTCTCCACCCCTGATATGCAGCTCTTTTTTTTTTTTTCGTATATGCTCTGCAAATTATTATTGTTGGCCACAGTGAAAATAAAAATAAATAATTAGCACAGTGAAAATTTTGTGTTTGCACATAACCTTTCGAGAATACCGATGATATTGTTGCTAATTTTAAAAGAGGATATGTTAATGGCCATGAGTTTGTGGGATATTAATGGTATATCCCCAGCAGTTCCACAAGTAACGGCCATGTTGGAGTATGGAGCCACTGTAGATTATGTAGTCATTTTTCTGGTTTGTTTTGCTTTGACAGCTGTAAGGTGTAATAGTATATCTATTTCAAAATAATATTTTTCCTCTGGTTTATGGCTTGAGTGAAAATTATTTAGACTTTGTTTCCATTGTAACAGAACTACTTTCAAGGTAATGCTGCTTTTCTTCTATAACAATTACAGCAGTGCAATAAAAGTGTGGGAAGCCGGGTGTCTTGAGTTGGGGGAACATAAATTATGCTCTGACCTAGCTTACTGCATATTGTCTTTTCCTATTCAATATGGTGGGCAGTGCCTCCATGGCTTGGAGTTCCTTTTTCTTTTAACATTCCTAATATTAAAATACACTTGAAATTCGTAACCTAAAGTTCTTAACATAGTCCATAGAATCTATTATTAATGCTTATATTGCCCTATGGAAGGGCACCCCCCTCCAATTCCTCACTTTCAGTATACCTAAGGTTTAGTAGGGGTAAGATATTTAGGAAAAAATTATCATATGCAACTAAAACAAAGCTCAGATTCATTTGCATCAAGCCAGAAATCAAAGAATAATATAGGCTTGACTTCCAATAGAAACTGGCAGGTTATTTGATGTGTGTCAGGATGCGGTATCTCAGTTGTAGAGCTCACGAGAAGGGCAGTGACTAACGTAGATGTGGGGGCGTTAGGAAGGGCATCCAACTTTATCCTCCAGCACCAATATGTGTGAAATCACTCTTATTTGAATGGGGACTAATTGTGATCCATAAAATTGTGTTTTTAATTGACATTCAATAGGTTGAGTCACAGCAAATGCATGGATAGGAATTAAAAAAAGAGTGAACACTCAGACTTATGCATGTATGAGGATAACCACACAGGAAGAGAAAGTTAGGTATGCCTCGAGGCACTTCTCTGGTAAACCTAACAGCAAGTTAGTAATTTAATCAAACATTGACAACTTTGACCAATGTTTTACTTAACATCCACCATATAAAAGTTATTATGCTATTGTTATTCATTACAGTAGTATTTGCTATAATAATAATAATTATTATGCGTATGATATAGGGGAGAGAGAGAACAGCCAACTGACGTTTCATCCTGAATGGCCTAAAGTTTAGCCAACATAGTTTAGTAAGTATTTATAATAATAATAATAATGAATTAAGTTGACTTAATTCATGTGTGAGAGAGAGAGAGAGAGAGAGAAGAATTATCGCTTTTCTGTATGTATGGAATCGGATCAAACCATTTTTAAGAGTCAACTCTCTCTCTCTCTCTCTCTCTCTCTCTCTCTCTCTCTCTCTCTCTCTCTCTCTCTCTCTCTCTCTCTCTCAATCTCTCTCTCTCTCTCTCTCTCTCTCTCTCTCTCTCTCTCTCTCTCTCTCTCTCTCTCTCTCTCTCTCTCTCTCTCTCTCTCTCTCTCTCTCTCTCTAACAGCCGTTCAGAACGTAACTCGTTTGTATGTTGCGGAGCATTTGTATATACAGTGTATGAATATATATTGACATTGTTAAGTATACCATATACAGTATATATCTGTACTTCTTAATTTTTCAGAGATGAAAATGAGAGTATTCAATCCAACATCCAGTCGGGCTTGTTGGCCATGGTGTTCTTCTTCCTTATCATTAGTGTTATGGCATTCCCTAATGGGCCTTTTACCAGGCCTCATCCAGCAATATGGCGGATCGTCTTTGGCCTCTCCATCCTTTATATGCTACTCCTACTTTTCATTCTATTTCAGGTAACGTGCTATCCTTATAAGCTTTATTTATTTTTACTCTAATAGTTATTTAGTTATAGTGCTAAAATTTACCCGTTAGTATTCACTCCAATACTGCCTGCATTTAGTAATAACCATTACCTCAGTTTTAATCCATCTGAATTTTCCTTGAGAGGTAATTGCATGTTTGGCACAGTTGGAATGAGAGATTGCCAGAACTCCACTTCTAATCACTCTCTGTTGTGTCCTGTGACACACAAGAAATATAAAGGTGGATATATTTGTCTTCCACCTCCAGAGGTAGTCATTTTAAATAGCTCTTATATTACACTGGGAATAGAAGATTGGAATTCTCTCACCCAGTTTTAAGGCAAAAATATGTATTCAGAATTGTACATTTCCAGAATATAATTTCAAAGGATAAAACTGTCTTAAAATAGAGAAAAGACTCACACATGCACACATGTGAAAATTTTATTTCTCAATAAATATATTCCACTATGAAACATTTTTGTTATTATTATCAGAAGCCAAACAGTAAACCCAGCTTAAAAAGTAAAAAAAAAACTACAAATCTGATGGCTCTAACAGGGGGAGCAACTAGGGAAGGGATAGGAAAAGATGGAAAAAATAAAAACCTATTGCAAGTGCAAATCCCTCAATCCCCTCTCCTTATATGGTCTTGAGATATGACAGAGGGAATTACTTGGGTTGTACAATCCTACAGACAAAATATTTCTTATTTATGGGCTATATTTGTTTTTTTTTCATGATGTTTTGAATTATTAATTTTTGAGGTGTTCATTAATGATGGCAGTGATCATTATGTGGTACTTGTAGAGTACAACTTTACCAGATATATTTATTGATGTTATTATTAGTCTTACATATTTCAGGATTACAGAACGGTTCGTAGCATGTTTGAATGGTTTTTCCCAGAGCTGAAGAATTTTACCATTGACATGGATAAAGTAAGCATAATTAAGTTAAATTGACTAAACCTATAATTAATAAACTCATCACAGCGACATCCTGTATATAGGATAAGCTGTTTAACGTGAATGAATTATAGGACAGTTAATAGCATGTTTGAAAGATTTTTCCTAGAGTTAAAGAATTTCACAATTTACATGGATAAAGTAATCATCAAAAGTAAGAATTTTAAGTTAAAATGACTAATCCTAGAAGTAATGAGTCATCAAAGCAGTACCCTCAGAGATCAGAAATGCATTTTGTAATCTGTAAGTTCTACTTTTGTAGATAACATTACAGGTACTTGTAAAATGTAAATATGCGACTTAAAGTGAATGTATGGGGTAGTTTTTGAAGACAAACGCTCTCATAATTTTAATATATTGCAAGGACATAAAAGATGAATATGGAATATTTAGTGATGTCTTCATATGCTGAATAATAATTATGAATGAATATTGAAAGAACCAGGTGATTTATTTAGCAATATGCAGAATAAGTAAGAAACTTGAAGGTTTAGTAAGGGAAAAGGATGTAGGAATTGGATTTTATGAAAATTGTTTAACATGAATTAGTTTTATAAAGATAAAATATTGCATACTCTTCATTACTTTATCAGAGAATTACAAATTAATAACCTGAAGTGTAATGATTTTATCTGGAACTTAAACTTAAGGGTGGATTCTGAATGAGATGATTTCAATAATGAGATAAGTTATAGCTTCAGCATTCACGTAGGAGTGAGATAATGTTGTGTATATCGCCATGATTGTTTGGTATTCATATGGGTGATATTGTTACAAAATTACAGGTGATGTATAATAGAAAGAGGGCTACCCATACTACAACCGAATTTTTGTCTGTAAAATTCCCCATTGAAAGTGAAATTATTATTAGTAACACATAGTTGTTCCGGTTTTACGTCACGGACTCCCTTATCTACCAAGGGCTAGGACGGTTGCCTTCTTGCGAAGGACTTGTTTTGGCAGATGTAATCCTTACGCTGAGTGCATGCCCTTGCTAACCTCAGACCGTGACGGGGCGCGAACCCTCGACCTGACGCCTCAGAGTCGGAGACGCTACCGATTGAGCCACGGCGACTACTTATTAGTAACACATAACCTTATTAATTTAATCATCTCTAAAGACACGGGGAATTCACTTTCATATGGCCTTAGCTTCTCTTTCAGGAAATGTAGAACGCTTTCAGTGGGAACATTTGTGAACTACGAGTCCACGTCTAAGCTAAGCAATTTTACATTATTGAGGAGGACTATCATCTCTAAAGACACGGGGAATTCACTTTCATATGGCCTTAGCTTCTCTTTCAGGAAATGTAGAATGCTTTCAGTGGGAACATTTGTGAACAACGAGTCCACGTCTAAGCTAAGCAATTTTACATTATTGAGGAGGACTCAAAAGACCGTAATATATGGATGAAATCTGTGTGACTGAGATGTGCTTGGGAGACATGACCTAAGAATGGGGAAAGAGTGTCTGCTAACCATTTAGCCAGTTTAAAGGAAAATTAATTAATGCATGTATCTGTAGGGCGCAGGGAAATGTTTTCCTTAAAATGTATTTTTTTTTTTTACTTTTATTCTTTTGGTAATTCTTGATGGGACTTAAGAACTCTTAAAAAGATTTCTTTTAACATGGAAAGTAATTAAATTGTTTACTTATGAAGTTTTGGCCTAAGGATTGTGTTTCAGGTTTGCATTACATTTGTATCTTGTGGGACTTCTGTAGAATCTTAGTCTACAACATCATGACTTTCAAGTTTTAAGAAAAGTACGTCTGATGATGTGGCCCCCTGATATCCTTTTCTTTTTTTTTTTTTATAGTGTGGCTTAAGTTTTTATCTTGATTTTTTTTCTGCATCTTATATTGAAAGTTAAGACTGTACTTTTGCTATTTAAGATAATTTATTTTCCAAGTCACTCCAATGAGATTCAAACCCCTCAGTTTTTCCAGCATATACCTCAAGATATTTGTTTCAACCCTTATGCAATCAATCCTCCTAATTATTCACTACCCCATCCCCTTCTATACAGGGTGAATGGGGACAGAAATGTGATGATCTTTCTTTTGAGCGTCTGTGGCAAAGCATAGACTTCTTCTGCTTTGCTCACTTCGCCGGTTGGGCCATGAAAACCTTGCTGGTACGGCACTATGGTATTCTCTGGACGATATCAGTGATGTGGGAAATTACAGAGGTAAATCTGAAGTTCATTTCAACAGTTAATACAGTGTATGTACATTTGTGTACTTTCTTTTGTTATATTTAATTCCAATCAAAATTTAAAAAGTTTTATTCCACCTACCACTTTAAATTGGAATGAAATAACTAGCCTTTTAGTCGAGTCAGTTTAACTTCAGAAATTTAAGTAATCACAAGTAAATTTTTATTAAGCAGACTTTAATGCAGAAATCTTGAAATTATAGTGGACTAATTGCAGTAGTACAATACTTAGTAGTTACATTTTATATCTTTTGTTTTTACTATTCCTCACCAATTTGCTTCCCGTGCTGGAGCCATCTAGTCTATAGTCATTGCTTTTTCCAGCTGGGTATGTTCCTTGGATGATAATAATAATAATAATGATATTACAGTAGCAGTAATATTAAGAATAATAATATTAATAATAATAATAATATTACAGTATATACATACATGGCAGTGACATTTGTTGCATTCATGTCTGTGTGAGTGTTGTGCATTTTGTGTGTATATGTACTTACATTTCATTGCTCTGCCTACGACTTTTTATTCTTGATGTAGATACCGCAGTGTTTTTATAGTGTCTATTTCTTAGTTAATTTCGTAACTTTTTCTGTTTCGTTAGTCATCATTGTATTTTTGTATTTCCCTTTATTTTTTTCGTACTTTATTTTGCAACTTTTTCTCTCTCTTTAGACATTATTGGAATTTTTTTTCATTTTTACTGTTTCGTTTTTTTTTTCTTAGTTTATTTTGAAACAATTTTATCTTTGTTTAAAGATGATTGAATTGTTTTTAAGTTTTGCTGTTTCTTTATTTCTAAGTTAGGTTATTTTAGAAATTTTTATCTTTATTTAGACTTAACATTGTATTTTTTAATTTTTTCTGGTTTTGTGCATTTTTATCTGTAACAGGTTTAAGTTAAACACTGCATACTAATGTTGGCTTAATATCTGCAAAACATACAAAAACTACAAATAAATACAAAATTACAACCACATAAAACACCCATAAAAATATATGAAACATCTTATTGGCCGCTCGTTCGTGGCTGGTGATTGTCAATGCTTGTATCAGGGTCACACTTATATTTCATGATACAGGCAAAATCAGAGCGTACCCTTTGTTCAGTCCTAGCAAATTTTTTTTTTTTTTCAATAACTCTAATTCCTTAAAATCGGTAAATTATTTTTATGCTTGAGATAAACATTCAGTTATTTTCTCCTTATAGACATGAAAATGGAGAGATATTTTTTCAGCTAGCTCCTCTCCTAAGTAAATGTGTAGTTTTTGAAGAAATTTTTATTCCAGTCCTTACATATAACAGAAACGCTTCTATTGTGTGGCCATCTTCAAGCAGAGGTTGCTGTCTACCAGAGATCTCAGAACATACATTGATGGTGACAGTATTTAGCCTTGCATTACAATATTCCAAATGCTGGCCTTATAAATGGATTTATGTCTGATGAATATCTGTGTGCCAGCCGTCAAATACTGGCAAAGAGCCTTGTTGTCATGAAATGACCGCATAAAATATTTAGGATGGATAGTGAAAAGCTGCTAATGATTACTTTCAGACCTATGTTAGTAAGTCCATCCAGTAAACGAACTGCAAACTGCGACTATTTGCCATCCACAATAGGGTAACAGCAAAATTCATGAGACCCATGCACCTAGGTTATCCAGAGCCCTTGTGTTTAGATGGATATATCTATTAAGATGTCATTTAATTAATCCTTTTCAGAAATAATCAACAATATTTCTAAGTGTTGTCACAAACTTTTTCAATTGCAATTATTGCTCCTCTTCTCTGACTGACAGAGGGTCTTATAAAGTGTCACATGATTTTTCCTTACTATTGCCCGTATTAGAAAGATTATATTTTACTTCAATGAGGCTATTAATGCAAATTCAGAATCGAAGCTATTCATATAATTTCTCTGCTTATGCTCGTCAGGATAATGTTTTACCCCCCAAAAAAAATTTTTGGCAGCCCTCCAAGTGTACAATCTATTTTTCTATTAATAATTAAATTGTACATGGAATTCTTGGATCTTGTAGGTATGAGTAATCATCAGAACCCCACATGTAAAGTTAAAGCACCCAGTTCATGTTAGGTAAGGTGATTTTAGGTAACTTGCCCTGTCATTATGAATAACCCTAAGCACCTTGTGGTTACTCTTCTTTACAAGATCCTGATTTTTATACACTGGTAAGTATCTCAAGTTTTTTGATTGCAGATTGCCTTCTCTCACCTTCTGCCAAACTTTGTAGAGTGTTGGTGGGATGCAGTTATCCTAGATGTTCTCTTGTGCAATGGACTGGGCATTTGGGCAGGCATGCAATTTTGTCACCTTATGGAAATGCGATACTACAACTGGGAGAGCATTAAGTGAGTGCATTTTGTGGTATTTGCGTTAGCTATCGGACTAATTATTACGCTCTGTAGTGTACTGTAGTACTTGATGTGTTTGGACTGTTAGTATTACTCCTAGATTACATGTTTTGAAATTGAAAGAGTATCTTTTTATGATAAGCAAGCTGGAAAATTTTGTATTTAATGACTAAAAAGAAATCCATGCATCTTATGGATGCATTATTTTGTTCTTGCCTCCACCCACACGGATATGAATATAAACAACACTAGTGAAGGTCTGCCGATTAGTTTCGGCATTTATTATCACCTTTGCTTGATACAGAAATCATCGTTCTCAGGACATAGGATACATCCATGTCTCAGTCATGAGTTAGCCTATCAGCTTACATCACTGTAGAGGAACATTCCATTTCCAGGGTTCCATGGGGGAGCATTCTCCTCTTTTGCCATAATGTCATCAACTTTCAAAGCAACTGAGTAGTATTACACTTAAAGGAGGAAAGTAAAGTTATAGAGGTAAAATTTAGAAATAGGGGAAAGGATCAAACTGTTGGGATGGAGGAAATAACAGAAATAATTCTTATCCTAGCTCCTTAAGCCCTTTTCTTTTATATAGCCTTACACCTATCAGGTATGAGACTATTATCATGATTGAATGAGGTATTGAGTAATAAACTATGAAAGTGAAGAGCCAGTCTAAGTTAATAATTTAGATCTTTACATATGCTCTAGAAGATAGTTCTGTTAACAGAGTTAATGGATAATTAAGTATATTAGTGTTTCATGTCCGAAACTTATATAACCATTTATATTATTCTTTAATTTTAACTAACAATAAGACTGTATCAAAACAAAGATGACTGCAGTTAGAATATAATTTGCAATTGTCATCACTACTATGATGCTTATTAGAATAGCCACAAATAGATTGGATGTATATGAAATATAAGTGCCTTAAAAGCTTAAATGATGTTTTAGAACATGATAATACTTTGTAATGAAGATAAAAAAGGTGGTTCTTTTGAAAATGGGGATTTTAGTTGTGTATTCATGTAAGAGCATTTTTTAGACACAGACCAGTTAGAGGTGGGGAATTAACTTAGTGGGCTTAATTGCTGGTCTGTCACATCCCAAGTTGAAAGCTCTAACCTCTGCGGTAAAGCGGTCCCCTTGTTTATGTAAGAGTATCAGTCGAATCTTTCAACTTCTTCCATCAGGGGTCACCACCGCAAATTATTTGTCTCCTAATCACCCTCTTCCTTGCAGACTCCTCCTTTACACCACACACCCTCACCACACCCATAAACCTCCTCTTTGGCCTATCTCTCCCCCGCCTGCATGGCATCTCCATCCTCAGCATCCTTCTTCGAACATACTCCTCATCCATCCTCGGCATATGCCCAAAACCATCTCAGTCTCGCCTCTGTCATCATATTCTTAAATCGGCCTACTTGCACTGTCCCTCTAATATACTCAGTCTTTATACTGTGCATCCTTGTCATGCACAGAGAAATCTGCAGTATCTTCAGCTGTGCCACCTCCAACTCTGCCTCCTGTCTGTATGTGATGGAGACAGTCTCTATGCATGCAACGGTAGTGGGTTTTACTACTGTTTTGTAAACTTTACCCCTCAGATTTGCAGTAATACTTTCAGCACATATCACTTCTACCACTTTTCTCCACCCACTCCCTCCTGCCTGTACTCGATTCAACTCTACCACGATTTCCACTTCTTTGAACTGTTGACCCCAAATATTCAAACTTATCCACCATCGACACCTCTAAGCCTTGCAACCTCACCACTTCACCGCCCTCTCCCTCATACACATTTATGTACTCTGTCTTGCCCTGATAACTTTCATTCCCCTTCTCTCAAGTGCTTACCTCCACCTCCAAGCTTGCTACTCTTGCTACTACTATCAAAGACCTCACATTTGTGAAAGAGTGAAATGGGGTTAATTTACATATGAAAGAACCCTTGGATTTATGTTCTCTGAGGGTTTCAGTATACAGTGTTGCCTCACTTATCGCGGTAGTTCGGTTCCGGGACCCGGCCCTAACCCAGGAATCCGTGGTGTAGAGATCAGCCTATATGTACATAGATATTTTAATGTATTTTTACGTTTACACTGTATAAACCCTCCCTGTACTGTTAAAAAAACACCCTTTACATTATAAATAATAGCAAGCAACGTAATTTTTTTATGAAAGTGATAGGAAAACTTACCATGAATGAGGTGATTATGACTTGACATTAATAGGTTCCATATTTTACAATAATTTTTACGTTTTCGTAAAATAGCGGCCGACATCCACAAACTTTTTTCCTTCTTTCAACATATCTAAGAGTTTCACTTTATCTACAATGGTTAACATTTTCCTTTGTCGCTTAGGCTCACTACAAGAAGCCTTAGAAGATGGAGGATGCTTGGGAGGCATTGCAAAGGTTAAAATATGCGAGTAAAAAAATCACAAGCAAAACATATTAATAATAATAAGCACAACATGAATGGCGCACATGAGTGAGGCGAGACAATGGAAGATGGTGGAAGCCTTTGTCCGAAACGCTGATAGCGGTATCGTATTTTACATGTTGCAATACTGTTAGCATTTATGTTTTTTACTATTTGTTACATATTATTCTTAGGCTAAGAAATACGTTTTTTTATCAATAAAATCATGAAACTACTGGAAATATAAATATATATGCTAGCTCACACAGCTTTGACCCTAATACATTGTACGCTATTGAACACAAGCAAAACGTGAGTTAGACTGAACGAGTCTTTGTCCAAAACGCTGATAGCGGTATCGTATTTTACATGTTGCAATACTGTTAGTATTTATGTTTTTTACTATTTTTTACTGTTTTATTATTCTTAGGCTAATAAATACGTTTTTTTTATCAATAAAATCATGAAACTACTGGAAATATAAATATATATGCCAGCTCACGTAGCTGCGACCCCAATACATTGTACGCTATCGAACACTATTTAGTATGATGCAATACTGTGAGTTATACTGTACGTACGTATATCATTCAGTTATTAGTACAGTGTATATTAATTTAAAATTCATCTACTTATTTGATAATTGTACAAAATCTATTGTATTTATTCACTGTAATTTGGACCAAATATTCCTTTTGTAAAGATTATACTGTACTTTTCAAAAGAGGTGGTCAATAAACGTATCTATCTATCTACATTTATGTTTTTTTACTATTTTTTTTTTAATATTTTAATATTTTTGCATATACCCATGAAATAAAATAATAATTTATCAAAAAAAAAAAAAAAACGCGATAGAGTGAGAAAGCGAACCAGGAAGCGCGAGTAACTGGGGTAACACTGTACCCTAGCAGGTGGCATGGAGCATGTTTATAGGATTTTTTAGAACTTTTTATAGAGAAGAGCTTTGTTATGCATATGGTACACTCCATAAGATACTTTTTCTTCATTCACACACATACTTCTTGAATACTATAGATATACCAGGTCATTTCATTATCAGTGGATGCGATAGAAGAATACATGAAGAAATGTAGAAATATTAAGGCAGTTCACTTTTTGTTTTTGAGTATTGTTAAATTAAATCATTTATGTGAGACACTGTAAATGGTATAATTTTCAAGGACAATTGCAGTAAATTCAACTATTTAGATGCTATCCAAACAGTTTAATGTTATTTCCTTCGACATCCTATCAGCTTTTGATGTGAACGTGACCTCATCTTCAGAGAAAAATGTGGTGAATTGTCTTGATGTGAAAGATTGAACTAATTTTATCGGTATAAAATAGTACTATTATTTCAAAATACGGTTTGTTACTAGGTAGTTTATAAGTCAGAAATATGCCTACGATTTTTTAAATGTACATTACGATAAAGTAAGTATACCCCCATTTATTTTGATTTGGTTGCATTATTATATAAATTTTTTTTTCAAAATAATGGCATTTTGCATAGGTATGTTCAACTTTTTTCTGTTTTGTAATTTGTAGTCATGAAGTATATTATGGAACAGTATGTATGGTGTGGTTGTTCAAATGTTAAGAACTGGTTTATATTAAAGCCAACGGTATGCAGCAAAATTTTCATGTCCTTTTCTTATTAAGTTTTGCTCTGTTATTGAAGTTTATTGTTATATGATCTATTTCATTTAAAGTCGTAAAATCCTTTGATATAAGACAGTACTATATATTGTGGCTGTTACTCTTCTATAGCTAGATTATGAAGCATTTGTTCCTACATAGGATTTAGCATCCTTTGTTAAAAATAATCTCTTTTCTAATTGAATATATATATTATTCATAGTTTCAAGCAAAACTGTTGTCTTGCTATTGTAAATTATAGATAATTTTGCAGAGATATTCAGACGACTACAGGCAAATTGAAACGGGCTGTTCTTCAGTTCACCCCCGAGTCATGGACAGCAATGCGCTGGCTGGATCCTGCGTGCACATACATGCGATTTCTAGCTGTAAGCCAGTTAGTGATATTTTGGCAGCTATCTGAACTCAATACTTTCTTCTTAAAGCATATATTTGAGATGCCTCCCAGTCATCCACTCGTCTTTATGAGAATATTCTTGCTTGGAGCCATGTGTGCACCAACCTTACGGTAAGACAATTAAAAGGACCTATGTCGCATCCCAATTGAGTATTTTTATGTATTTCTTCCATCAATACATATATGACTATTGACTCTAATTTTGAACTCCTCTTGCTCATTTTACACATGTGATGTACCTCTGCTAGGTCCTTGGGAAGAGGTAATGTTATGTCTTCAATGCTGTAATCTTTATGAAATACCCTCCATAATGTATGTTAGGATGGAGGATGCAGCATAGTTGTAATCCATTTCTTTTGCAATAATAAGTATCTCACCGTCTTATATTTAATTGCTTGATGGAATAAAAGCCCATTGTCATCAAAACAGACTTATAAAGCAGTTTTTTAAGCATGTAAATGATAAGTGAAGTATAAGTAAATGCAATAAGTTTTATTAAGTGTGTACAGTCTAAATGTTTCCATAACAGAACACGAAAGGAAAAATGATATCATATACAGTATATAACGATACATGATCGCCTTCCAAAAAGAAGGGCAAATCTATGAAAAAAATATCCTGGTCAGACTCCAGTCAAGCAGTGCCATTCCTCATATCAGGGGTTTGAGGATAAAAATGTACAAGATGTGACTCCGTAATTAGTGTACACATATTAAAAGTAGTAGATGAGAGATTCCTGAACAAAGCACATTTGCAAAGTAGTCATGTTTAAATAATTCCATACGTTTCTGGAAAAGAAATGTTGATTGAATTATATATTCAGGAGAAAATACAGGCTTAATAAAAATAATTTTTTTTTTAGCAGGGAATAATAGTTCGGACCTGAAAGAGAACCCAAAGGTAAAAAGGAAAAGACATGAAGCAACCTTGCAGTGAAGATTCGACACACTTTACTCTCATAAGATGTTCTTAGGATAAAAATAATGACTGTTTACGAAAATAAGTTATTTTTATAATAGATAGAAAAAAATTGGGATTGAATTTTATTTTCATGAGAAGACACCTGGAAAAAACAGGAGAATGTATTCATTAACTTAACTACAGTATTTTCATCTGAAAAACGAAAGATCATGCAAACTGGACTATCGTTACTTTATCGAGCTAAATTATGCCAGTAAGACACTAATGCATCCGAGTCTAAATAAAAGTTATATGTAAAACTTTATCTCTTAAATCCCAATCATAAAGGTATGCAGTAGAGGTAAATTTGGGCCTCCATAAAGGATCTTATCCCCATTCTCAGAGAAAGGATTGGGGCTAGAATTAAATGGCATTGTAGGAACTGTATGAAGAGAGCAGGAAGCCAAGTACGAGTCACCCGAGACTTGCTTAGGATTCCTTTGCCCTTGAATCTTCTGGCAAGGATTTAAAAACCTTTAATAGAAGAGTCCAAGGATGATCACTATAATTGCAGTGATATAGAATGTTAAGTCCTTGTATCCTTTGAAGTCATCTTGGAGAGAGATAGACTGGGATCGTTATTTTCCTTTGTATCTTTTGTTTCTTGGGAAATGATTTTGGTTCATTACTCATTCTTAGAAAGTTTTATTCTTGGCATAATATTTACTGTCCATTATATAGAAAGCTAAACTCTAGAGTTTCCTTTTCTATTATGGTACATCTCTCTTGATATACTGCACTATTGGGCAGTTGGCAGACCCCATATTGAACACTAAGAGCCAGTAGTTCCAGAATGTCTAGAATGTTGGTATGGAACCTGGCAGTGTTTGAGATCGTATTTTCCCTTTACAATGTGGAATGAAAGCCCCTTCCTTCTGATGAAACAATATTGTCAGATGACAATTGTCAGACATGTGGCTACTTGCATTATCAAATCCCTTCATTGCAGGGAAACCTGTAAGGGATGGTAGTTATTGTCTTCAGTCTTCACTACTGGTTGTATCTGCGAAGTTTAGATGGCCTGCTTCTAGTTTCATTTTATTTTCCCTTCCCAACCTCAGTTGTGGTTAGTTGTCGCATTTAAGTCATTGGAAGAGTAAATTAGTAGTGTGTGTTCATTCCTTCTCATAGTAGTAGTTTGGTCTATGACACCAGCTGCCCGTTCTGATACTACAACTGTAAGTCTTTTGGACTTTAATATGGCTGGCCAGTACAGCTCTGTGTTACGTCTTCATTAAGTTTTAGTTGTTTTCCTATCCCTTCCTCTACACCGAATATTCTGACGTGTTCAATAAACATCTCTTATTATCCCCTCACGGGAGACAAGTCACAACACTCCACATCAGTTTCTCTTTCTTTTTCTTCTATGTATTATTGGTACCTGGGCCTGATGAGAATATTTTTTTTTTACCTGTCTTGGTGTTTCACACATAAAAAGAAAGCTCCATGAATTAAGCCGAGAGATGTCTCTCCTCTTTTATATTTTTGATGGTCACTTGGTAGCACCTTTGCACACAATATAATGTTCTAGGTTTGAATCCTGGCCAGGGCCAAAAATATGTTTTCATGTTACTTAGTGGTATAATAAAGCTTTTATTTGATTACTGTACTTAACTGTATTGCACAGATTTAGATTACACGCAAAAACTAACCAAATATGGTTGGGAAGGAAAAGTAAAATGAAAATAGACATTCAGTAGAGTGTGTTCATACCCTAGCTCCAAGCAGTCAAGTTGAGAGATTTCTTTCTTCTCCTGTACCTCTGGTGGTAAAGTTGATACTGCCTTGGTAGATGTGTCATGTGCCTTAGGTTTGAATATTGTCCAAGGACAAAAATATGTTTAATGTTCCACTTATGATAAGTGTTTATTTGATAACTGTACATGCCTTATAGCAGGAATTTGAATTAAATGTGACAACTAACCACAAAACATTCATTTAGTAGATAGAGTCCATTCCCAAGCTCTACCAGTGAAGCTGAGAGGTATCTTTATGCTCTTATACCTTCAGTTGGTAGCACCTTTGCGCGTGACTTGTGTCTTTCCAGGTTCTAATCCCTGTCACGGCAATTAATATTTTGTTTGTGGGGGATTTAGATGCCTTGCTATATATCATATGCATACTTATTGCAACTCTCATCCTGGTCATTTGCTGTACAATACAGGGAAGATATTTGAAAGCAATGATTTATAAAGAATTCTATATGAAAACAATAATATTTAATCATCACACATTATACTTTGTAGTACCACTCCTAAAAGATATGCACTCGATTATCTGTTAATTTTATATACAGTATATATATATATATATATATATATATATATATATATATATATATATATATATATATATATATATATATATATATATATATATATATATATATATATATATATAATAATGTTTTTTTCAGGCAGTATTATAGTTACGTGACTGATCCAAGATGTAAGCGTGTAGGGACTCAGTGTTGGGTGTATGGTCTTTGTATGTGCATTGAAACTCTCATATGTATCAAGTTTGGAGCTGACATTTTCCAGCACACACAGATTCGTAATATAATAATGTGGATTTTTGTTCAAGCTTTTGGCTCTGTCCTGTGTGTTTACATCTGTGTTACCCAACATAGATGGCAACGCAAGCGGCAAGTAAAGATGGTAAGTTTGTTGTTAATATTACTAGTTAGCTCCTTGTTACAGTTAGTTACTGAATTAGATTTAAGTTTTACTCACACTCTTTAATGAATATCTTTTTTAATAGCTCTTTACGTTTAAATTAACTTTCAAGAAATTTCAACTTGCAGCTTGTTTATTTTTACTTACATATTAAGGGTGTATTTCTGTAATTAACAGTTTGAAGTAAGCAGTATTATTATTATTAATATAAATATAGCAAGTATTTAATAATAATAATAATATAGAACATTAGAATTAATTACACGTTTGAAACATTCCAGATTTTTACCTACTGTCGTGATTCGAACCTCGGACCAATAGAACAGAAGTTCACAGTTTATTGTGTTGATCCACAGTGGTCATAAAACAGAGGAAATTCATTGTTAAATGACCTCTGTGGCTCAGCTCATTAAGATGTTGACTTATGTACTGCAGGTCCCTGGTTCGAATTCTGAACGTAGGATATAAAATTTAGAATGATTAATAATGATATATGTCTTCAAAATGGCACCATATCCCACAGAAGCCAGAAGGATGGCCACAACTGATCATAAAAGAGGGTTTAGCAGGAATTCACCATAACCTACCTATCCTCACTTTTCCATGAGCTGTTCTGTGACAAGAAAAATTATGTAAAAGGCAAATGGGGTTGCCAGGTCTTTACGCTAATTATAATGGTAATACTTATAATAACAGTAAAAGCAGAAAAGAAACTTACTCTTATCATCCTATCCCCATATATGGAATAGGATAATATTAGGAGTTTATGCAGGTTTCACAAAAGACGTTAATTTTTTATATTCTAATATATGGCAACTTAAGCTTTATCTGAGGGTAGATTGCTGGAACACATTCCATGAGACTTTTTAATATTTACTATATTTCCTTATTAGTAACATACAAATGCAAGTGCTTGTAAGCAGGTGGCCTTTCACTCTCAAATTATCAGACCGAGATAGGCTGTAGCTTTGCCCAACACTTACACTCTAAACTCAGTTCAGATGATATTGCGTTACCAGTAAATGCGTTAATTGGCTATAACATGCTGTGTGTGCATGTTTCTATTTTAATATTACAAAGTCGAAGACTTCTCATTATATTAACTATAATTTCAATGGATGTATTTGCAATACAGTATATTGCTAAAGTTCACTATTTTTAGTAATATGCTGTAAATACACTCCTTGAAACTGCTTTTGGTATTGTGTGAGTCTTGAACTATGGTAACATTAAGATATAAACATACAAGTCACAGTGAGTTTCATTTCTGTCATCATATTCATCCAACAGTGGATGAAGAATAAGTATGATGATCAGGAAGAAGGGACTAATACCTTCTTGTAAAACATTTACTGATAATTTCATAATGGTACTTTGTAAAGGATTCATGAGAAATCAAGCAGCATTTTGTAGCCTAGTATGGAATTTGCATTTACAAAATTATATACAACAGATAAAAAAAGAAAAAAAAACTGAAGGGGTTCACTGCAAACTTCAAGATGGTAAAACATTTTAAATACTGGAAATATTGAAAAGTTCAACCCATACAATTTGGTAAAGATAAATAAAAGCTACGTATTGTAAAATTATACATGATAAATTATAAGTAAGATAATTAAAATAGTCAAAGGCTAAATCGTAAAGAGCTCAAACTGATGGAGAACACATCTACCTAGCATATTCCATAGAATACATTATGTTCAACATAAACAAAAAATTCACAACAAACACTTATAAAAGAAGACTTAGATAGCATTTATAAAAAAGTTGCAGCAAAGACAATTAGTCTGCAATCAAAATCAGTTCACTTAAAAATAAAGCAAATTTTGGGAGCTATATACCCGAATTTTTAAAACAGACTTCAGAATTAAATTGGGTACCTTTACTGTCTGAGTCTGGTTGAAAGCCTCATAGAGGATTATGCCCTTGGGTTGAGAAACTTTCATCATGAAAGTTTTAATACCAATCTGGAGGAGGAGCTAGTTAGAAAGTGTTGCAAGCTGTACAGGTCTTCTATATATTAATACATAAACTTCACTTGATTAATTATGTATGCATATATGAATAGAAAACTTAAATATATTTTATCGTTTCAAAGTAAGCTTAGTAAGAGCTTGGTGATATGGTTTCCAGTTCCAGCATTTTATTTAATCCAATACTGAATACAGTATGGATGATATCGTGCTTGTACGTAGAGCAATATTAATTTTGTCTATTAGATTTTATACAGATTATATTAGAGAATAACTGCAAAAATTTTTCAGGATGATTCAATAGATGATGATTCAGAGGTTAGTACTAAAGTATCACCCGTGATTCATAAGCCTCCCCGAAAGACAGTAACTCTTAGCACCCCAGAGAATGATGAAGATAGTGATGACGAAAGTGAGGGACCAATGAAGATACCCCGAAAAAGAAAAACTATACAACTTCGAAGAGGGACCAGAATAGATCAGTAATATAGGATATAGTTTTTATCTCATATTTTATGTGCTGTTTATAATATTTCAGCCAGTGCTGAAAGTGATTTTCTTAGAATAAGCAGTGATAGTACAATCAAGATTGTGATAGTGACAGCATCAGTTGACTCTAGCTATTCAGGTATGTATTTTTAAATATTACATTTTTAATACATCAATTCTTATTAGAATTTTCTTCCTGTAGACTTACATGCATTAACATTGTAATGTGCATCCAATTATTTTGCTCATAATGTCAGTTGTTAATTGAATATATGAGGAAAGAAGGGAATTCTAGTCCTCAATGGCTCTATCCCATATAGTTGGCTGTATTCTATACTGTATTTACACTATATATGTTACAGTAATCCCTACACAGTGAAATGTGAGGCTATGGAGACTGTCTTTTCTTATCTACGTACGAATTAATGTATGACCTATCGATGTTATTGTTTTAGAAAAGCATATTAAAATTCCTAGGTGTTTAAAGCAAACACCTATATAAGTATTCTTGGATGTAGTTTATAAACTATTCTAGCATAGCAAATGTATTTGTGAGGTCTAAAAAATACTGTATATATTATTGCTACATGCTTAGTATTATAAAGCCAGAAATTAAGTTCCTAAATAACTTGGGAACAATATATTTAGTATTTCTTCATCCATAATACTTATGAAAATGTACATAAATACTGGATAATTCTCCTTCAATTTTAGGTATATATATATATATATATATATATATATATATATATATATATATATATATATATATATATATATATATATATATATATATATATATATATAAAATACAAAATGTGCCAATAAAACGAAACACAGAAATTAAATGGATGTCATGTTTCGAGGGTTCTCTGTCTGCTGTCCCTTTCAAATGATTGAATATTTCAAGGAAAGACAATGTAAAGTAGATAATAAGAGAAAGTTTTGATTTGGTCTCCGTTGTCAGACTTAAGAGACCATATTTTGTGACTGCTTTCTTCTATATTGGATTTTGGAGCACATTAGTTTGTAGTCCAGTTTCCATTGACCCTCTAATATATTTAAAGGCTGCTTCTAGAATCTTATTTGTATACTGACACTGATTTCCATAGAGTAAGCATTCCAATTCCTATTATGATCATGTTCCCTCATGTGCCTAAAGACTGCTGAAATTTCTTGACCATACTGGGTAGCCATTATGTGACCTGTTATGTACTCTTGCAGAGTATTTAGAACTATTTATGCCTTCTCGCAGTTGGAACAAGTTTCACAGTAAGCACTATCCTCAATTTATTTTCTATTATTATAAATACCAAGTAAAGTTGTGCCAATTCCTTTGGGATACAGAAAAATGAAAGGAATATTATTTCCAAGTACATTTTCTTTTTTTGTTTTTTTTGCATCATTTTAAGGAATTATGATTTTGTTAATGTAGGGCTGAAATTGGAGGAATTAAAGAAAATGAGATTGGAGGAGTTAAAGAAAATTTTGTTTGCTTTGGTTTGAGCAATTTCAATTAGAAATAAGGAGTATTTTAGGATGTTATTTGATTCTGTATGATTTCTGGTTCATTGTCAATATAGTTGGAGGGCAAACTCGGAAGGCTCGAAGGAAAAGCCTGTAAGCCACAGAGTAATGAATATATGTGGCTGAGAAAGTCTGCTTTATATAGACGGTAAAGGAATAATCCAAGGGTTACCCTATCATATTTATAACTAATAATGGGCTGCCTTCCTTTTTTTCAAATTTTGTTTTGAATCTTATACTTGGAACCAATTTGTTCAGTTTCTTAAAACTTCACCAAACTTCCCTCAGCAGTCATCCCTGTACGTTAAGATATTATCGTCATATCTTAGACAAATTATATCATTTGGTTTGTTAAGGGGGAGAATTTCACTTTCATAGTGTTCCATGTAAAGGTTCGCAATAAGAGGTGAAAAGGGACTTCCCATACTACATCCAAGTTTTGTTATAAAAGTTGTGTCATTTAATTAAAATACATTAGTAGTAATTTAAAGTTTTTTCAATCCCGAGGGGAAAATTACGTGCATATGGGCTGATCTTACTGGAGAGAAGTTTTAATATCGTCAACAGGTACCCTGGAAAACAAGAATTCTCCATCAAGATTAACAGATTGAATTCCATGTAAAGGGATATTGGCATTTTTATAGTTTGTATTAAATCTTCTGAATATTTGATATGGAAGAGAAGTGGCCAAGGAAAGGAGACAAAAAATCACCTGATGTTTTTCATATGTGCACAAATACACTTCTACAGGATGATGGGACTTAAAGAGATACCATCTTTTTGGGTATTTGGGAGACCAAAGACATATGGGAGGGAGGGATATGATACTATACACTTTTCAAGAATTTTTGAGGGCACGGTATTTGAAAAGATTATTTAAATTTTCGTGATATCGACATCGTTAAATAATTCTAATGCTTTATTAATAAAGAAGTCCCTCTCCATCATGTTGATCATATCGTCTGTATCTTATTTGGTTATAATGATACGAGTATCTTTTAATTTTTTTAAGGCTCCTTGTCAAAGGGATTTTGAGCTACAACGGTCAGTGGCTGCATTAAGTAATAATCCTTTCAAATTACAGTATTTCCTCTTTTCTTTAAATTTAGTTTTTGTAAAAAATTTATGAGAACCAGTAATGCAGTCCAAGTTTTTGGAAGCATCTTGTTGCAGATCGAATGAAATTCCTAAATTTAAACTAGATGTAGATTAAAGGTAAGGGGGTGACTAGACAAATTTATTACATTACTATACTTTGCTAGATTGTTCCAAATACTATAAACAATAAGATTCAATAACCTTCAGGACAGTGAATTGAAATGTATTGCACTGGCCCGAGCAAAACCTTTGCGTATATGAAAAAGATTTTTCATCTTATGATTTAAGCACATGAGGTGCTGCTGGTCTGAATTACTTTTTATCACTTTTGTTATTACATAAAGATTTGTTTAGTCTTTTCAATTCTTTTCGTAAGAGCGTGCACTGTGATTCTTGAAAAAGGATGTTGCCTGATTTTCATTTTTTGAAGCCATAATTTTTTAGGTGTTCCTGATCGTGGTTGCACTCTTCCAGGACAAACAATCTTTATTTCCATTTTCTGTTGTAAAACAAATAATACACTTATAAGTGGACATGGAACTGAGCAAATAAGTAAGTTTGATACATACACTTAAACCGAACAGAAATATAGCTTTCAAAGAAAAATAAAATTACCTTGAATACACAGATGTAAGTACAATTACCAATAAACAAAGAACCCTTCTGAATCCAATTTTCCTCATGAGGACAGAGTTTACCTGGCCAGGCTGCAATGTGAGCACCACCAAGCCCTTCTGCGTGTTCAGAAGAGGTTGGCAGATTCCATCAGTTATGCATTTCATACAGTCAAACACATAAGGAAAAGACTGCAAAGCACACAACCTACACTCCCTAAAAGCTCTGTAAGAAAGTATGTGTTCAGCTGTGACTTTCCTTAAAAAGTAACGACTGTTTGGCCATTCTGCTTAGAGAAAGAAAAAATAACTACTACAATGCTATATAATACTACTACTACAACTGTGTTAGACAATATTTCTATTAATACAATTGTGCTAGATTCTACCATTACTACTACTGCTACTAAATTAGTACTAGCATTAATATGCTAAATACTACTACTTCTAAAAGCTATTACCAATACAACTGTGCTAGATACTACTACTACTACTGCCACCAATACTATACTAAGCTAGATACTTCTAGTACTACTACTACTAGTTAAAGAAAAAAAAAATCACCCTAGTTCAAAAAGTTTTTTTTAATTATTATTATTATTATTACTATTATTGTGACACCAGGACGGGCCAATAAAAATTATAAAATAAAACAGCCCTCATCGGGCCTGGGCACGAAGAATACATAAAGTAAAGAGAAACAGAGATGGAGAGTGTAATGACTAGTCAGATATGAAGGGATAATAAAAGATGTGTGATGAATATCCAAGAATATTCAGTGTAGCTGCCAGATTACCTAATAATTTCTCAAGGTTCTCGGGATTCGTACCAAACGGGACACCCTCTCAAATATACCTTTACTTTCAATTTAATTTTTCTTAATATTTATTAAACTTTTTACAGTCAACCTTATTTCCTAATTATATGTTCAAGAACTGCATCCCCAAAGTCCGAAGATGGTGAACTACACCAATATTAGCTAGAGGGAGTAAGTTCATCCACTTGTAGAAGTAACTCAGTAAAACTACAAGATCATGTTCATTTTATTAAAAGTTCCCTAAGTTCTACATCTATAAAATTATAATATTAGTATTATTCACCAAAACAGAACTAGCATATTGTTTAATCCACTGTTAATGGTAAGATCCCATATGCTACTGCATACCTGAAAGCAAAACAAAAGCAAAGTAAATAAATTGAAAAAAAAAAATATATATATATATATATATATATATATATATATATATATATATATATATATATATATATATATATATATATATATATATATATACAGTATCGTAACCCAATAGCCTGTATAAGATGCCATAAGAATAAGCCAGAATTATCAGAGGATTATTAGTTATTGGAAATACTTACCTAGACGTCTAAATGGAAGTAGCATATGAAACTAAGTGTCTGTGAAGTTGGGTTTTCTCTTCTGAACAAAAGCAGTCATGCCTTCCTTTCTGTCATTCTGTAAAAGAGAAACAAAAATTGAGACAACATTGGCTTATATGAAAACTTCTCAGTATTGGATACCATTTATCATACAAAGAGGACCAGCAGGATGACTATACCCAAAGAAAAAAACTTGCACAATAAAATAAGTCAACTTCTTATTACAAGTACTTATATTTCATGTCTGTTGTAGGTGGACTCTCATAGGGATAAATGACAGGCAGTTTCAATCCTATTTCCAGATAAAGTTTTCTGCTATTACTTTCAAAGGGATTATGGCAGCATATGTATGTACTGTATGTATGTTGATAAGCATATATATATATATATATATATATATATATATATATATATATATATATATATATATATATATATATATATATATATATATATATATATATATATATATTGACTTCAAAGGAAAATAATATCAACACAAGTTGGAGAGAAAGTACGATTTAAAAAAAGCCATTTTATATATATATATATATATATATATATATATATATATATATATATATATATATATATATATATATATAATCGCTTATTGACCATTCACCTGAAGCCCTTGAATCTGGGTCTCTTTAAAAACATGGTTGCGAATGCATGAGAGTTAGTAAGGGAGGAGACCAGTAGTATGGTAGGAAGTTAGGATGTGTAAATACTCATTGAAATACAAGTGAAAGGGTGCATGCTTTGACTCAGCAACTTCTCATACAAGGGAGATTACAGCCCTTGTATACATTTAATATAGAAGAGAAATTAAAGTTATATAGTACAGTACTTGTAAAATTATATGCATTTACTCATTATAAATAAAGAAGAAAGTATTCATACCAGAGCAAACGTGGCATGGAACAAACGTTTCTCAAATTTTACTCCTTCTCCCAAGGATAACTCAAAGGCTGAAAAAAAAAAAAATAATAAAGTAGAAAAATTTCCACTTAATGAAATGTGTCTATATATTTTATAAACCTTCTGTTCTCATACTGCAAAAAATTATTTTTAATATTTTGCATAAAACACCCCCAAACAGTTTTCAATGTCATGAAAAGATTAATCAGTGCATAATGCCAAAAAAGTAGAATAAGCTTTTAAGAACTCATAAGTTACCAGCAATAAAGAATATAATATATATATATATATATATATATATATATATATATATATATATATATATATATATATATAAAAGCTTATAGTGTACCACTCACAGCAAATTCTGAATATTATTCAATTAATATATTGCACAACTTTCATTTTTCTTTTAATGTTATTTTATGTAAAACCGAAGGAAAACTTTACACACTGCATAAGTATAATACATATGTATGTAAATATTACCAAATACAGTATATACTTACAGGAATTGACAGCTTCTTTACACACAGCAACGACAACTTTGGAATGGGTTGCAATTCTTTCTCCTAACTTAATAGCTTCATCGACTAACTTGTCAGGGGGATGAATAGAGCTAACTAAACCTGGAAAAAAAGAACTGGCTAGGAAACTATAATTTGCAAACATAACCATTCAAACTCTATTATAAATACTCAAGTAAATTTGGAGGCTGAGGACAAATTTTCTCTAAAAATATACAAATAGCTTTGGATTTAGATTATATAATGAAATAACTGCCCCTACAGTATAATATCTTGTACGCTCTATAACGACCTTCTTTAATATTAAAGGAGGGCAAATTTGTCATTTGTGGTGATTTTTAAAAAAATTTAAATCCCTTCATCACAGGAAACATTGATACATCCTGAGAGAGGAAGAAGCAAAGGCATTCATGTGTTAATCCTCCAAAATTACTATGAAAGAGAGAGAATGAAAAGTTATTTGTGCTACTGTCTCATAACATCAATGACACTAATAATAATATACATGATAGAGAAAGAGAGAGCAAGTGTGAATTAAAATTCCTTTGCGTTGGCATCAGTTCAGCGTCTCACAACAAAAGTAATAATATTAATGAGAATAATAATACATGAGAGAGAGAGAGACTCTCAAGCGACTTCTCACCAGCCAACCATACTTTCCACATGAATGGCCTAAGGATTAGCAAACATTCTATTAAGTATTTAATGGATAATAATAATAATAATGGATTAAGCTGACTTAATCCATGAGAAAGAGACATTTATTGCTTTTCTATACGTATGGAATCGGATCAATCCATTTCTAACGGTCAATATATCTCTCTCTCTCTCTCTCTCTCTCTCTCTCTCTCTCTCTCTCTCTCTCTCTCTCTCTCTCTCTCTCTCTCTTTAAATCACCTACTTAATAAGTGATTTTAGTCTCATTATTATCCTCCCATTGGGTAGACAAAGTGTACGTATGCTTATTTTAATGTGTAAATATTTTGATTTTGTGCTTTGCAAATTTCATTTGTTTTATTTTGACATTTTACATTGTAATTTGTAATTAGATTAATTATCATGTAATAGCCATTTTTGATGGAATAAAGTTTTTGACTCTCTCTCTCTCTCTCTCTCTCTCTCTCTCTCTCTCTCTATAATATATATATATATATATATATATATATATATATATATATATATATATATATATATATATATATATATGCACACAGTATATTTAACTGTAGAAAAAGAAGAGTGAAGTTGATCAGAAAAGAAGCTATTTCTCTCTCACCCTAACTTTCTCTCTCTCGTCCCCAGAACATACCAATTATCAACTTACAAACAGCAGTTCAGAACGTAACTCATTTGTAAGTTGGGGAGTGTCTGTATACTAGTTTTCTATAAAGAACATATTAAAAACCATGAATGGATATATTAAGGTTTACTGAAGCTATCGCTCTCTTTCTTTCACACTCGCAAAAATAAAAATGTTGAATTTATTATATTTATAGTATACAGGTATTTTATACTATCATATTAAATGTTGTGCTTGATTAAAAGTATCATTCCTCTTTTTTTCAAAATATCAGTGCTGACACTACAGACCACAATCCTGAAAGAATGGTCAATAGGATTTAAAGGGCCGAGATTCCCTCCCATTAGTCCACTGAATCGAGAGCCGAGTGCATCTCATTCTAAAAGAACAGCACGTTATATCTTTCTTTTCTTTCACAAAACAGAAGACGGCAATATCTTTACTGGGTGAATTCTCCCCTCCCTTTCCAGGTTTTTATTTCAATTTAAATGGTGTATGGTTCCCATTTTCATAACAGCTCCAAAAACCCTCTAGGGCATAATTATCACCATAGACTTTTTGGCTCCAGTTTTATCTAATCTTTAGAAAGTTTCACACCATCTCAAGTCTGACATATACACAATAAGATTTTTATTTTCTAAAACTAGTGCTGGAGATAACTATTCAACATATTATATTTACCATTTCAAATGAAAATCTCTATATCTTCTGCCTTCAGCTTCTGAGACCAAAGTAATCAAGATGCATGCTCTAATGAGAGGCAGTGTTTTATTTTCTTTTTAGACATCCTAGTGACTCTCAGGCCTAACCCTTTGCTTTAAGCAAAGAATGATGGGCCATAAAAAAGAACATTAGCATTCTTTATTAAATCATATCAACCGAATGTGTTGTTCAATTTCTTTGCTTAAAAGCAGTAATGGGAATTTATTTCCTCATTAATGACCAAAATAACTATGAAACCTTTTTCTTAAATAAACTTTCAGTGTTCCCTAGAAATGGAAAATTGAAAGCTGTCCATACTGTAGCTTAATGAGTCACAACTTGAAGCCACTCCTTAAATCAAAGCTAAGAAAGTCTCCCCCTCTGCTGTCATTTGTGAGATCAAAATGTTAATATTTCGTTAAATGGGTGGCTTTCATCAAGGATGTTTTTATCTATTTTCCTGAGAAAAATAATGACCATTTCCTCATCATGTTTAGTAATAAAAATGTCTGTGGCCAATCAAAGTTTTCATATGTAATTTGCATATACAATCTATTATCTTTGGATGATAGAGCCTTCCATAGCAATTAAAAGTCAAAGGGCACTCTTGTTATTCACTAAGTACCACCATATAAAATTTCTGAAGGTTGCATTTTTTTGCCTTGAATTAAAATTTCTTTGATAATATTACACTCACGCCTAATATAGTGGAAGGAACTGACAAATGTTATCTGTGACTATATTCTTCCACTGTACTACAAATAATTGCTTTATTCCTCATGAGCTTTGCATATCATTCTTTTTCTTATATATGTTTTGCTGTTTTGGGAATGTCTATATGAACAACATAGGGTAACCTTCTGCTTCACAGGAGATTACACTTCAGTTAAAGGATAGAAATTTGTTTGCTGCATCTCTCACTAGAAGAGTTTTCATCTGACAAAGGACTTATGCTTTGCATTCCAGAACAACGATATAGAGACACTGTGAATCCAGGACATCCATTTAGAAACACTGTATCTGGATAAAACAAAGTTTAACTCATTTGCAAGCTACGTGAATTCTCTCTTATTATCAAACTACTCTTAATTCCCGAATTTTATAAATAGTATATGCTAACCTCCCAGCTACTTATTACAGATAATGAGTAACAATTTACATTCTATGCTCATACACTTACCCCAATCATTAGCCTGCTGAGCTGTGATCATATCTCCTGTAAGACACATTTGCATGGCTCTCGACTTGCCAACTGCCTTTGTTAATCTTTGAGTGCCTCCTGAACCAGGGATTGTGCCGATGATTATCTCAGGTTGACCAAATCTGTATACAGAATTAAAAGTTAAGAAACAGAGATTTGTAGGAGCTTTGCAATTAAGACTATCAAAAAGCATAAAAGCGTACAGTAATGCAAATTAAATTACAATTCAGGGAAATGCAGCGCATTCTGGTATCATACCAAATCATTCTCATATGATATCATTATTATTATTATTATTATTATTATTATTATTATTATAACCCAAGCAAAAAGCCCAGCTAGAAAACGACAAAGATTATAAATCAAATGGATCCAACAGGCAAAGCTGTGTATATATATATATATATATATATATATATATATATATATATATATATATATATATATATATATATATATATATATATATATATATATATATATATATATATATATATATATATATATATATAACTGCTAAACTTATTATTTTATGCATCTAATATTGCTCTGAATGACTAATCAAAATAAATCCTATAAATTAATAACTAATTTTTTTACCATAAGGTTCAATCAATAAAAATTACCACTCCAATCATAAATAAAACTGTGATTAAATTGTAAAAACAATGTAATCAAATTTACAGAAAAGAACACTAATCGTAGTACATCACACCAACTTCTACCTAGAAAAAAATTCTAATACCGTCTGTATATTAAATCAGACGATCAAAATAAAAAAAATTAATAAATGGGTTGGCGAATTCTATTAAAGCACTGAGGAAAAGTAGAAATTTGCACTGCGCTCAACAGCATACACAATACCAATTTGTTAAAACAAAATGGTTATTTAACAAAAACAACATTTAGCCACTAAAAATAAAACACATGCATGAACTCTAACAAAAGATGCAATACACAGAGGTACAAGGTTTACAGAGAAAAAAAAAAAGATACAAACTATATTGCACAAGTACATGAATATAGAATGACACATTTTTGAAACATTTATGTAAGAATAGAGATCTCTCTCATTTTCTATAACCATGATAAATAAAAGAATTACTTATAATATTCTGTTGATATATAAAGGTAAAAAATAAAGAGCAACAACTGAGAGGAGCTGTAAAACAAGGAGAATCTGAAAGAGGATGACATCATTGCATGTTTATGATGATGGCATTATAAACCTGTCACAATATTAGAGTTTCTTCTGCCTTGATCTTGCTGCATCCAGCAATATCAGGCAAATACATGCCACACACACTCTAGAATCCTCACTCATTTAAGACGTTCTACATATACCATGGAGTTACGAGAATTAAATTCGGCAATGCAACATATATGAGCAGCTGTATTCCATTGAGATACAGAAAAAATTCAATCTCACAACAATATGCTTACTAATTCAATAATTCCACTCATTTCAACAACTACCAATCACTGTATACATCCAAACAGCTATTATTATTATAGTTTCTCATACAAACATAGCTCATATCATACTTTACATGAACAAATAAGTTTAGATTATTTAAGAAAAAGATGAACATCTGCAGATCAGCATTATAAAGTTAGAAAATGCTCAGATAATTCTGTAATTAATTCCAGATTATCAGTTTGAAAATACATGACAAATAACACTGAACTGTTAACATACAGTCTAAAATGGTAGGAAAAACCCATTCAATAAAACAACGAAAATATATATATAAAAAGTACTTATTAATTTCGTGACCTAAACTGGTCACCTTCTCAAAGTACAATCATTGTACTTTGAGAAGGTGACCAGTTGAGGTCACGAAATTAATAAGTACTTTATATATATATATATATATATATATATATATATATATATATATATATATATATATATATATATATATATATATATATATATATATATATATATATATATATATATATATATATATTTTCGTTGTTTTATTTAATGGGCTTTTCCTACCATACATGACAAGTATCCCCAACAGTATAACTTGAATTACACTGAAAATTGGATCACTATAATGAGGGCACCGATACAAAATTGGCGAGGCTTTGGAATACATGGAACTACTATTTTTTTATTTCTAACTACAATTAAACTAAAGGTACACTTGCATTGTAACTTACTTCGCTTTCTCTCCAGCCAAGACAATGTCACACATCATAGCCACCTCACAGCCACCACCTAAAGCATACCCATTGACAGCAGCAATGACAGGTTTCCTAATTTTTGTAATTCCATTCCAATGATCTAGAAAATTGACCTTCAAGCAATCAACAAACTGTTGATCTTCCATTTGCTTGATATCAGCACCTGTGATATGAAAAATGTGAACTTAATAAATCTTAACCTTAAAAACAGAATACTGCTTCCCACTACTAATACAGTCATTCAGTAATCAGTTTCATGAATTCAAAAGAGCAATGAAAATAACTGGGATATACTATTCTGACTGCGCAACATTAAAATAGCCTAAGGTTATAGGGATACTATTTAATGCATACTAAAAATACTTGACTTGAAAAGCAGTCTAGAAACATTAATGGTTAGTTAAGTACCCATGCATCTTATATAACACATATAGATACAATCTATATGTTTCCCTCTTCAAACAGGCATTAGGTATCACGTTGTCAGTCAATAAGTTGTCCAATGCAGTATAAAATAATATCACTCCCATGCTGTATCTGTGGGTCACACTTCCAGCAAAAGGAAAATTAAAAGGGATATGCAACGACCCATTTGCAAATGCTCAAGTTCCTTATCTCCGGGGCAATACCATTTTGTGTATATATATATATATATATATATATATATATATATATATATATATATATATATATATATATATATATATATATATATATATATAAAGATAGATAGATAGATGGATATAGATATATAGCAAAACTATACTATGCATTTGCTACTTTAAACGGGCTACCTAGAGTGAAAGTACATCCTTGGTAATACAAAAATTGCCGTGACTAACAAAATGCAGATATAATACTGAATACAATAAATTTCATTTAAAAAAATAATCAACATTAAGATAATAAGCATACTTTTGCAGCATAAGATATGAATCTTAAGATTACACTTACCTGCAGCAAAAGCCTTATCACTGCCAGTGATGACTATGGCTGCTACTGTGGGATCTGCATCTAAAGTCTGCAATGCAGAATTCAGTTCAATCATAAGAGGGTCACTCAGAGCATTGAGGGCTTTTGGGCGGTTCAGAGTCACTAAACCAACACAACCACTTTCTCCTCGTTTGTCTACTAAGAGGTAGTCATATGATGGAGCTGCAACATATAAAAAGATATGTATAAATTTAATTCCTTAGTGCAGAGACTGAAAATTACTTATAATGAATAGAATTTCACAGAATAACACATGCTGAAAGTTCTTCAAACAATTACGTGGAAAACCAGGGTGATTATCTAAGCCAAGCACAAAGTCACCTTGTCAGCATTTGAAATTAACAGACCTGAAAAAGTTTCTAACTTGAGAAATATTCTTTTTTCATACACAATTGCCTTTCCTTATAGTGAGCAGTGGTCAAAACAAAAGTAAAAACCAAAAGTAATATGAATACAGATTTGGAAAACTCTAATCACAATCAATTGCTTACAGTCACGTTTTGAATGGCACACAAAATTTACAATATAATGCATATGGCTACAAAACATTTCAAAACCATGCTTCAGTTGTCCCTAGTCAATAGTATATCTTTGAAGAGGGTTTCAGAGTCCCTAACTGATGTTAGAGTAGAAAGTATAGAACTTTGCACTTTCCTTATATCTCTTGAACATCATGCAGCCCTCTGGCTATCGTGGCCTTACCAAGTTACGGACTCACACACTCCATCCCTCCATTTCTTTCTTAGCCTCTCTGAGGTTGATATGCATGGTAAGCTTGACCACAATCCTTTTACTATTCTCTTATTGTTTATCTTTTCTGGGTGTTTCAGTCTAGTTACGGTAAGTTATTTCTTTTCCACACTCTCCAGTAAATTTTAACTGGTCCTACAATACAAAATATTGCTTACATTTTTCTTTCATTTCCATTGAAACTAACTGACACTAATTTTTTAAAGGCACTTCAACTTTGACTATATGATTGTCTTCATGCATCCAATCATGAATTTCTCACCGGGGGTGGCTTTGCCACACATGTGATTGATTTACTGTCAAAGAGCTAATAGCTCCAGCCATATTTTCAAAGCAGTGATCTGTTCTGATGACATTGATGGCTCAAAGCCAAGCATAACCAGTCAATACATGTATGATGCTTTCTATTTTTCAGTGTTCGTATTATCACATTAATGAAGTGAAATTTTTAACTCGTGCAGACTTCAAGAAAACTGTGTTCCTCCCTTCTTTGTTTCTTATTCTAGAGTGCTATCCTTATACTATTCAACTTGTCATGAACCATCAGTACTTTTTTTCACCCTTCCTGACACAAACTGAGTCATAACACATATTTTGTAATTATTGCTTTCAAAGCTTTATGCTGGAAGTACTAATGGAAGGAATTTTTCTTTAAAAAAAGGATACTTGTAAAAGGAAGACCTTCCTTCAAGTAATGAATTCATACCCATAATGCTAAAGCTATTGAAAATTAACCAATACAGCTACAACACAATCCCTAAGGAACGTGTTAAAAATTGGTCAGAGAAATATCAGAAAATTGGAAAGTATGTGGCCTCACTTTTGGAGCATAAATCATCCCCTAGATATAGGAGACCGATGTGTTCCATAATAATTCAAACAGGACCTTTTAAGTCACAGAAGACACACTTCTCTCCTTATGGAAAGATTTAAAAAATGCTATTCACTAAATCAAAGAGACTTATATAACAGACCTGCATTTTAACTTCAACATTTCAGAACTTGTGAAGCTTGTAACTTCCCAAAAAGATGGTTCGTGAACCAACAAAAAATCACTATAATAAAATGACTATCTTTGGGTGGGCAGCTGTCTAAGGGCATTCAAGAAGAGCTGAAGATTATACCCTTGGGTATAAAATCTGAAGAGTAAAGGTCAAATATAATAATGGGAATGCTACCCTCCTCCATAGAAACCCTTAAAGCAGGAGCTGTTTAGAGGAAAAATACCTTCAGATTTGATGAATGTTTGTTTATCATTCCAATAAATTTGGAAAAATCTGATTAATTCTCAACAATTCAAATTTGAATGATAAGAGAAAACATGAGACTAATGCTTAGGTCATTAGCATAGACATTAGTCATTCATAGGAGTTAAACTGGGAAAATCAAAGTTTTGCCCCAAGTCCTCCCAACATCCCCAGCATGTCTAAAGATAACCTGATGGAATGATCTGAGAATGCCTTCAAGCAGTAGTATACCTACACGATCAGTAATACAGGTAATCATCAACTCATGAACTAAGCGATTTACGACTTTTTGACTTTACGACTGCAAATAGGTAGCAAACCCAGAAAGACTTTCATTTGTTCCCAGTCTACTGCTAGCAGCAGTGAAAGTACATTTGTATTAATTTATGTCTTAGGTTTTTAGTAATAATAATAAAACAGGAGGTCCTCGACTTACGTCAAGAGTTTCACTCCTGAAATGTAATATAACCCGAATTTCAGTGTAAGTCGAAACACACCTAAATAAACACATATGTTAATGCAAAAGTATAGTTTCTCCCTTTCCCATGCATTTTACTATCTCAAATTTTACTTCCACAGTGATGGTTTTCCTTTTCATCAAAGCAATGCCATCAAAAGAATCTGCTTCATGCTTGGGAGACATAATACAGGCCAAAATTTATAAAAAAGAAGCAAAATAATGTATGGGAGATGCGCTGTAGCCATGAATCATTGTAACCCTAGGATAGTGTAAACCAAGGACCTCAGTAGTAGTAATAATAATAATAATAATAATAATAATAATAATATTAATAATAAAAATAATGTGAAGGAAAAGATGAAGATTGATAAAAATTAATTAAAATATATGAAGAGAAGGAAACAAACAATTCAAACAAAGCTCAGCAAGACAGAAAAACAAAGAACCTTCTCTGTCCCAAGTGATGTCTCTAATAACGACATTGATGGTTCACAGTCAAGCACAACCAGCCAATATATATGATGTTTTCAATTTTATTAGTTGTTGTATTATAACTTTAACAAAGTAAGAACATGATGATAAAAATTTTACATCAATAATTAACTAAGAAAATGTGTTATAATTTATAAAAAAAAAAAAAAAAAAAAAAATGATGTAACTTAGAGCTGAAATACTGTTATTATTCAAAAAATATGACAAAGATAATACACTGTTATTCTACAGTATACTATACACTCCATATGGTTATATCTGCATATAAGTAATGCTCCAACTTATCACCAATTCGGATCCTGACCAGTCAGCAAGAACTCTTCAAGGTCAAAAGTCAACGACTATCAATGCGTGAAACATAAGAATAATTAAGCTCGGTAGTGACAAGGAAGGTTCTTACCGCATTAAGAAGGAAAGTTTCCTGATATACAAGTAATATAGCACCCAAAGCTCTGAAAGGGCTTTGAATAGTTAAAGAGGTCCGATGGTATCAATCCTGCAATACCTTAAACTTTAAGAATCCAGATAAAGCCTGCAGCATAAGCAATAAGACATCACAGAAGAAATAAATAATCTCCAGAAGAGATCTTAGTAAATTAAAAGGAAAACTTCAATCCACATCACATAGTGAAAAAATTATGGAACACTCATTCACAAGATCGATGCATTATATATAAAACAAAAGATTTTTCAAAAGGAATGAGCCTGTTAAGAGACCTTTACTAAAAGACCTATACAGAAGCTCCCCTACTTACTAGCAACCGAGTTACAGATACGAAAAAAGACCTACCCATTATCTACCCATGCATTAATGTGTATTTCTATAATGTACTGTCTTATTACATTATTATTACAGTATTAAAATTCATTAATACTGTATACATTATGTTTTATGTGGTAATTAAGTGTCTTTAGCCTAAGTACTGTCCAGTATTGCATATGTATGTACTGTAGAGTACTTTCTTTTACCTAAACACAACTTACGAACAATTCTACTTACGAACGGACTTCTGGAGCTTAACTCGTTCGTAAGTTGGTGAGTGTCTGTACTTGTTAATTTTATTAGTGGATGAAGGTGATAAGAATTTAATGCTTGACGATAGAACATAATCTGAAACGCTACAGGGCAGCAAGATTTAAGGCGCTGAAAGTGGTACTTCTTATGGTCCTATCCTACAGAACCTTAGCCTGCCTTTACTGGTACCTCTGGGACCTCCATTTCTGGAGAAAGATCTCAGTGATCTAAAAATTATGTTGTTCTCCTTCCTCGTTTCACTCTCACCTCTCCTCCTTGCTTTAGCTCCTAGCATGGTACTTGTACAGCTCATGCTAAAATAATGTATTATAATTTAAAGTAATTCTTTCCAGTTGCAAAAGAAGTTTTTGCAATACAATACCTATTACACTGCAAATATTTACACACATTAGCTTGCCTCGTGTCAGTAGCCAATGTTGGTGCTTTTATTTATATTGCTCAGTTCATGGACATATATGTAATTGGGAACAAATATACATTTTTCTAATGAATATTAATGACTTAAAGTTTGTTTAAAATATCTTGTGAATGCATTTCAAATAATAAGACAGCTCTATAAGATCTGCAAGACTCACACAACTAGCATCCTTAGGTCTACTGAACTGCAGTGGAAAAAAATATTCTATGTAGGCCATTTATAAATATCCAGGAAACTAAAACTGTACACTTTCTATTCATGTTCGGAAGGGTCAGAACTGGCTACATTGAATACATTTTCATAATATACTAATACAGTACATGACGTAATGCAAAAGTGTGTGTATTTGCCCTTCCCATACATTAAATTTCTTTCCACTGTTGATTTTCGACTAGCTATAGATACTATTTTACATTAAGGGATTCTGTATGAGACATTGTTTAAAAAAATGCAGATATACATATATAACTGAGAAAGATGTCAGTATATCTTAGTATTAATCTTATATATGCTGGAGATTTCTGTCTTTATCTTATCATACAATTCTTACATTAATAAGATAATATTAGTTCACGTTACTTCTATAAGCCTAAAGAAGTTAAATTCGATGTAGTTATTAGGTTCTTTTAATTACCTTCTCTCATTACCTTCTAATGTATGCACCATTGTTAATATATTTATAAAATAGTATTGTTAAGTCCCTTAAATTATTAGCTTAAACATCATACAATATTGTAATAATTTAGCAATTGAACACTTAAAAACTGATAAAGTTAACTTGACAGAAAATTTCATCTACGCAAAAGATTTTCAAGAAAAGATAAAAAGAGAGTAAAATACCCTCTCCCAGCAGCCATATAAGGAGAGTTTCGCTATTCTGAAGCTTTGATGTTGAGATATGTATGTTTCTCCAATCTGCTGAATAAGACAAGCAAACTTTATGCTCCAGTTTATATCTAAGTTAGGTTTCATAATGGAGATTATGCAAAATTAACTTAAGGGAGACATCAAAATGGACATCTGAGAAGACATTATATTCACATACGACATCTATATACAGACTCTCCCCATCTTACGAACAAGTTAGGTTCCAGAAGTCCGTTCCTAAGTAGAATTGTTTGTGAGCTGTGTTAAGGTAAAAAAAAAAGGTACTGCGCTGTTATATTCAAGAGATAAAGTTGTAACCAAAAAGTACAAGAGATTAGCAACAATACAAAACCGCATTATTTTTTCCCTTTTTCTTTTGTATATTTGTAAAAACAAATAGAACTTTAGTCCTCAATCATCAATGCAGAGTGGGTCAGGAGGGGCAGTGACAGTAGTTTCAAAACCTCTGCTTTGGTGCACACTCGACAGTACTAGTAACGGCAGTCAGGACTTCACATCAAGACCTTGGAGCATGGTCGGAAGGGTCAGCAACCATAGCCCAGTCTTGACACCTTGACCACAATGCATACTACAAAGGGTTGATGACCATGCTCAGAACCTGACACCCCAGCTTTGATGTGCAGTCAAGAAGGCCAGTAACTCTTGCCTCTTCTTCAGTTATCCCCTCCAGTTCGATCTCCGGTGAATTCTTGTTTAAAAGTGCAGAAGTATCCCCTCCTGTGTTCAATGTTATCCTCTTGTCTGATGCCTTCTAACTTCCTGCTCCTCTCTTAACTTGATAAATAGGACCTAAATAACAATTTGTGATGCAACTATTCAAAGTCATCAAAATTAAAACTTTTTTATCAAAGATACAACCCTTCCTTAATATATTTCCTTAGTCATTTAGGGCATTCTAGGCAACTTGCTCAGCCCATTTGCAGCTTCTCTGGATACTCTGATATCATACAACCTAGCACGATTCATGAAACCATGAATCTGCTAGCTGAAAACTTCAAGGCCCATATAGACAATTGAGCTTGATATCTCTGAAAAGGCTTTATGTCTTGGTTAAAGTTCATTCTTTGTTTATAAGCACTTAATTCTGAGTCTAGTCTTCTATTTACATATAAATTTCTATTTCCATAATGGTTACTTAAAGTTGTGGCATTTCCTTTTGAATATTCCTCATTCCTGGAAGTATCTTTATTGATCAAGGGATTGCAAATGCATCGTATCCAAATTTGCGAGAAAAGGAGCCGAAGGATTACCCTATTGCAAGCTATGAATAATTTTAATCTTTGTTTCCAAGTCAATCACACAGTTTTTGTAGGACTCAGCTGGATCTACAATCACAAAAATTTAGTAAATCATGTCCTAAAAAATGTTTCCATGAAGTTATAAGAGCACTTGCAAACACATCCAAGATCAAATGTGAACCAAGTGAAAAAGCAACCATACAATACACAGCCTCCATTTGCTTCCATATCTTATCAGTCATGTCGTTTGCAGGCCAACTTTAAATGCCATGTAAGCATAAATAAGAGTGACTTCACACACGAGGGCACAGAATTGCTTACAAGTATGTACGTGACTTATCTAATGCATATATATATCTTATATATATAAGATATATATGCTAGGGATTCAATCTCTTTTGTATGCTTGTCATCTTCACTTCCAGTTAGTTTCCACTGTATCATACCGATGGGTAAGGTGTTACCTGGCCAATTTTTTGTTTGGGTATTTGTGATATATTCCCCCTTTTGGGAAGGTTATGGCAGGTATCTGTAATATCAATACTCCCATATCCATTAGGACGGAATGTTACCTGGTCATAAGTTAGGTAATTATGCTAAATTGCACTTTTGACTTGAAAAGCTTAGGTATGTGACCAAGTGAAAGCCGGGGGATTTGAATCATCTCTTATAATTATAGCACAACCAGCATTTGTGACAGGTAAGGTTCCCCCACTACTAATATGGAAAAAGCAGGTAGAGTAAATCTTTAAGATTACATCCGTCTCCTTGAGGAAGTGACATATGTGCTCAGATGGATCAAACAATGGTTAAAAGACAGAAAACAGAGGGTTTGCATAAATGGAGAGAAATCAGAGTGGGGCTCGGTTACAAGCGGGGTACCACAAGGCTCGGTACTGGGTCCTCTATTATTCATCGTATATCTAAATGATCTGGATTCGGATATCAGTAGTAACCTAAGTAAATTCGCAGACGACACTAAAATAGGTAGAACTATAAATGGAAAAGAAGACATTCATGCTTTACAGGAAGATCTAAATAGATTATCTGAATGGTCGGACAAATGGCAAATGGAATTTAATGTTGAAAAATGTAAAGTAGTTAAAATGGGTACTATAAAAGACAATACTAGTTATAAGCTAAATAACCATGAAATCATGAGTTCTCAGTGTGAAAGGGATTTGGGAGTTCTTGTGAGTAGTAGTCTTAAGCCAAGAGAGCAATGCACAGCAGTCAGAAATAAAGCAAACAGAATTTTAGGATTTATCTCAAGAAGCGTCAGCAATAGGACGGAAAAAGTTATTTTGCAGCTCTATCTTGCATTAGTTAGGCCCCATTTAGATTATGCTGTGCAATTCTGGTCACCCTATTATAGAATGGAAATTGAATCCTTGGAGAGAGTGCAACGAAGAATGACCAAGATGATACACAATATCAGAAATCTACCATATGAGGACAGATTAAAAAAACTTAATCTACATTCTCTAGAGAGGCGAAGAGTTAGGAGGGATATGATTGAAGTGTATAAATGGTTTAAAGGGATTAACAAGGGAGATATTAATAAAGTTTTAAAAATTCATGATCAAACCAGAACTCGTAATAATGGATTTAAGCTTGATAAATTTAGGTTCAGAAGGGAAATTGGTAAAAATTGGTTTGGTAATAGAGTAGCTGATGCATGGAACAAGCTTCCTAGTAGGATAGTAAATGCCAATACCTTAGACACCTTCAAATGTAGATTAGATAGACATATGACAGAGGTAGGGTGGGTATGAATAGGTTAGTGCTTATTAGAAAAATCATAAAAAGAAAAACAGAATAAATAAGTAGAGTAGAATAGAATAGGTTAGACATGCTGAAAATACAATTCAAAAATGGAGCTGCCTCGTGTGTGCCAGTAGGCATGTTGCAGTGTCCTCTATTCTTATGTTCTTATGTTCTCTAAGGATTTTTATGTGCTCTGAACGATTCTGACTTTCAAAATCGTTGGATATTATTCCTAACCTTACCAAACCTAAACTTAAAAACAATTCACTACGATTTTAAAGGTTATATTTGTTCTAAACGCATCAAATATCTTACAATATCGAGATTTGGTTAAATAGTATAAAATAGTCGGGAATGACAAGGGTGTGACAGTCAAAAATAGCAAAGGTGGATGTCTCTTTAAAGCGGGTACCCAAATTACCAGTGATATACAACTCAAATTTGCTTGAATCAGGCCAAATGCCATAAGACATATATAAATAGAAAATCATAAACTGCACCTCAGAAAATATATACTAGTTGTGACAAAGCTGTATCTACAGTACAATATCCACGATATCTCTTGCATATTAATGCGCGTTTTGAGAAGCTATGTGCTATCCAGTTGATACAAAATAACAAGCTCTCACCATCAGCATCTTGGGAGATCACGAGCTAACAGTACTGATACAGGTCAATTACAATATATTCCCAACATCCTCATACAACATCCTGTAATACACATAATTCAGCAAGTCATGGGAAGCGACTAGAACAATGAGCTCATACGCATTTCATATGAAGTAATACAGTTGAAAATTCACATTAGTAGATACCTTGTCACTTACACATTATTATTGTATTCGGGATATATACCTGACGAGGTTATACTCTGTACTTCCCAGTGTCACATGCCCAGAGCCTCCCTCTAAATACTCAGACTTAGACATTCATTTCTAAGACTGTTAAATACATCTTATCTTATAAAGTCCCTCTCTAACCACTTACCACTCGACATGCATCTTCCATTAACTAAAGCCACAGCAGACATACTCTGCCGTATTCTTGCGTTTTCATTGGCTCTCTTTACAGCCATCATGGGCCGTAAAACGTGCTGTAGCTGTAAAAGTCGGGCTCGAACAACACCAGCCATCTTGACGATCAGCTGTTCCTCTCTTCTGTTGTTAAGGTACTAGTCGATACTCCGCTGAGCAGAGTTCGGTAGTCCAATTATGGGAGATAAACACTAAAAGCCTCAAATCGGGATATTACAGTTGAGTGTTCCCAGATGCAACCAATATGATCTATTCTAATTAATTTCATACATTAACAAATATAGAATTGTCTTCCTCATTCATGTGATTGAGCAAAATTAAAAAAGAGCTACATGGTGGAAATATCTGAAATATAATTTTTAGTTAGCCTTCTAAATCAGTTTATTCAGAGACTCAATTCTAATGAATGAAATTATTTTAAATTAATACAAAATATGATTTTTATTCTTTTCGAAGTACCTGTTGTTTTTACCGTTGTTAAAGACTAGTGCTGTATAAAAAGAAAAGTTATCATTTGAAGAGTACTCAAATTAAGCTTTAAATAAACGTAGTAAAATTTCACCTTAATTGTGAAGGTGTCTCTAGACACTCTAAGATCTCTATTACCTCCATGTTCTGCAGGTCTTGCGTTATTTTCTCAGATGACCTAAGAAGTACTGCATTCTCATTGAGATATTGTTTTCCGATAATACCAAATAAGGAAGATTTCTATATATAATAATTTTTCAATACTGATTATTACATGAGTTCATTATTTGAGGCACTGAACATTGTCAATAACAAAATTATTCTTCACTGGAATCTTTTTTAACTTGAAATTGTGCTTTTCCTAATCTGTAGTTTATTTACTGAAATTGATGTGCGACTTCCAACAATAAAAAAGCCATTTATCAAATCTTTTGTATTTTGGGTTATGTGTCTTATTTACAGAGAAATGCTTTTTTTTTTTAATAAAAACTGGCTATGAAAATAAAAAAATAAAAAAAAGTAGAGGGTTAGAGTGAGAGTGAGACATGCGGTGTTTGACTCTTAGACTAACAGCAAGTGGAGTTTCATATGTGTCAGTTTAAGGGTCGATCTAGCTTATGTAAATGATCTACAAGTCTGTGAATGAATTTGTTTGAAAACGACACCAAAATTTAAAAGAAAGTAAAAGATGAAAATAATGATAAAGACCTTCAAGAAGGCTTAAGCTTCTTGGTATATAAGATTTCATATTTCAAAATATAATTATAATGGACACGAGAGCAAGAATACCCATAATTTACGTATTTTTAGCTTGAGAAGAATTAAAAAAATTTGACTATGACAGATCTAAGGGTCAATATACTATCAGTTTTGTCTCCATAATTGCATATAAATGGTATTGTATAGGTAACATATGCTTTCCAGAAAACATAAGGGTGACTTTCAGATACATGGAAATATAAATTTTTAGAAGTTTCAACTAAACGTGTGATCCCAAGCATTATATGCAACCCCCATTTGGAATCAGTCCTTGGAAGTCATTTTAACAAGCCGAAAAATATTCCAAAATCTGCTATAAGCTGGTGAAAGACATGCGAAATATCATTTATGAGAAAAGAATGAAGTAGTTAGATTGACCGCCACTTGAAGCCAGAAGAAAAAAGGGCATGCAGTATAAGATTTTACATTCATAGTACTGGCAGAATTAATAAGAACGCTACTTTGATATGGGCAGCACTAGAACTAGAAAATTTATTTACATTAAGAAGTTAGTGCTATTATAGTGGTCTACCTCACAATCTGTATTTGACTGTACTTTAACCTAGCCTACCCAAACTAATGTATTCAAATTCTTTCACACCCCACCCCCTCAGCATAACATCCCAACTCCCATCACCTCATGATTCATCTTTACCACTCTATTGTATAAACATGGTGACAGATTATAGTGTCCCACAATCGTTGATATACAAACCAAAACAAAATAATTAAAGAATAAAAAAACAGGCAATAAGTAATATCTAAAAATACTAAGCCATTTTTCACCATACAGTGTAGATAATTATATAGCAAAATATGTCACAAAGTAGGTTAGGAAGGGAGAAGAAAATTAACAGAGACCTTCAGTAATGCATTCATTTCCTAGTTCCAGTAGTTAGCTAAGAAGTTTTTATCTACTCCTTTATACCTTTGGTGGCACAGCTGGTGGTGCCTTAGCACACTGATTATGTGTCTAAGGTTCGAATCCTGGCGAGGAACAAGTATATATATATATATATATATATATATATATATATATATATATATATATATATATATATATATATATATATATATATATATATATATATATCGGATTAATCACTATAAAACACTTGATGATAACATATGCACTTAACCACAAGGAAATAAAGAATATGGCAGAGGACCTTTAAGCGCTTTCGTATATTTCAAATATATGAAAGCTGCCCTGAGTATGTATATTTAAATTATACGAAAACACTTGGTCCTCTGCTGTAGTCTTTACTTCCATGTGGCTCGTTGCATATATATATATATATATATATATATATATATATATATATATATATATATATATATATATATATATATATATATATATATACCGTGGCTGTTTCCCCCTTAAATTGGGGGGTAGCCGACGTCAAGAAAGGAAAGTTTGGGGAGAAGTTATATATATATATATATATATATATTTATATATATATATATATATATATATATATATATATATATATATATATATATATATATATATATATATATATATGTACACACACACACATCTGAAACTTGCAACCTTTTGTAATATTCACCTTACATACTGATACTTGATCAACGTATGCCATATCCAGTGATTTCTCCGCCACAACGTAATAATTATCAACCCTTGGAAAAGCACCAAGGCATACCAAGTACGAAAGAATTTCTGCTGAAGACAGTTTTCTGGAGAAAGTTACTTGGGCCTCTCTAGAAGAGGAGCTTCTTGGTCTTCGTCTTTTTTATAGTGATTTGTTCTCTTCAGAGAGTGCTCCATAACCTGAAAATGAAGGATGTCCTTCGAAAGCCCGTATTCCAAGGCAAAAGGTGCTTCATTGCTGAAAACATTTCTGGAGAAGAGATCTATTAATTCTTTGGGAGAAGAATCTATCAGTCTCATAAACCGGAATATCTGAAACAATGTTCTCTGGAATCTTGTGTAATATTTGCATTCCTCTCTGATGTTTGATCAACATATGATATATATATATATATATATATATATATATATATATATATATATATATATATATATATATATATATATATATAATCCAGACAAGCTTCCAGTGTGGATATATATTTTATTGAATTAATATAAGGCTTTGATAACTAGGGAACCACATACTTATCAGCCAAGCTGTAGATCGGAAAGAAAAATAATGAATTACAGAGAACAGCAAAATAATATTAGTGACAAATGCAAAAGACTGGCACTTGGAGACTGAAAAGTAAAGGGGAAACAAGGTTGAATATCTTGTTCAGGTTGATTAGTTTTAGCATAATTGACCCAGAAAGGTCATTGTCAGAAAATATGGCACTTGCTAACTGACATTTGTATCCTTTGTGTATATATATATATATATATATATATATATATATATATATATATATATATATATATATATATATATATATATATATATATATATATATATATATATATATATATATATATATATATATATATATATATATATATATATATATATATATACAGTATTTATTAAGAATTTCATTCCAATGAAACATTCATCAGCAAATGAGGTGGTTTAAAAAAAAATCCTATTAAAAAGCAATGATAGACAAGCAAAAGGAAGAACATGGCCGAACAAGATAGAGTGCCAACAAGATAGACAACCCCAAAAGTCAAGAATCGAGAGCAGAGGAATCTAATTTCTATTAAAATCTTAGAAAGAGGAAGGTGGAATGCGGTCTTAGAGCTCATCGGAGTGTTATGATTATACTGCTGGTGGAAGTTGGCAGTAGGTGCCTCCAAGTGAGAGCGATGGCTGGCTCTCAGCAGGTCCATACCGTCTGGCTGCCTGGGAGTCGGGTGTTGGGGGTGGATTCAGGGAATCGTTGGGAGCAGTCTTCAGTGGAGAGTGAGAGAGGAGGTGTATATCGTTTCGTTCTTATGAACATATGGTAATAATTCTATAGCTGTTTGTGATTATTGTTAACAAGAGAATCTGTCTAGTGTTAAAGAGATATGAGGAAAGATCCTTTGGTGTTAGGAGCTTACAATGACTGTGTAAAGACACTGAAAATCTACTCACATATCGTTTGTTGTTAGTACCCGAGAGAGAGCGGTTCAAGAGTGAGAGATGAGGTTTAAGGGGAAAGCAGAGGGGCGGGCGGAGGAAGAGACAGAAACGAGGGGATAGGATATGCGAGATCGTTCTTCTCTCTTGTGATATGAAAAGGAAAATGTGAGAAAATATCTCATAATTTATTGGATAAAGTAAATTCCTTGATTGTACATATGTAGCTGGTGTGATGGTAAAAATAAAAGCTATCGTGATGCAAATTAGTAGCACGAATATTGGTCATATGAAAGTGATAATGAGTGAAGCATTAAAAAGACATCAACTCCCCTGATTTTTTGTCATTTATCATCACAAAAGAATGCATTCTTATCTATAATTCTGGCGTACTGAAGCGTATGGTAGGCATTTATTTTTAATTTTAGGCAACTGAAGGAATTATTTTAATATCTAAGATCATTCAAACTGCGTGAATGAAATATGCAAATTAGCGCAATCTGTTTTATTATTTCAATAGATGACTTAAATTGAGCACTACTTCTTGTCAAATTTGTAGATATCTTCCATGCATAAAATTATATTTTTGCCACTTATAATGCGAGCAGACCTTAGATCCTCTATATGTGGTAGTTCTTAATATTTTTTTTAATATATGATTCTCTTTACGTGTATATAGCTGCTTGTTACCATTTTCCAACGATTTCTCAGATCTAAGTTTTATATATATCATATTTTATTACAATTTTGTAGTGAGTCCACTCTCCTTATATTTGTTTTAATTATCCAATGATGGTTTCAAACTTTTACACTCGATCGAAACTCATTTTTAGCGGTCTGCTGGCGTTAAAATTAACATACTGACCTTTGAATTTTTTTCATATTCCTACAATATGGCTATTTTAGGTGTGAAAAAAATATTTCTCTCTCTCTCTCTCTCTCTCTCTCTCTCTCTCTCTCTCTCTCTCTCTCTCTCTCAATAGTGCTAAAATTTCATTCCAGATGACCAGAGTGAAAAGCTTCTTTATATATTGGACACGACGCTTATGAAGGGACATCTACTCATGATATAGTTTCATTCATGTATTTTGTAAACTCATCTGGCCTCAAGAATAGGTCATGGCAATACTTTACCTATGACCCAAGATGCCCAGTATTTTCCATGTATTGCCTCCTCCTCATTAAATGAGGGCTAGAGGCTCAAACAGTGCACAAGGAGTGAAGAGCTATTATGTCTCTTCCTCCTCCTAACCACCCTCTTCCTCAAGTCCTTCAGATTAAAGGTTAGTGGGTGAGGGAGGAGGAGGAAGAAAAGGGAAACATAGTGAAGGTGTAGCGAGAACAGGATGTCCTCTGGAACGATTCAGAGGGAGCCAACCGGAGGAGCTCAGGGAGGCGGAGTACCTTCCTCACAGCCTTTCTATGCTGCTGCTTCACTTGATGGTAATCTGCCATGTTCCCAGAAGGAGGTAAGCTGCACATGCTCTCTATTTATTGCAGTTTTCAACACTAGTTCCTTTTGGATTATTTTCAGTTTTCTCTTACGTGTGATTGTATTAAATGACTTTTGAAAATATAAAAATGTGCAATCTGACTAGGTCTTTCTTTCTTTTGAGAAAAGACTCAAGTAAGTTCGTTGGTGTTAAGAATCTGTTAACCATGTTATGTCACGTGTTTTCTCGGCAGTGTTTCTATAAAGTTGTATCAAAGATGATCACTATCAAAGGGCCAACAGAGCATCTTAAAAATGCATCCTCCTTCACAGCTTTCAAAGGCAAACTATATAGTATTCTTTTGGACAAATAGTTGCTGCTCATTAAGAACTAATTATTCTCATGGTAAGGAAACAAATATGGAAATGATGCCGATAATAACGACCCTGTATCTAGTGGCATACTTACTACTTTATTATTAACATTATTGTTAACATTTTTATTACAGCATTATTATTTTCTATGAAAGCTACATTTAATTTAACTATATGTCTAACCCTCTTATTTATTAGTTTAATTACATGTCTACTTATAAGTTACTATTAATGTTGAATAACCATTGTACAAAATGGAAATAAATGTTTGTTTGTTTGTGTTTGTATACTGAATTATGCTTGTCACTGAAAATGGCCAATAGCTGAGAACAGTTTTTATCACTTTTTCTAAGATACATAGAGAGCACCTATGTCCAGCATCTTGGAAGCTCTCCAAATGTCAACAGCTTCCGAGATATAATCCAAAACGCTACAGATAATGAGGCAGCACATTTCTTAAGTACATGTAGGGATATAACATCAAATTTCGTAGCCTCAGATTCCATCATTTCTTTATGAACTTATATATTTAAACGACAACGTGTTTTACTATATGCCCTTGCAGTTCTGTCACATCCACAATTTGGGGGGTGGAGTATACTTTATTCTAAATAATGGAGTATTTTTTATTCATCACGAATATTTCCAGCTGTCTCTTCTCCTTAACACTCTTACATTCACTAGTAAATAATTCTACTTTGTAATTTATAATTCCTTTTCTGGTAGACAGTATGCAATACAGTAATTAACTATATCTCATATTTTCCACAAAAATATTCTCACATATCCTGTGCAGATTTGTAGTTAAAATTAACCCATTTCATACGTATAGTCAATGTACTATAATCTCCTGTAAGATAGTTCAATCATGTATGTTTTCCTGGATATATATATATATATATATATATATATATATATATATATATATATATATATATATATATATATATATATATATATATATATATATATATGAAATTACTTTTTTTAAGATAGTAACTCCATGACAGACCTAAGCAAAACAAAAAATTGCCCTAATTGGGCCTGGGCACCAAGAAACCATAAAGTAAAGAGACACAGAGTTGGGGAGTGTTAAATGTGAAGGGATAATAAGAGATGACTATCGAATATCCAAGAATATTCGGTGTTGGTGTAGGCATAGAAAAAGAACCGTAACTGAAGGAAGACTTAACATCAAACTGTCCTGGATAGTCCTATTTAGGTATAAAAAGACCATTCAGCTGTAGTATCACAACTGGCGTCTGGTGCCATGGGCCAACCTACTACCTAACTCCCATTCCCTGGTCGGTTCCATTTTTGTACTTAGTGATCATTGGCTTGCAAATCAATTAGCCTATATCCGTCTGATGAATCCTTGGAATTTCTTCAGGTAATACACTGGAAGGGTTCTGAAACATTTTAATTTCTACCATATATGATCATGGAAGTCCTTGAATCTGTTTTTTTAATTCCTCTTTTAGAAGTTTTATTGCCGAGTTGTTGTTGTTTTCCTCTCAGATAAAATATTTTTGTTTTACTCAGCAAGTGGGAAAATGCATAAAGTTTTCTTCATTTAACTATTTCATAAAATTTCTAGTGTATTTTCTAACGTTTTCTTGACAGTAAATTTGTCTGATACCAACTTTCAGCTTTCTTGCAGTCTTATGTTCAAAGTATTCAAATGACCAGTAATATCAGACATGAAAGCTAATCAAAAAATCCTGTCGGGTTCTAAAAGTACCTTTTAAAACTTACTTTTTTCAAGAAGAAATAATTTCATGGGGAAGCGAAAAAAAAAGAGAAAAAAACTGATAACTTTTCCTTTGCTGAGTCACCTCTCTTCAGTATGGTCCAATATATCACCATACTCAAAATCTAATTCAAATAAAAATGGCTGAAACTGCCGATGATTCAAACCATGAAGTCTGATGATATTCACATTTGATACAACGACACTCATGACATCTTCATATCTTTTCAAGTTTTACAACATTGCTAGTCTTATTTACTGTCTTAATTTTCTATTGCAGTTACCCTTTTGTCACTTATCAGTCACTCCTATCACTCTTCTCCTCAGCATCTCCTATGTAAAAAATCTGATTCTGGCTAGCCCTTTATCGCTCACATTTCACTAGACATTGAGAATTCATAAATAATTTACAGTATAACCCATTGGCACTTAGCTATAGCTTAATCAGTGCCAATGTAAACATTATGTGATCCATGGGTTAAACCATTGACCTTCATCGGGTTTACAATTTAAGATGTGTACACTTATTTTTGCATTTTAATTTGTATTCCCTTTAACTATACAAGGAAGAATTTACCTTTTTTTTTAAGGATGGGATGGGATAGGAGGGGAATAAAGGGTAGGGGATTAAGGATATAAGGGAATTGGAGGGAAAAGCACGAAAATTAAATAAAGTAAGAGAGGAAAAAGAGAGGGGCAGACCCTCGTGCTAAGTTTTGATCTGGAATTCAGATTCTGATGTGTATTGGGCCAGAATTTACCTAATAATCTCTCATATATACAGGTCCATTTGGCAGCATTGGGGACTTTGAAGAATGAAATAATTGACTTATCCTCCAGACTGAAGATAATTTCTCAGGAACGGGATATGTTGGAGAAGACACTTACAGTTACTCAGGTCAGTATCTCCCTATTGCTAGCTATCTTATCTCTCTCTCTCTCTCTCTCTCTCTCTCTCTCTCTCTCTATATATATATATATATATATATATATATATATATATATATATATATATATATATATATATATATATATGTGTGTGTGTGTGTGTGTATATATATATATACATATATATATATGGGTGTGTGTGATGGTTCATAATCTTTTGCTAAAGTTTATAAAAACAACCAATTAACGATCTATCATGCTCCCATTCTTTAGTGTGGAAGCCTCAGTTTTCTTACAGTCTTCAATTTAGAAGGGATCACTGTTAAACTCAGGATCTTATAATATGTTCTACAGATGTTTCAAAAGTTTGTCTTTGGAATATCGTTCAGTGTCATGTTTTTTAATTACCTTAGCCTCCAATTTGCCATTCAGGATTGATCTAATATGTTCGGCGGGATTGCGATTGGGTGAATTTCTAGGCTATTTAGTTTAATCAATTGAATTATGTACACTACGTCATAAAATTTTGCATTTTTCCTTTCAATGTTTTTGCTTGTCTGGGAGAGTTCTCCAGGTGTACTGGAGCCAAAGATTGTGTGGACGTTGTCATATCTCATCTTCCAGTTGTCAGTAACCCAACATTCACTTGTCTAGTCTGTTGGAAGTCCATTTATGGGTATTGAAGGTAGCTCCAGCTTCCATAACCTAATGGTAGGCATTTGCCCAGACTTGGTCAACAACACAAAGAGCTAATCATCTCTAACTTAGAGAGCCATAGGGGCAAGCCAGGCAGCAAACGACTGTGTCTCTAACAATGAAAAACGAAGTTAGAAAGTAATATATATATATATATATATATATATATATATATATATATATATATATATATATATATATATATATATATATTTATTCAATGCACAGCATTCTTCCTAGCCCCCCAGCAATTGTTTATGTGCCACCCTGTACTTCTTTTCAAATATTTATTCAAGCATTTGACTCTCCTCTCCTTTTTCTTATTTTTTTATGAGTGTGACACCAGGACGGCCAAATAATTAATAATAAAACTATCCTCATCGGGTTTGGGCATGAAGAAAACAAAGTAAAGAGAAACAGAGATGGAGAGTGTTGTGATCTGTCAGATGTGAAGGGATAATAAGAGATGTGTAACGAATATCCAAGAATATTCGGTGTTGATGTAGGCTTTGGAAAAGAATCGTAACTGAAGGAAGACTTAACTTCGAACTGTCCTGGACAGTCCTATTTAACTCTTACATTCAATACTGAACCATTTCACATAGGTTTTAATAATTCCTCTTTTAGTGGAAGATATACTACATCTATCTTCTCATATTCCTCACAAAAAAGAAAAAAATATTGAACATCTCCCGTAAAGATTTGTTGTTAAAAATTATTCCCTAGTCAAGACCTGTAAAGTGATCCTGTAGTCTCTCGTAATCTCCTATATACCAGGTTTTTCACCTATTTTTACTTGGTCCCCCATCTCTCTGGCTGAATATGCAAGTATATTTACATAATTATGAACCCAAGGAAGAGCTCTAAGAGTGTAATTTCTTGCTTTTGTTCAAGTTCTTTTTTTCAATTTTCTAACAATTATATTTTTTCTTGAAACTAGGAATGAATTTAATATTTACAGTTTCTTCACTTAGAATTCAATCATCAGCCATTGTTACACTAAAAATTTAATGACCTAATTGTAATTACATAATGTGTGTGTTGTGGTATGGATAAGTGCATTCACACTCCACTCCTGTCCCACTGACTACAAGTAAGTGTAATGTGTATAATTATTTTGGTATATTATATATCACAGCTAGAAAAACTTCGTGTGGAGCGTGAAAGTGAAGACAGATTGGATACACAAGCAGCGCGATATGAAGAGCGTCTAACTGAGCTTCATTCTGTCATCGCTGAACTCTCTCGCAAGATAGATCAACAGCGCATTAATGTTATTGCTGAAGAGGATGCTGTAGCCATAGAGGAATTTTCACATTCAGAACTCTCCCATGATCAACAAGATGTGACTGGTGAGTTTTCAATAAATGTTTTAGTTTACTCATTATGTGTGGTATTATATTTTACAATGTAAAGGTTGAAGGAAAATCCTAGAGAGCCTCTAGGAGATACTATAATTGTATATACATTAGGTAAATACTGCTTCAATAAGCTACACAGATACAACTGCAGTAACTTTCATGGATCTGCTGGAGAAGTCATAGATGGAAATAGTGTGCATGAGACGTGTCCAAGTGTTAAATGACTTCCTAGAGACCTAGATTATCCTCTGAAAAATGAAGTCATGGTGAGAGACTTGAAGTTTAGTTCTACTTTCATGCTACCCCATTTATCAAGTAGGATGTTACAGATACACGATAATGTATATGTTTCAACATTACACTGATATTTACAAATATGAATAGAAGAACGACTAACATTCATAACCCATTATAATTTAGGTGATAAGATTAGGGGGAATCACAGCGGAGGTAAAGGACGCTTTCATGATCTAATGTCGGTGCCTTAATTATCAACTGGCCTTACTGGGAGCAGTGTAGTATAGAGGAGGACTCTATTTTCATCTTTCTGTCACAAAGTTTCCTTCTCCCATTTCATCTATTCCGTACATCGAAACCTTCACATTTTTTTTTTTTTTTTAGAAGACACTTTTTGGAATATTACCTGCATAAAAAATGCATTTCTAAACTCATGGTCTTTATATCAAGCAGTCAACTTTCATTACTCACAGTGACAAACAACAGATCTTCAAATAAATATATTGCAAAATCTTTCTTTCAATCTTTTAATGAGCAACTCTAATGCTATTTGGTGACAGCATGAGTAGAAGCTTCATGTTTTAGTAAAGGTAAGAGAAGGAGTTGGAATTCTAAAAAAGAAATAAAAACGTCGCATTTTACCATTTGTATCACCAGTATGTTATAATGCTACACTGTAAGTTATATGCTGTGTGGATAATTTTTTTTTTTAGGTTAAGAAGGTTGTCATAAGAACAGTATTAGTATAAATACTAAATATATCTATTTCTTCAACAGTTTCGTCGGTCTTCATAGTAGTAATGTGAACTTTGACAATTCTTCCAAGAATCAAATACTCCAGGATGATAAAGTCACTCATCATTTCATGAGTGCTCCTAAAGCAAATATGCCTTGATTATATCATTCTGAAAATATGTGCTTTTTTTTTACCTTGGTTAAATCCTCAGATTCAACAAGTGAAGCTATTGATTCAGAAGACCAAATGGAAGACCCTCATGACCAAACTGCCACAGATGCATCCACGTCCTGCGATTTAGACGATCGCGCAGTAGAGGTCAGTTTTATTCCATAAAAATGAGTAAATTTAATCTTAATCTTAAGATTATTTAAGGTTTTTCTCTAAACCAATGAAATCTTTTATTTCTTTGTTTGGCTTGATATTAGTTAAGAAGAGACATAAAACCCATCTACATTTCTCTTATTTTCCATTACCTTATTTTTAGTTTATAGACTACCTTTTGAACTTAAGTAAATCAATGTTGTTAACCTTCTCCTATAAAGCTATCATGTTGCATTGTACGAGTATTAATATTATCGCCGTATATATGCAAGTGGTTTTCCAAATTATATGAGACCTATACTGCTACTGTTAAAATAATGATGCCGTCAAATATTTCAAAAACACTATGTACTGAACCTCTGTTAAATTTGACCACAAAATGTTTTTAAAATAAACCTCATGCAAATGAAAATTTCATATTAATGCACTATATCCTTTTATTTTCTTTATTTCATATACCTTGCCATAATTTTATATTTGTAAAAGAGGATATTCATGTGATATATTACATAAAACCTTCCTCCCTCAATATGTATTTAGTTATTTTTTCCTCTGCAAATGCATACAGTGACGGTTATCAAATAAGAAACCATAAAACTAACTTCTGCTCGACATAATTGAGTTCTTTAATTCTTTACATGATTAAACATATATTCGTACATTTACAGTGACCGCAGTCCCCCATGTAAGGTGGCTGGCTGAATCAAAGCACTCATTATTCACCAGAAGCCAATATACCCTGATCACTCCTCTTGGGTATAAAGGACTGCCCTAAATTTACGCCACCACCCTGCCTACGTATAATGTAGATGTTTTAAATTATCATTGTAGAATACAGGTGTTGACTGTGCATACAGAGAAGTTAAATATAATCAGAAATTCTTAAGAGTCTATCGTTTCTTTAGGCTGGCGAGGGCATTGCAGATTTAGATGTGGCAGAGTGCCCTAGAGGAAGCATAGATACTGGAAGCTGCCGTGCATCAGGAGACGAGGACCAAAGCAGATCCTTAGAAGCCCTAGACGAAGAACTTAAGGCACTGAGAGAGGAAAACAGCAACCTACAACATACTTTAGCATTAGCACAGCACTGTATTTCAACCAATCGTAAGACTTTGACTGCCCTAACACAAGAGAAAGATGCCCTTTGTAAGAAGGTTAGCTATTTATAGCATCATAAACACTGTCATATCTTCTTCTTAATAATTGACCTGTTATATATATATATATATATATATATATATATATATATATATATATATATATATATATATATATATATATATATATATATATATATATATATATATATATATATATTATATACATATATATATATATATATATATATATATATATATATATATATATATATATATATATATATATATGAATCATATATTATATTGACCGGGACTCGAACCTAGGACACAATTACTGTGCAAAGGCACTACCAACTACACCACAGAAGGTCTAATATGGAAACAAACCTTACAGTTATATCTGCTATACTAGAAATGAATGCATTCTCTCTGAATGCCACTCTGTTCATATTACAGTTTCCCCCGACCTCACCTGTGGCTGTATTCGTATTTAATTCACATCTCAATCACATTTGGAGCCAACAATAATAAAATAAGCACATTCCCTTATATATATATATATATATATATATATATATATATATATATATATATATATATATATATATAATATATATATATATATATATATATATATAATTCACAAAAGGCATCAAAGAATACACATGTTTGAAGAAACATCATGCATCGAATATCACTGTTGAAGAGTAATAATACTCTCTTCCAGAAATGATTCTTTGGCATAACCTAATCCTTCCGTGTCAAAGAATCATTTCTGGAAGAGACTTTTGGTACTCTTCAACTGGGATATTCAATGCATAATGTTTCTTCAAACATGTGTATTCTCCGATGCCTTTTGTGAATACTAGATGTCAGGAGGTTCTCTTCCTTCAATATATATATATATATATATATATATATATATATATATATATATATATATATATATATATATATATATATATATATATATATATATATGTACAGAGAGAGAGAGAGAGAATCATTTCACACTTAGAAAGGTTCAAATATGAACAGCAGATGCTCAAAATTTTTATCCTCCACTGGGCCACATTAGGAGCTCCTGATGAGGCCCGGTGGAGGGTGAAAATGTTGAGCATCTGTTGTTTATGTCTGAACCTTTCTAAGTGTGGATTTCTTTCTGTATTATTGTCTTTGTGTCATGCATCCTATAATATATATATATATATATATATATAATATATATATATATATATATATATATAATATATATATATATATATATATATATATATATATATATATATATATATATATAGTCTCCGTGGCAAATTGGTAGCGTCTGCGACTCTGAAGCGGCAGGTCGAGGGTTCGCGCCCCGTCACGGACTGAGGTTAGTAAGGGCATACACTCAGGGTAACGATTACATCTGCCAAAACAAGTCCTTCGTAAGAAGGCAACCGTCCTAGCCCTTAGTAGAAAAGGGAGTTCGTGACGTAAAACCGAATCAATATATATATATATATATATATATATATATATATATATATATATATATATATACCATTTATTATTATTCTGGATTTACGTCACGGACTCTCTTTTATATCAAGGGCTAGGACGGTTGCCTTCTTGCGAAGGACTTGTTTTGGCAGATGTAATTGTTACCCTGAGTGCATGCCCTTGCTAACTTTAGACCGTGACGGACACGAACCCTCGACCTCACGCCTCAGAGTCGCGGACGCTACCGCTTGGGCCACAGGGAAAATATATATATATATATATATATATATATATATATATATATATATATATATATATATATATATATATATATATATATATATATATATAATATTTACCTTTTTCTTTTTTACAGTTGAGGGAGTACCAGAAAATGCAGCCAGCTATGCCACCCCAATCTCCTCAAGTTGCTGATGCTGTAACTGTACGAGGCCTTAGAGGCACCCCATTAGCGCCTTTCACAGTCACATCTGGTGGATCAGGGCTTACAGGGTCTATTCCTGGAGGTTCTGGTATTAGTGGATCTGCTCCTGGTACCATATCTCCTACACCATCACCTCTACTACTAGAGAATCACACTCCAACACAAGAAGAAACACCCATAATATGTAAACTTGCAGAGAGAGTTAGATTAAAAAAGGTAAGAATTGTTCTTGCACCTTAGTAGTACAGCTGTATATTGTACTGTTCACTAAAACGTACTAATAAGCACATCAAGAAAATTCTGCCAAGGTGTCTCTCTCGTGATGTCACGATTCATCACTTGAAGAATTAATAGGTGGCAGTTTTTTTTTTTTACTCTACTCTGCCTCTTGTTTAATGATAAAGATCATTTGAAGAGTTTTTTACATAGATTTTTAACAAGAGGCCTTTTTGTTTAATTTAAAACAAAATATCCTAGAAATGTTTGCATGTTGATACAAAATTCTTTACATACAATCAAGAAGTCTTGCCTCTAAAGCTCCCCTTCACTGTGTGGATCAAGATCATTCCAGAAGTCTCTATGACTTAAAAAACAATAATTAATACTTTGTGATTACCTAATTGTGTTTACGGGAAAGAGCCCAAAGCTCGTATCTTCCCGTCTCCTGACCGGTTCCATTTTAGACTTAGTCATACTTATCATACCTGTCCTTAAAACTATGGATTGAGATAGCATTAACTACCTCCTTGCTTAGCGAATTCCAATTATCAACTACTCTTACACTGAAAAAGTATTTCCTTACATCCTGCAAAGAAGTTTTCTTACCAAGCTTCAAACTATGACCTCTAGTTCTAGAGCCAGCCATATCGAAATATCGATCCCTATCCACTCTATCATAACCATGAAGGAATTTAAAGACTGTCACCATATCCCCCTTACTCTTCTAGCTTCGAGTGATGGTAAGTCTAATTCCCTCAGCCTCTCATCATAACTGAGATTGCGTATTTCTGGCACCAGTTTCGTGGCATGTCTTTGAACTTTTTCAAGCTTAGCTATGTGCTTTTTCAAGTGCAGATTCCAAAAGGGGGCTGCATATTCGAGTTTTGGCCTCACATAGGTTACATAAATATTTCTGAACATTTCCTTGTCCATGTGCCTGAAGGCTACCCTTACATTTGATAAGAATGCATATGCTGCCCTTACTATGCCATTTATATGTATTTCTGGAGACAAATCTGCCAGTATGTTTACTCCTAGATCTCTCTCATTTTCTGTCTCTTGAAGTTGTACTCCAGCCACCGAGTAGTCAAGCTTGGGCCTTCTTGCACTTGTACCCATTCTCATTACCTTACATTTTGAAGTATTGAATTTCATTAGCCACTTTTCTGACCACTCATGCAGATTATTTAGATCCTCCTGAAGTTCTCTACCATTGTTCTCGTTTTTTACTTTCTTCACAATCTTTGCATCATCTGCAAACATATTCATGAATGAATTTACAGACTCTGGTAGGTCATTTACATATACAACGAACAAAAGTGGCCCTAAAACTGAACCCTGTGGAACCCCACTACTAACTCTGCTCCATTCAGACACTGAGTGTCTTACTTTAACCCTCTGTTCCCTTCCTTCTAAGTAAGTTTTTATCCATTCCAAAACATTTCCACCTAATCTAGCCATTGAGTGCAGCTTCCTAATAAGTCTCCCATGTGGAACAGTGTCAAACGCTTTCTGGAAGTCTAGGAATATGCAATCTGCCCAGCCCTCTCTTTCCTGTAAGATTTGGCTTACCTCATCATAAAATTCTAATAAGTTTGTTACTGTTGATCTACCTTCTCTGAAGCCATGTTGCCTCACTGACAAAAAGTTGAAGGATTCCAAGTGAAGAGAGATATGTTTCCTTAGTAGTTTCTCCATAACTTTGCAAACTATGCTGGTCAAGGAAACTGGTCTATAGTTCAGAGCCGTATCCCTCCTTCCCTTTTTGAAGATAGGTATCACATTTGCTTGTTTCCAGCATCTTGCAATCTCCCCCGACTCCAGTGACTCCTTAAATATGATACTTAGTGCCACTGATATTGTGTTTGCGCATTTTTTAAGCACATGTGCTTTCCCTTACATGCAGAGTTCATTTATAACTTTTATTATAGCTATACGAGGTAATGCTGACCTCATACACCAAGTCTTTGTGTGTTCCCTAGTGAGTACTATGCTATGCTATTATAATGACCTTTGAACCCGCATTAATGTGAACAAAGCTAAAATCCTTGAAATTGCCTCCAAAAGTATTCTTAACATATTAACCTTGAAATCTTTTGCTTACAAATGTAACCTTGAAATCTTTTGCTTACAAGCAAGGTTATTCCTTTTCTCAGATCTCTCCTTTCTCTTTGTTGTCTAATACTCTAGATAACTATAATATTGTATATATTTTCGTTTAATTTTTGATACATGAGGCTGTGTATCTTAGCCTCATGTATCTTTCCCTTTAATTCTACTGTTTTACAAGCTGTCATATCAGCATTTCTGTACAATAACATTCATGAGGCTATATTTCTTGGTCTCCTATCCTTTAGTTTTTAATTCTACGTTTAGATAAAACAGGGCTTCCTGTTACCAGTTTCAAATTTATTCTCTTCTTCCTTTGTTTTACCCAGTCAGTTGAAGGCTGACGTATTCTTGATGGTCTTTAAGTCTTTTTGCCTCCAAATGGATTGATTTTTCCAAGTCCTCTTACCTTAACTGGTGTCCTTCATCTATGTAGATAACAACTTTCTAAATGTTAGCATTATTATTTATACACAATACATGTACACTCAACTTCATCTGATCTGGAACCCTAACCTTATTATTTTCCTGTCTCAACTCCCATAGCTCTGAAGATTTACATATGCCCAATATAATTACTGATGTCCCTTAGTAAAGTACTCGTTTCATTAAAGGGCTTACCTTATTAGTCACAATAGCATCCATTTTGTTTTTAAGTATCTCCCAGAAATCAACCATATCCATATTTTTTCAGTACAACCTATGGAGAGAGAGAGAGAGAGAGAGCATAATGTGTTTCAAGTAGAAGTTTTCAGCATAATTACTGTATAACATATTACAGTGGTCAGGTTGAAAGGTGCATGGGGACTATATTCACAAATGCCTGCTTTTAGAAAGATAGTTATCTTACAGTCATATATGACTATTATGAAATATCGTACAGCCAATGTTATTTTTCCCAATTTTTAGTTACCTTTTCTTTTCTTCAACACAATGCGTCAACATCGTAAAAAGACTTAATATCCTTATGTCTTAACAAGGTAAATAAATTATCTATTAATAAAATTTTATGTTGTTATTAACAGAGAATCACTCCCATATTCGTGATAATGATACTTTCCAACAAGATTCCAAATCCCATTCCTGATATGTGCAATAGCCGTTAATATAAAAACCTTGAAGAATGTACAAATGCATGCATGTATTTGTATGAGAAGAGTTGCAGGCTGGATGATCGAAATTTAAATTTGAAAGGATACTCTTCTAACACTGATCCATTACTCCTATTGGCATACTTACTCAGCCAGATGCGCTTATGTAAGCTACCACTACCCTATTTTTCTTACGCGGAATAAACTCTTACAGAGACATTATATGAACGACCTTGTAGAGTCAAACTAGAGCTCCTGAATGTGAGACAGGAACTGTACACATTACTTTCCCCCCCTCTCATTTCTACTTGATAGATGAAGGTTTATACTAAAACATCTTACTAAAGTTCTGTAATCATCTCCTAAGGATCAAGCCATAGATTTTTAACCAGTAGTAAGTACATAAAATACTGTAATGGTAAAGTTGGGCTTTACAGTGAAGAACAACACGTGTTAGGTATTACTATATTGAATATATGTGTAGTACAATATTGAAAAATTAAAAATCTTCTCTTTGGTATATCATATCAAGATTTTTTATTTCTGAATGCAGGCTGAAAGTGGAGATGTTAGAATTACTGGGAGTGAATTGAGCAGCGTTGGCATCTGGACAACTGCTGTTGCAGAGCAACTGGTTGCTGGGGTTCAAGAGGAAAGCGATGCACAAGAACTTTATCACACCCTAGCCACAGCTGGAGGAGCTCTAGCTCCTCACGAAAGAATGAAAGAATTTGAAGTTGAAATAGAAAGACTTCATGCAAAAGTGGACCATTTAAAAGCTCAGAATGATGTGTTGTCCTTAACTTTCAGTGAATCAAAAGCTCATTGTGATCGCTTGAGCATTCTAATGGGTAAATATGAATCAAATTCAACTGCTTTACAGTTAGCAGTAACTATCCTAGATCAAACTATTGAGGCCTATGAAGTATTTGTAGCATTACTGGAAAGTGAAATTGGTTTATTATTAGCAAGCTGTAAAGCTGCAGGTGTAGGTGTAAAATCAACTGGCAGTGCAGGTGGAAGTGGAACAGGCAATGCTGGAGGTGGATGGAGCTTTGGTGATCAAGAAGACCTTGTAGTCCTTGTAAGAAGAGCACATGAACAAAGAAGATCAACAGAAAATGTTGCACGGCACTTACTATCTAGGTTGGAGAGATCAGGAGGTAATCAGTTAGACTCTGAAAGCTGGAATGACACTGCAACAAGTCAAAATACGAGGTAATAAATTATTGTTATTCTCGAAGTCAAATCATAATTAAAATTATTGCCTTGTATATCACTGTATAATTATATTATATAGTAATGTGATTTTTTAACTACTGTACATAATTAGTATTTTAACTGTTTTAGCTGCGCAACATCATCAAATTCTAGTGGTATGGACTCGGATGTAAGTCGCAGTGAGGAACAACGATTGAGAGAAACCATAGGGAAATTAAGAGAAGAGCGCAACAATGTAGCTGCCTCAGTATTGCCACTTGAACCTCTTCATCTTGACCCTTTGACGCAGCACTACCCACTTAGTGTCCAAGATGCTCATAAGCTAGACCTTGAAAATGCTGTGTTAATGCAAGAACTCACAGCTATGCGAGAGGATAGGGCTGAACTAAGAGCTCAGGTAGGATGCATGTGTATCAAAAAGTATTGACTACATGGTACTTCGGTTTCTTTATTTATAACAAGGCTTTATTAATTTATATATTAATTTACTAAATATATTTTTTTTTTCGTTTTTAGGAGACGATAATGACTGTACACACTTTTTCCTTTATATCATGTTTGTATGTCCTCTTCTCTATTTTAGCCATGAGTTGCAATTATTATCTGCTTTCTTGTACAGTTCACTTGGGTTCCTAGCAGTGAAGGCCTTTTTTAATTAATATATCCCATCCCCAAGGCCAGATTTGCAAATAAAGTGTATACAGGGGTTCCTCGGTTTACGAGGTTCTCGACCTACGACGTTTCATGGATATGTTGCATCTCCCATATATTATTTTGCTTCTTTTTTTGATAATTTTTGGCCTGTATTTTTCTTCCAAGCATAAAGCAGGTTCTTTTAATGGCAGTACTTTAATAAAAAGGAAAGCCATCACCATGGAAGTGAAATTAGACGTAGTGAAACACTTGGAAAAGGAAGAATCTTTACTACTGCTTTAGTACAGGATGATGACATAGGTGCTTATTTAAGTGTGTTCCGACTTATGCTGGAAATTGGGTTACAACACGTTTGGAGGAACATAATTGTGACATAGCTTGAGGATCTCTGTATTATGTTATAATTACTCCCCAGTCATTGAATTAATTCTAGGAATTTTCCTGTTATTGGAAAGAGGCATGTGACATTTAGAAGCAGGGTATGACTTTAATGCATCCATACAGTAAGGGGAGTAATCAACATATATTAGCTTTAGGGGAATGTATGTTCTTTGACTCAGTCATCCCCTTACAAGGGGAATAGCAGCCATTGTTGTATGTTTATCCATATAGCAATTCTGGCTAGAAGTTGTGTAGCAAATAAGAAGGTGCAACATGCTGTTTTTAGATATAGGAAGGCATCAAAATTTTTTATAGTAGCAGTATGGTGCCGGTAAAGTTTAGAAAACAACTTGTATATATACATAACAATATCATTAATTCTTGTACAAGACACTGTAACAGCTTTAAAGGAGACTGTTATCAACATTAACATAAAGAGTGCAAAAGGTGATTTGTCACCTACAGAAAAAGAGCACAGGAATGAGAAACGAGAGTAAATTAAGAGGGCTGTATCCTTTACATTAACTGAAATGAAGCAAAAGAAGGCAATATTTGCTTTAGTTTGCAGGAGCTTATTAAATAATCTAAATTCAAGATTGAATTTTGTATTTACCTAAGAACGCTTCACTTTTCTTATCTGTGATGATGGGTTGCAAGTTTTTAACTCGAGTCACTGGCCTAGTCGGGCTTGCAACAATAAATTCAGAGATATGGCTTGTATAAGCCACCAAATCAGCTCGCAAAGTCAGTCATACTATGAAAAATAATTGGTATCCTATTGGCGTTTCCAATGACATGTTAACATTACATAAAATTTCTCATCCATATTATGAAATGTTTCTAGGCATCTGCTGTCCTCGTATTTAAAATTTCGTTTTAGTTCTGTACTTGCTTATTATCCACTTTTCTGCATTTTAATGGCTGCCCATATATTATATCGATGTTGTTCTTATCCATTAGTAATGTACTTATATTTACAGCTGTATAAATAAGAACATATTTGAGCTTTCCGTTGGAATAATTGCAGTTTATATAGCACAGGGTATTGGCAATGAAACTAGACACAACACACATTTGTGTACCTTATATAGTTATCTTTATTAAAAATAAATAACAGCTTATAAATGCAGCTTATTTATATATCATTACTGTTGTGACGTATTTTAAATCTTGCAGACTGAATTTGTTTCCAACCTTTAAATAAGTGTAATTCCTCTCAGTCAAACAAATGCTTACATCTGATATCATTAATGGTGACTGGAACTCTGTTCTTAATTACGCAGGTTTATTTGCTAGAACGCGAGAAAGCTGGTTTGGAATTGCGTGTAGGTACATATGAAGCCCAGGCAGCTGCTTATTGCACTACTATTGATCACCTTAAGTCTGAATTGTCAATTGCCCGTCCCAACGGAGAGCAGGTAAGGTATCATGACTTTATCAAAGCTCATTGTTATAAACGTTATTTTTATTGAATAATAAACCCACACTGATCCATAAGTGTAAATTTGATTGATGACAATGATGAGTGGGTTTTGCGTTTCTTACTTTTTTCTAGTAAGCGCTAGAATGGTGCCTCCTATCGGAGAACTTTGGTATTGGCAGTGTGACTGTTACCCCAAGTGAATGCCCTTTCAAAACTCAGACCATAGTGGGTCATGATCCTATGACCCGATAAATCAAAGTTGCATGTGCTGTCACCCGGCCACATCTATAGCAGTAAATTTAATACAATATATATGAGTAAGAATTACACCCCCAAGTTTTTGGTCTGAATTAACACCATTGCCTATGGCCGTGTGCTGACCATGCATTGTGACTGACCACTCAGGATGAATCTAGTCCTTTTACTATTTTATATCATCTTCTGTCTGCCATCTCTTTCCACTCCCACTCCTCACTTCAGTCAGTTAACTTGTATAGCCCAAAAGATTACGAAGAAATTCTTGTCAGAATATATTGTACTCTACTGTATTTACTTCTACAGATCAGTGTAGATTTCTTTATCCCATTTGGTTAGTTTGGTGCAGTTCTGCTTTGCTGACTTATTATTATTATTATTATTATTATTATTATTATTAACATCTGTCTCGTAAATAAAAGTGAAGTAGAACTTTTTAGTTATTACTTTGGCTCATTAATTTTACAATACAAGTAACGTGATATGATATGAAAATATATCATCTACATATTGAAACTCCCGTTGGGGAAAATTTTACATATTTTATAATAAGTTTAATGATATAGTCCCTAGCATCAAGTTGACAACTGCATGGAAATCGGATGCCAAGCTACCATTTTTGGTTGTGTTAATTATGAGAGAACCCAATAAATATTCATTTTTGTGCACAGGGAGAAAACTTTTTGTCTCTTTTATACACTTTCTTTTTACCATGCTTTGTCTGTAAAAACTGGTGATAGGTGCAATCTTTTCCTAAGAGGTCTTATATTATGTTCCCTTCAGCACTTGGAAAACGAATTTAAAATAATCCACCAACAATTAGAGAGCCTCATGTATCCCGCATATGTAGTCAAAAAAGCAATTTGCAAAGCATATAAAATATTTTATAATGAGCAGTCTGAACAGTCAAAAATAAATTTTGCATATATGATTAAAGTACCCTATTTAGAAAGTATTAAAAATCTTAATAATCAATTAGGCAGAAGTACTCGTTTTATATGTAATAATTCAAAAACAATTGGTCTTCACTTATTACAAAATATAAAAACTTTAGAGGCGGGGATTTTATTAAATGAATTGCAGTTTTTGTGATAAATCTTACATAGGTTAAATGGGTCTTTCGCTAAACCAGAGAATATCAGAGCATAAAAGAGCAGTCTATATGGTGCTGAAAGTACAGCTTTATTTGTGCAATTGCAGATATTGGTCATCATATTAACTGGAGTCAACTTTGATATATAAGAGTTAGTGCCAATACAGGAGAAAGATACTTGAAGCAGTCATTATAGAAAAATCAAAATCCTTAAATTTATTGAATGGACAATGGAGATATGACATAGTAGATGAAGCAGTCTTAAAATTCTTCATTAAGAAGATTATTCCAAATGACCGTCCACCTGACCTGTGATCTGAAGCTAATCCACTCATGGATTCTCCTGAGAGTTGTAGCTAACAGCTCCCCCCCCCCCCATATTCTGTAAACTACGGTTCTGGAAATATTGTATCATTTGTACATGAAGAGGACTGGAGTCCAGTCGTAATATATAGTACATCTTCGTTTTTCTCTGTTTTATTTTTGGGTCTTTTCTGATTCATATGTACATTATTATTATTTTTACAACAGGATGTTGAAGGTGAAGGAGATAGCGGAGTGGACTCTTCATCACCAGAAATCATGGAGGCCCTTCGACGAGAACGACAACTAAAAACTCGAGTGCAAGATCTTGTTAGTACTTTAGAAAAAGTTACTAAAAATTCTGAAGCAAGACATATGCAGTCTCAGGAGTTTATTAATGATCTTAAGAAAGCCAATGGGTATGTTATGTTTTGTAATCAGTGGATAATATATGCTATGTAAAATCAGTCATTAAGTCTGTATCTTGTTCAAGTTTGACATACATGCATGGATTGCATATTAAACTGGAACAATGAAGGTTTCTTCTCATTTTATGTTCTGAGGTCTGCTACCACAAATCCTCTAATAACTCCTTTCTGTAGAACAGTTTTAACAAACCATTATAAAATTTGAGTTATGCTAGTAATCAGTTACTTATTTAGCTATGACCATTGTCTGGATAGTCAACCTTGAGTATATCATGTATATGATTAAGTTTGCAAAATACACTCACAGTGCGCTGTTTGAGTTTAGAAGTTCATAATTTTCTCAGCAAATGTTACAGAATTTAAGAACAAACAAAGAACACTCTTTCGACCTTTACTGTAATACAAACACAATAAAAGTAAAAGTGTCACAATCATGTCATGATTTGAATGTATTGCCGTCTCTCAGGTGGAGTTCCTTGATCTGCGTACATGCCAGTACTTTCCTATGACTTATATATATCTGAGTCAGTTCTCTGATGAACTAAAGTTTTGCCAGATGGAGAAAAATTCCTTTTGCTGTCTTCTCCCTTGTAATAGGATAGGTGTATAATGATAAAGGAATTTACCTAATATCGGACTACCTCTATTTCGCTTTGAGTCATATTTCCTCTTTTCCTCAATACCCCTTGGGGTAAATTTCAATGAATTTTTAATGTGGACTTTGTGATTTAATCAAAGATTACACCATTACCTCTCATACTTTGAACACTCTTTTGACATTTCCATGCGTAGGAGACTCTCTTACTTCCTCCAAATTTTCGAAGTCCACTTTAGCTGATATTTCTTAATTGGGTTAGGTAAACTTTGTTCCTTCCTTTAATTACTGTGCTGGCTGCAGAATTCTGAAATCCCACTTGCTTTTACCAGGTAAATTTTTTGATAGGTGAAAAGTCCTCTAGTGGTTCCTCGAGTTCCATATTTTGTGTTCATTTTAAGAGAGATTTGGAATCAGTCCGATCCTCAAGATTATGATTTTAGTTTCTGGTTTATAAGTACTCACAGGTACTAACTCATATCAAGCATTGTGGTTGTAGAATTGTATTTCAGTGGACCCATACTCTTTGCTGTATTGCTGCTAATGAAGAAGGTAATCAGTTTGGGAGGCAGTGTACTTTCCTTCAGTATTTCCACTTAGCTCAGCTGTGTGATATTGTGAATTCTGAAGCATAGCTTCTTTTTATACTTGGCCTTTTGGTGGCTTGCTGATCATTTTGTATATTTATACAGTTTCATACACAGTTCAAGACATTGGTGGATTTGTACTGAATCTAGAAAACCCAGGTTAAAGGTTGTCAAAGGAAGTGCAAGTCTTAAGTATTGCCATCATCACTTGCATACTTTATTCATTATGTGTCCTGTGCCAGATCTCAATTATGTGTGATGGCGTCAGACACACTGCAGCACTTTTGCCTTCACTGTTGTTTTTATGAAATTTGGCGATCTCTCTACGGTATTTATTATATCTGCTTTAGTCCCATGATTGTGGTCCTTTGATTCTACTGTCTTGCTAGTTGCCCAGTTAGCATTTGTGTTCAGTAACCAAAATAAGTTTGTATTTTTTTTCCTACACTACGTTTTCTTCTCTCTGTTTGAATGTACCTTTAAGTAAATTTTTCCATTTTTCTTCATTCTTTCTTTATTAAAGTTCTCAGCTTTTGGAAACCAGTTTTTTATCCCTTTATATCATCAGGATGCATGAACATTTAGTTGTTTTTGCCTTCATAAATATTCTTTATTTGTGTGCTCCCTAATAAAGCGTTTCCAGTAATCAATTATACACACGTTTTCTGATACAACCTCTTTTATACCATATTACGCGTCACTGCATCTCTTCCGTTTTATAACAATATCCTATTTATTACTCAGCTTTTGTGTCTATTGTAATGAGACTTACGATATTTAGAAGCTATTACAGCATTCTTCTTAGAAGACAGGAAACAAATAACACTTACTTCATTTTCAGTGTTTTACAACTTTTTACTAAATCTTCCTAATTAGAAATCCTCTTCTCCCGTTATTTCTTTTCCTGTTTGAGCTTTTTGTGTGAGTATTTACTTAATTATTAGTAGGTACCGAAATGTAGGTGTGCACACACAATTAGGAAAAGAATCACAAAGAAGTGCTATATATTGAATACATTATTTGTGTGGAATACTTTACTAAAGTATTCTAGCTCACCTCCTAATATATCACATTATACCAGTGTGGCAGAAAAACTTATTCAAATCATAAAATATTTTGGGTTAAAATATCTATTATGAAACGAGCTCAGTTACTTAAAATTAAAAAAAGAAAAAAAAAGTACTGCTTTTATAACTAAAGGAAGAATTGTTTATTTAAGACTTCTTTTCAGTTTTACCACACCTCTTACTTCTGAATTCTTGTCATAAATACAGGGTCTACTATACAAAGTACGAGATTATTTTTAAAGGAATAGCTGGAAAAGTTTTCGTTAACACCATCTTCCTGATAGGAGATTACCTTGACAGTATCGACCACTTCTTGTTACACTTAAAATTGTTCTCGATGCTGATCAAAGTGAAATGAAATTAACGAGGAAAACACTCTCATTATATCAATATTGAACTTCTATTCATATTCCTGTATTTCAGAGCTTTATTAACTGCAGTTGATCGACTGAAAAAGAAATATGCATTGAAAGTTAAAAGAATGGAACAACAAATGATGGGGATGATGGACAGACATGCACATCAGGTGAGAATTTTAATATTTAAAATTTCTTACCTTTAGTGAATAAAAATGACTGTGTATAGCTGAAGAGATATCAGCAACTCTTTATATTTTGAAAGGGATAAAATTTCAACTTCAACTTGGAATATACATTTCTTGTGCAGTTTCATATCTCACAATGAATTCCTACTTCAATCCTCACAGCAGGACTGAAGTACCGGATGTTAGGTTCCTCACTTCCCAACTTGTGCACTCTACCACTGAGCTACCTTTAGCCCTAACTTGATATATATATATATATATATATATATATATATATATATATATATATATATATATATATATATATATATATATATATATATATATATATATATATATATATATATATATATATTTAAAAGGAGAATATTGAATTGGTCAGAAGAGATTTTAGGAAGAACAGTAAATGGTTTGTTCATGATTATATCTAACATGGCCACTTATGTTTCAGGTTCGGGTATTAAAGCAAAGAATCGCAGTTCTGGAAGGTGACCCTAACCATCATCAACCACAAATGATTTCAACTGCCTGTGAAACCTCTCTCTGATGGTCTTGAAGTAATAAGCACTGTCAGGTTCTTTCATAGTCACACTAGCCTAAAACTTTATGTTTACACCTGAATAATGTGAATACTATCCTATGTTACGTATAGCTTTGAAATATTTTACGTTAGTGCAGGTTTCGTATATATCATGCACTTCTTAATATGGGCACTCGGCCTTTACATGAAAACTGGTCACATTACATTTGAGCTTTAGTAATTATGATAATTGAAAGTTGCTGCATTCCAGAAACTATGTAGCTAGTTAAGAAGTGTTCAGAGAAATACAGTAGAGGATGTAATATTGCATACTTGATTTTAAATATCGTAAGTTTCAACTACCATACACAAGACTGCACTGAAACATACTTCATAATTTTATCAGCTATATCATCTTTACTCTTGCCCTTGCATTGTTATGATCATTTATGTTAAAGACTTTAATTCGCTTTTCCTCATTACTTTCATATTGCATTATCCTCTCCTCTAACAAGCAGTTCCAATAATATCACCAGTCTTTAAAGCATTCCTTAATAATTTTCATCCCATGATGTGTAGTAAAGGCCTGAAGTTTATGATATGACAAATATTTATTTAAAAGCTATTCAGGGAAGTGACTAGAGCAGTGCAGTATAAAGCATCATAAGAAAAATATATAATTAGTATCCTGTAACTTAGATTACTGTACTTAGAAATAGCCTTTATTCAGAAATGTTTTGATACAGCAGTTGGGCTATGGTATACAATGTCAATAAACTTATATATAGCATAAAAAATAATATCATGCATCGTTAACTTCAAAATAAAAATAAGCTCCTTATGATATGCAATGCTTATGATGAACCAAAATGTGATAATGGTGAGTATAGTCTTTATAGTGCAATTTCGTTGGCAAACTTACTCGTCACGCGGTGCAAAATAGATTACTTTGTTTGGACGAGTTATGAGAATTTTGGAAAATATCTTTTGCAATGTGTTCTCATTGCTATGCCATGCTGGCAAAATGGAAAACACTTTAAGTGGTGTATACATGATTTTGTGCCAATTTTTGGTTGCATAATTGTGCGAAGTTTCATAGTACAAACAATTAGTTATGCAACTGAAGTTCAAGTTTCTAAGTATTCCGCAGCTTCCATTGATTTTTTTACCTCTTATCCCTCGTAAAAAGGCAAAGAACAATAATAAAAAATTTAAAGAATTTCACATATATAAATTTATAGATTTAATGTCTTAAAAGTTGATAAAAAACATTTTTACATTAGCTTCGGCACGTGAATATGATATACTGTACTGTATTTAACCCTTAGAAGTAGTCAACTCTTGCAGCTCTACATCAGGGGCGGGGTACCCCTTAAAAATTAAACTGGGAAACATGTTTCTTCTATACAAAGTGGTTAAATGAATACATTGAGATAGGTTACCGATATTCAGAGGTTTTGGTGGTTTGAGTATGATTGAAGAAGTCACTTAGCTACCAGGCATTAGCAGACTAAACGTCAGCTAACAAAAGCAATTGGTTCCAACCATTCAGTCATAAAACGAACTGGACACCATTATGTGATTGGGAAATGACAGTATAGGGGTATAGTAGTGTGTAATATCATTATGGCATCTTTAAATCATATTATTTGGTATTTTTATCCTTAGTAGCACCAAATATTAGTTCATTATTATTATTATTTATACTGTATTATTATGTGTTTAGTCATCGATATCATTATTAGATGCAGCACTCAGTATAGCTCTCTCTCTCAGTTAGAGGAAGCTGGAAGTTTTGTTTACTTCACATATCGTGCTGAGATTTGTCTCAATTGTTCGTTTCTTTTTCTCTTCTTAAAGTTGAACTAATTTGTTATCTTCTTTCTTTATCTTTTTCATCTGCTAGTCCTTTTCCATATTATTCTTCTGCTTATTATTACTATTTTTATTTAACCTTTAAAAAGCTATGACAAACGGATACGGAACGAGAGAGTGTGGTCAGCCAAAGTTACTATACCCTTGGTGGCCAACTAAATATTCTTTCATCACCTTTTTTTATTCACAGTCAACTTTTTATGATCTTTCTTCACCTTTTTATTAAAATTATTATTACTCATTATTATTATTATTATTATTATTATTATTATTATTATGATTATTGTTGTTCTTGTTGTCAGTAATATTACTCCCTTTATTAGTATTATCATTAATATTATTAATATTTATTATAATTATTATTATTATGTTCTAACCTTTGAACACCTAAGATACAAAGATATTACATAATTTATAATACCATTACAGCAGTCAGGATCATGGCTGTAAGTCGATGACTAACTGAATAAATGATAATTTGACATGATACATATTGATTAATAGTTACAATACTGAAAATGCAGATGGACACACAAATAAAAGAGCTAGTACTGTACAATAAAATATCTGTTTACGTTATTTGTGCGGAATATATGTACAAATAATACTGTTGATACATAATCCTCCAAATTATTTATTTGTACAGGCTGATAGAACTTTTGATTATATTGTAAGGGTGGAGGATGAGGAGTTGGGGAACATGTTGGTTCCATAATTAGGTAATGAGGAACCATGAGTCTGCAAATGTACACTGAAAAAAATTTACAAGAACATGCATGTAGGTCACCCACCATCCTCCTGGAAAGCATAGATGTTGGTCATCTGATGCTTAAGGGTTAAATATCAGATGCTTTTAATTTTAGATAACCGTTCCTTTTGTGAGACTGCATGGAAAGGAAAGATTTACGTTTAGGTTATCAGTATGATTCACATAATCTTCAATTACATGATACAAATTCTGAATTATAGATAAAACGTGATTAACAGAACACGACTGATCATAAGTCGTTACAATAAACATGCTTACACAACCTTGTCATTCATATATGATTCTGCGGTTTACTCAGTGAATTGAAACACAAGCTTGTTTGTGATAAAAAGAAAAGGAAAAGTTATCATTGACATTAACTGAATGCTAATGTAAAATATACTGTCAATAATCCTAGTAAGTAGGATTTCTAATTGTTATTTTTACTTTTAGATGTCAACTATGCAGTTGTAGTGTTATAACAAATATCTGAGGTTAAGAAATATAGAACAAATATTAGTGTGCAGCAACCATACTTACCAATTGTATGCCATATGAAATATACAGTCTAAAAACAAAATATATTATAAATACACTATAAGATATTCTTCAATAGCATTTCCTTTTATTCTGACGTGCCATAATAGAGTATGGTAGTTTTGTGTATAATGTTAAAATATGTAATTGTGTAATACTTTGTGGTTATTTTATATGTAAATAATATAGAGATTTATAATACAATATATAAACAATAATATATAGTTTTAATAAACCAAAGCATTCTGCTATTTTTGAAATTAATGGAATCTATTCTCCATATGATAATAAATAATAGTTCTAAGTCAGAATTATTTAGTAAATAAATTACCACAAGCTCGTTTACAAGAGATATACTATTTAGGGATACTAAACCAAACAATAAAAATATCTAAAACTTTCTCCAAAATAAAAAAAGAAAACTGACTTTATGTCTTCACCCTAACTTCATCTCTGTAACTGCTGTTATATCTGCCTTACTGTTGTGAATCCTATCCTTCAATTCTACTGCCTTACCAGCTACCCCATCAGCATTTGTGTACGGCAGTCTTAATGAGGCTGTATCCCTTGATCTTCTAGCATTATCTTCTTTATCTCTCCTTTGGCTGGAAAAACCCTGAAACAAGTTTTTTTTCTACCCTCAAATTAACCTTTTAGCTTTTTGCAGCAAGATTTTGATCCTTCCCATCTTTTCCTGTATTCTGTATGGTCTACTGACCACTATTCTGAATTCTAGAAGGTCTTTTTAAGTTTTCATCTCGTCAATATTTTTCTACATGTGTCCCCTCTCTCAAAGGTTACTTTCATTGGTTTTGCCTTTCCCTCCCTAAAAATTTACCAATTTGGTGAAAGTTTACAATATTCTCTGGACCATATACAACTCCAAACTCCCTTATCAGGTCTAAAATCCTAGCTTTATTCTGTTCGTCTCCCCTGCCATGTTGACTCCTGGGATTCATTTATGCCTGGGATTACCAATGCCTTCTCTTTATTAAGTGCCTGTTTAATAAGTGGACTAGCCCTTTCAGTCAAAACCTCTCAGTTTTTCTCTTACTGTTTCTTTATAATTAACCATTTGTACATTTTCCAGTGTCACCTCCCTCACTGCTATATTTTCCTTTACTGCATATGCAAAGGAAGTTTTCATGGCCTCATGCTCTGTATTCAGCTCCTGAAACTCTTTTCTAAACTGTTCGATGTTTCTTTATTTGGACATTCCAAGCTTCTATCTCGTCTCTCTCAGAGGAGAGCAGTGAACTAACATATAAATCATTCAGGTTGACATATTTCCTTCGAAATAAAGGAGTAAATACTACATATTGTATGCCCAGTTTATTAAATAGAAATAAACATGGAATATGAATACCATGAGAATTACTGGTTAACAATACTCACTTCCCATATCCTCTTAACAACAAGCAACTTCGTAGGTATTTGCAGCATATTTTCTAAAATATATAATTTTATATGTAAATCGAATGAGACATTGTAAGTAATATCAGTGTAAAACTTCATCTGTGAGACATAATAGCATGTTTATCTCTTAAATATGATTCTACTTCACTCTGCATACTCTCATAAACTTGTTGACATCCTGTCATAGCCAGTTCCATAACTGGCTCAAACTGTTCTTGGTGAATAGTATGTGAAGTATCTAGGGATACAATGAGTTCTTTGTTAGGAAGCAGAGAAATAGTCAATTCACATCCATTCATGGTTTCTTGATTGGTAACATCTATAATCGCTGTTTGCTTGTACATGGAAGCTGTGCACGAAACAACGTAATCTACAAGCTCCACTCCTGCGTGTATAAGCGCCAAAGTAGAGGCATTAATGCAAGCAGACATCACACCACCATCTGCTTGCAACACCTGTGGGTGAAATCATATATGATTATTTGAAGTTTGAAAAAGCTTTTGACATATGGTAAAATAAGATGAACCTACCTTAAATATATTTTTTCCATCCAATTAAATAATCTTGAAAACCACTCCTCTGGATTCTAATACAGGATGGAACCAATATAGCTACCTAAAATAAAAATTCTGTAACAATTAAATTTTGAGCTCAAACTACGAGACCAAGAAAATATATGTTGACTGCTTTCTTTCCTCTCTACTCTCTCCTTCAGTTCATATGCATTTTTCTTAGTGCCTAATATGCTGTTTTCGTGACTGCAGTACCTTACAGAGAACAAATATGTTCAGAAATAAGCATTCACATAATGGTAATAAGGAAACAGCCAGAGTAATTGACATGGAAACAAAACTGAAGTTCATTCAAAAGCACAAAGGAGGCCAATCCAGGAATCTGTAATTACCAATATAGTGGTATGTGGTGTTTAACTTGATTAAGAATCCGTTTCTATTATTTAATTAAAGTATACTGTATTAAAAGAAGTCGAAAATATTAAATACATTCTCAGTAGTTAATTAAAATTAAATACAGTTTAATACTTACATTCTTTATTGCTACGAATAAAAATGCAAACTAAAACAAAATTATAATTTCCTCAGTGCTAAATAACAATAAGTAAATGCACTGAAAGTGCAATGTATCTGGAATAAGAATGATAAATGAACACGACAACCTATCTCTATATGCAAGTCTGGGCTTTTACTAACGAAGAAAAATAAATAACACATACGAGAACAAGATTCCTTTCAGCTGCTGCAGCAAACCTTTCAGTTTTGCAATTAGATATTCTAGTATTCTATGTAATATAAAAGTCTATGGGTATTATGAATAAAATATTTATGAGCTTTAAGTATTTACATTTGATAACTAAGAATTGCAGGCCTGTTGAAGAAGTTTCCTCTATCCCACAACAAATATGAATACGCAAGGCAAACTTTGACCAATCCAGTCGTGTACAATGTAAGAGCTAATTTTATGAATCTTCTGGCACCCTACCCACTAGTGTTTGAGTGTCTGGCATATCTAGAAACTTGTTTAGATCTTTGAGTACAAAACTAGAAGAGTTTAATTTTGATACCAGGTATTTTTTATTTTTTTTATTTTATCAACTTTCTTGTTCTACAGTTATCTTTGACTTTAAAAAGGCCTGTTTAGCAAAATATAAAAGCCAATCTTTGTTGAATATTCATGCCCCAATAAGCATTCATGATAATACCTCAACTCCAAATATAGTTTCCAATTAGCATGAATTAGCAAGCTATTTGATACTAGTTCAGACCTTTCTGGGTTACAAAGAAATAAGCAACATATTATAAGTTAACACAAATGCTTACAATTTTTTTTTATATAAAAGAAGAACTACTGCTTATTACCTGAACATATATATCAATTTGCGATCCCGGATATTTACTTTTTCGAATTGCCCCCTGAAAGACACCAGCAATTTGCAGACTCATTGCTCTTGTTCTAGGATCCATTGGTCGTCTTACTCTCTCACCTTGACACGCAGCAATACGACTCACTTGACATTGAATGACACAGTCATCTAACTGCTGTTTGCTTAAGCTTCGAACCTAAAATATTATTATATGAGTATTAACATAAAATAATAATTTATATTATGACACAATTAAAGCTAATATCTCAAACTTACAGTTGTTCATTTTTTATACTGATACCATACAGTATGTGCAGTACTGTACCCCTATATAGGTTATGAAGAATGATTGAATAAATTAGGAAATAAATGAAATTAACACATTAACAGATTCTAGGTGCACATGGTATTGGTAGAATTTGTCTCCCTTAAGTTTAAGACTGAAGTTTCATTCATAGTAAGCTTAAATCTTTATATGTAACCAAACTACACCACCATATATATTTTTTTACAATACCTTAACACTATAAAAGAGAGAAAACCATAAAATAAAAAATGAGAAGAACGAGGTGGTAAATAATAAGGGAAAATGCAATACATCAAAGGAAACATTCATACTATAAAAAAAATGAAGCATTGGACCTTAAAATTCAAATGGAACTTGGGCATCATTTTGCAAAGACTGTTAAGGCGCTTCAGTAGAAAATTCACCAAAGTTCCATAATTAAAACTAACACAATCTGTAAATAGAATGAGTAGTCCGTGCTCCGTGAGGAGGAGAAGGCTATACTTGTTACCTGCCTTTGCTAGCCTCACAAAATATTATTCCCGGTAATGCTTCTCAACCCAAAAACTTATTTTACACACCATACAATCGTTACCATATCTAAATCCAAAGTAGACGTCTATACCTATCAATAAATCTCAGAAAATGAAGTTGTAGACAATTTTGGGCCTTAATAGAAGAACTTTCTGAAAAAAAAAAAGTTTACATTTTCCAACAACATACCTCTCTAGGACCATATACAGCAGCTAAAACTTTTGTGTTTCCCATTTCAATATAAGCACTACCATTTGGCCTGTCATATAAGCCTAAGCGGCAGCTTATTGTTCGTAGACAAGTTGCTGTTCGTCCATCCTGACGTAACCCCTCAGGCGAGATGATATCCATTTAAGCCTGTATAAAATATATCTTTTGTACAATATAAAAATGTTTTTACTAGTATGTAGTACTAAAGTTTCACTCATTAAATATGATATAATAGCCTTTAAATTGCCACATGAGGAAAAGGTTCTCTTCGAAGAGGAGTAAGATATCATCTGCATGCTGCAGTTCATACTCTATTTCTCTATTATTCAATGTTTTCGTCTTTCTCTTTAATGGAGCGAGAAGACAAGATCACCACCTTTAGGTTACACCTGCATCTCATAAAAGTCGGTTATATGGAGAGGACTAAGATGGTTGGGATTCCACCTTTGTATTTCCTTTTGAAATGAGAAAACACATATGAGGGGTGTCTGGTAGGCAAACTTCAACTAGAGCCCTTGCAATTAGGTCTATGAAATGTGTGCAATTGTGGAAAGCGTAAGAAAAAGAGATTGTTATCACGTCGGTGAAAAGAAAGATGAATGTCTTAGTACCGAGTGAAACAAAGTGTAAAGGGAAAGGTGATGAGCAGTTAGGAAGTAAGTTAGATTAGGTGTGATCAAAGAGATGAGGCAGGGAGGGAGAGATAGTGTTGGTGAGTGAGGTAAGTGTGTTTCTGAGTGAAAAGAAAAGAAAGCAAAAATTGTGGGTATATATGAGAATGGGACGTAAGGTGTACGCACTACTGATCTGGTATGGTTCTGATAGTCATCTAAACCCCCCAATGTGACAAAAGACATGTCATCAGACATAAAAAAAAGCTTCCTTACATTCTAAGACTATTCACCTTTCATTATTCAACATGCAAAGCACATAATAAACAAATTCACGCACATATCTGCCTGTGGCCTTCACGATACAGACAAAATACACGATAGGCACCTGGAACTGATACGGATACAAGCACTCATTAACAATCAAACTACAGCTCCTCCCACAACATAATATGCAACATTTGGAAGAATTGTAGTGCCATATATCAAAACCCCAAACACAACAAAAGCCCATGCTCCCCTCTTCACATCATCCTATTACACTACTCTGCACCCCTCTCCAAAGTTACCAAACTAATACTACAAAAAATTTCACCTCATATTACCAAAGGGCTGACTTCGCATTCGGGAGGTCAGAAGATCGAGCCTCGTCCAAGCAAGAAAGTGTAAGCTGTTTACTGGGGAGGTTACTGCTGTGGCTGGACACCACAGTAGGTGGTTGGGGTTTGCACCGGCTGACGCCTGCCAGAACAGGGGCAACGCCCCTGATAGGAGGGATACAACCCAGCGAACTTTAACTTTTAACTCTATATATATATATATATATATATATATATATATATATATATATATATATATATATATATATATATATATATATATATCATAAGGATTTTTCTTTACAGTCATATTACTTTTTATTACCAAGAATGAAATGATAAATCCAAAACATTTAAATAATTAGTGAATTTACCTTAACAGCCTTCGCTGGTAAAATAAACTTATGAAATTTATGATAATATAGGGTTAGATTTGGTTAGGTTATTTCACATCCAGATAAGTAATGAGGTGAGACATAACATCTTTGTATTTTTTGGTCTTCTTACATGTTTTTTCAATGTCTATGTATTTAATTCACTCGCTATTGGGTGTAAAACATTTACCAAAAAAATATATACAACAAAAAAGTAATTTCCATCCTCAACTAGTTTCCTGATTAAGGGTAAACTAACATAACCTACTATGATGAATTTTTACAATTGTACCCAGCTCAATTTGGAGGTGAAAATTATATTCTTCCTATGGTTTCTGGTGTGCTCTGAATGAATATAACCTTAAACACAATGAAAAATTTATATTAACCAAATCTAACCTAAAAAATAGTACTTTACATTAAATCTACGCTTTTTTATGCTTTTGAATGACTGTGACCTTGACTTATTGCAAATTACTAAATTTTAGGTTAGCTTAGGCTAGGTTTGATTAGGTTAGGTTAGAATATATTTTCCACCGGTTTTCAAGGCCATATTCATTCAAAACACATGGACAACTATTGAGAAAGTAAAATTTTCACCTCCAATTTAAGATGGGCGCAGCTGTAAAGAAAAATAACCCTAATATTATAAATATTTTACTTTTCCCAAGGCAGGGGTGTGACAATAAACTTATACCGTTCACATACAGGAAAGATGGACAAGTGCCCATTTGCACAATTGCCTCATGAGACAACTGCCCCAAATGGTAAATGCTCCTTATTACGATTGCCCCAAAGGACAAATGCCCCTTGGGCAGTTGCCCCTAACCTCACAATATGACCTAACCTAACCAAGCATGGAATAATCACATTATTATATTGATTATATATTTTTCTTTAATGCTTTCAAAATTAGGGGCTAATGTTCAAGGGGTATTTTCCGTTACCCCTTTGAAAGGCTGGCATTAAAATCAGACCAGGGGCGTCTTAACTTGAAAACAATAGAAAGAACGGCATGGTGAGAATTAGCATAAACACCAAGTACATGGATTCCACATATTTCTAGTTTATTTTTTTTCCATACCTCTCAATATAAGACCTGATTTACTGAACACCCTTCAAAAATCAACCAACTCTTTCGGTGAAGTTACTATATAACAATGTGCTTTTGCAATGTTTACAACTCTCTTAATGTTTTCCTTCAAATTCACGTTAAAAAGCACTGCCTCTACAACGGCGCTTCTCTTTAAAATGCGTTCTTTTAGTGCTGTCCTTCTGGTTTCTCTCTTTCTCCAAAATGTATATAGAATTTGCTTGGTTTTTTCTCTTTTGTCTTTTGCAAATAGTAACTGTTATATTAGGTATTATTCGTCCAGTATCTGTGGCTGTTGGAGCAGGGGTTCTTTTGGCTCTCAATTCGTTATATTTGTAAGTGTTAGATAATTTTATGCAATTTATGTGTATATAAAAGGTAAGTGTTTTCCATATTTTCTTTTATAAACTGTAAAAAAATAAAAATAAAAATTTGCGTACACATATTTTTACCTATATTATTAATCTTTTGTTTTTATTGTATTCTGTATTCACAATTGAGTGTAATTTGTACATACAGAAACATTTGTGTTTCTACATAAAAGTCATTTTTATTTTTTTATTTTTTTTTACTATTTTGCATTCACGTAAACGTATATACCTAGCAATATACAAAAATTCAATACGTAATGTAAGTACATGAGAGTTTATATTGACACATTTACAAAATATTTTTTATAGCACAGTAGCAACGCGCTGGCTTTGTATTCATGAGGGCGGCAGACTGAACCTCGTCCAGGCAAAGAGTTTAAGCTGTTTACTGGGGGGTTACTCCTTTGGCTGGGCACCACAGTGGGGGGTTGGGGCTTGCCCCGGCTGACGTTCTGAGGAGCATCTCAGATGAATATCGGAACTGAAACCCGGCAGCCTTTACCTTTAATATATTTTAATCAATATTGAGCAATAATTTTTGCCTAAACAAGCGCTGTGTATTAAAATTATTTGCGGTTTTCTTCTTAACTGCACAATAACGCTTTATGCTATAACTGTGGAATTATTTTTGTACACGTAGGAAAGAAAATATATTTTTTAAATGCAAGTATTTTGTAAAATTGTATATTTTTATAGAACTCTACAAAAATTGTATGCATTATCTATATTCCTTATTATTAATCTTTAAGTAAGCACACTTCTAAATATGCGTTTATAGACACCTGTACTACTATTTGTACCATTAAAAAAATCTGTATTTGACCTCTTAATTTGAAATTATAAAATATTATCTGATTCGATTTGTATATAGTAAAGCAACCATATTTACTTTTTTCTATTGATAATTTTTTATTGATTTTGTACTAACCCCCACCACCACCACTATAGCTAAAATGTAATATTCTAAAATAAATTTAGAATTTTTAGTGTGTGTTTACCTAACTGGAATGATCTCTATGCTCTTAACTCCCCAGTCTCCTGGCCAATTTCGGGCGGGGTATTACGAATGGAGATTATATAATAAATATAAGCTGATATTATGTAACATATTTTATTAATAATACAATAACTATAGAACATTAACCAACTTAAATCATAATTCTTAATCCTTATCCTGATTAAGGAAAGTAGTTCTTAATTTCTTGATGTATAATTAACCATTTGATATTTAAAGAAGTGAAATGTCCTTTATTTATACATCTCATAGCCTTGTGAATCATTTAAGTCCCCTAGGGTTGTCAGACTCATTTATCCCCCCCCCCCAGCGGGCCCCACATCATCTTACTGAACAGTACGCGGGCCAGATAATTATGAGCATGTAGAGACCACTTTAACAGAGGAGTAACATAATTAAACAATAATAAAGGTGAACTTAATGTACACTCTTGCTCGCATGTAACCTATCAAAATATGACCATGGATGATTAAAATAGTGTTTGCCTTCATGCTTAATACTACAGTTCCCAAAAACATGACATTTAGGAAAGTACAAGTGCCTCGGACCTCGTATAGGAGTGTGGGATGCCAGTTAATTAGTAACAGAAATTTCTTCATTTGGAGAAACCATCTTTGCCCTACAGTTAGGAATTCAAGAAGGAGCGGAAGCAAGTATCGATGACATTTTAATAAGTGATAATACTAATTATGAATATATATATAATATATATATAATATATATATATATATATATATATATATATATATATATATATATATATATATATATATGTGTGTGTGTGTGTGTGTGTGTGTGTGTGTGTGTGTGTGTGTGTGTGTGTGTATGTGTGAAAAAATGAGCTTCTTATATGAATATTAGTGTGAAAGTGGATACTAATTTTTTTTAAAGTTAAGGCCTAAAGTGTCCACTAGCGTAGTTATTGCTGCGTACGGAGACGTCAGTATTGATGCTTATTCATATAACTGTTTTTACTTAAATAGGTATAAGTACGCCGCAATCACTAATTATGACTTCACGAATATCTCGATAATGAGTGGCTGCCTTCACCACCTCAAGACCCTCCAATATGCGTCCAAAAGAACACTGTTCTATTTGAGTGCCATCCCCAATTGCAATAGCAAACTGGGAAGTTTTCTGTTCGTTCTTCAACCCGTGTACCTGCCAGAGTGCCCCTGCTTCGAGTTTTTCCATAGGCATGTCTTCAATGGATGTGTGTGTCGTGAAGAGAGCTGCTCCTCCGCTCCCGTCATTATTTTCGTAGTCTCCAGCAATGACATATTCTAATGTTGCTTCACCTTCTTGCACCACTGCAAGGAATCTGGAATTAGCGTAGGAGGGACCAAGGTCACCTGTGCAGAGTGATGTAAAATGTCTTGCTTGCGGAGAATCAGGTGTAAGAAGGACGTGAATTCTGCCCTGTCGTTTTCCATCCCAAGACAAATCTATGAAAGCTGTGACCGAGTCATTCCTCAAAGAACCTATCAATTCGCCATGCTAAATAAAAGAGATAAAATATAGGAAAATTGTTTTTACATTGCGAAAGAGAAGAGATTTAGCACAAATATATGATAAATGTGTTCATACTTTGGGTTTCATTTACTTTGTGAATACAAACCACGACACAATTTCACTAAAATCTCATTTGACACATCTATTACACACACACACACACACACACACACACACACACACACACACACACACACACACACACACACACACACACACACACACACACACACACACACACACACACACACACACACACACACACACACACACACACACACATATATATATATATATATATATATATATATATATATTATATATATATATATACACACACACACACACACACACGTAGGGAAATATTGTTGAGAAAAAAAAGTCTAAAAGACCTTCAAGAATGCAAAGAAGTGTTCATTAGACGATACAGAACACAGGAAGAGATGGGAAAGATCAAAAACTTGTTGCAAGAGGCAAGAAGGTTAAATGATGAAAGAAATGAAGAAGAGAAGAAAAATTTTCGTTACGGAATACTTCCAGACAAAGGGGAGATAAAGAAGATAATGACAGAAGATCAGGGGATGGGGCCTCATTAAGATTGTTATACACAAATGCTGATGGATTAGCTGGTAAGGCAGTAGAATTAAAAGATAGGATTCACAACAGTAAGGCAGATATAGTAGCAATTACAGAGACTAAGTTGAGTGAGGACATAAACAGTGTCACAGTTTTTCCTAAGGGCTTCAGAATACTAAGGGTCGAAAGATCTGAGAGGACTGGTGGAGGGATAGCACTGCTCATAAGTGAGAGGATTCAAGTTGAAGAGATAAACTTGGCTATAGAAAGTGAGTTCAGGGAATTTCTTGTTGCTCGCATAAATACTGGGTCAGAGAGCATTATAATAACTGTTGTATACAACCCACCAAGGAACCAAAATAGGCTTGAAATTTATGAGGAAAGTCATATAGGTACGATTGAAGTCATAAACTCAGTTGTTAACATGGCGCGGGAGAAAAAATGTAGGATTTTGATTATGGGAGACTTTAATCATAAAGGGATAGATTGGATAAATCTTGACCCACACAGTGGTGAGGACTCCTTTGGGGCAAGATTCCTAGATTGCGTACAAGGGAATTTCCTACACCAACATGTAATGGAACCAACAAGAGCCAGGGGTGGGGATGAGCCATCACTACTTGATCTGGTGTTCACAGATAATGTGTTGGATATTGAAAATATTGAGTATGAACCACCAATTGGAAAGAGTGACCACTGTGTGTTGTTGATGGAGTATATCATTGAAGACATTCTTCCTGAGAGTAGAGGCACTGAGGACATGAGGAGGAACTATCAGAAAGGAGATTACATCAAAATGAATGAGCTTTTTGCAGTTATTGACTGGAGAACCTTATTTTACAACAAATCTGTACAAGAAATGTATGACATCTTTTGTGAGAAATATGGGAAGATTGTAGATTGCTGCATACCTGTCACCAAAGTAGGTGTAATTCATGCCAGAGAGAAATGGTTCGATAATGGGTGTAAAAGAGCTAAGGAGTGGAGAGACAAATGCTGGAAAAGGTATAGGAGGAGAAAAAACATAAATGCCTGGCAAACCTACAAAAGAGCAAGAAATGACTACCTAAGTAAAAGGAGAGAGGCAGAGAAAGATTATGAGAGGGACATCACCAGGAAGGCGAAAGAAAATCCCAAGCTTTTCCACAGCTTTATCAGAGGAAAACTGAAGGTAAAAGAACAGGTTTTAAGGCTAAAGAGAGCGGATGGAAGCATCACTGAGACGGACGAAGAGATCTGCAAAGAATTGAACAAGGAGTTTCAGTCAGTATTTACAGTAGAAAATACCCCACCCCCTCAGATTGCAGTGATAGAAGCTCAAGGGCCGGTATTAGAGAACATCAACCTTACAGCCACAGAGGTATGCAAAGCGCTGATGGATTTAGATGTTCATAAAGCTACAGGTCCTGATGACATATCCCCTCATGTGCTTAAAAAATGCGCAAACACAATATCAGTGGCACTAAGTATCATATTTAAGGAGTCATTGGAGTCGGGGGAGATTCCAAGATGCTGGAAACAAGCAAATGTGATACCTATCTTCAAAAAGGGAAGGAGGGATACGGCTCTGAACTATAGACCAGTTTCCTTGACCAGCATAGTTTGCAAAGTTATGGAGAAACTACTAAGGAAACATATCTCTCTTCACTTGGAATCCTTCAACTTTTTGTCAGTGAGGCAACATGGCTTCAGAGAAGGAAGATCAACAGTAACAAACTTATTAGAATTTTATGATGAGGTAAGCCAAATCTTACAGGAAAGAGAGGGCTGGGCAGATTGCATATTCCTAGACTTCCAGAAAGCGTTTGACACTGTTCCACATGGGAGACTTATTAGGAAGCTGCAATCAATGGCTAGAATAGGTGGAAATGTCTTGGAATGGATAAAAACTTACTTAGAAGGAAGGGAACAGAGGGTTAGAGTAAGACACTCAGTGTCTGAATGGAGAAGAGTTAGTAGTGGAGTTCCACAGGGTTCAGTTTTAGGGCCACTTTTGTTCCTTGTATATGTAAATGACCTACCAGAGTCTGTAAATTCATTCATGAATATGTTTGCAGATGATGCAAAGATTGTGAAGAAAGTAAAAAACGAGAACAATGGTAGAGAACTTCAGGAGGATCTAAATAATCTGCATGAGTGGTCAGAAAAGTGGCTAATGAAATTCAATACCTCAAAATGTAAGGTAATGAGAATGGGTACAAGTGCAAGAAGGCCCAAGCTTGACTACTCGGTGGCTGGAGTACAACTTCAGGAGACAGAAAATGAGAGAGATCTAGGAGTAAACATATTGGCAGATTTGTCTCCAGAAATACATATAAATGGCGTAGTAAGGGCAGCATATGCATTCTTATCAAATGTAAGGGTAGCCTTCAGGCACATGGACAAGGAAATGTTCAGAAATATTTATGTAACCTATGTGAGGCCAAAACTCGAATATGCAGCCCCCTTTTGGAATCCGCACTTGAAAAAGCACATAGCTAAGCTTGAAAAAGTTCAAAGACATGCCACAAAACTGGTGCCAGAAATACGCAATCTCGGTTATGATGAGAGGCTGAGGGAATTAGACTTGCCATCACTCGAAGCTAGAAGAGTAAGGGGGGATATGGTGACAGTCTTTAAATTCCTTCATGGTTATGATAGAGTGGATAGGGATCGATATTTCGATATGGCTGGCTCTAGAACTAGAGGTCATAGTTTGAAGCTTCGGAAGAAAACTTGTTTGCAGGATGTAAGGAAATACTTTTTCAGTGTAAGAGTAGTTGATAATTGG
>JAXCGZ010018880.1:280000-283209 GCA_037179515.1 Halocaridina rubra
ATGGTATTGTGACTTGTCAGATGTGCAGGGATAATAAGAAATACGTAAAGAAAATCCATGAATATTCGGTGTTGGTGTAGGCATAGAAATAGAACCGTAACTGAAGGAAAACTTAACATCGAACTGTCCTGGACAGTTCTATTTAAGTCCAAAAGACCTTCAGCTGTAGTTTCGCAAAGGGCGGCTGGTGCCATGGGGCAACCTACTACATGCCAAGTGTATGTTAGTGATCACAACAGAGCAGTAGATCATAGGAAGCAAACAACTTAGTAACAGAAACAAGGTAGAAGTAAAAGAGGGAAAAAGAAAATGGTTTGAGTGACCGTTGATGGAGAGAGATAATCCAGAGGACCTTCCCAGTGACCTCTCAAGGGATTGGAAAATCGCAAAGGGAACAGGCAGGTAAACTCAGTTCACTTGTTAACAGAATATACTGTATTCACGCACATACGCATTCACAAACATATATACACGCATGTAAGAAAGCACAAGACCAGTGTTTGAATCAACTTATTCTTAATAAATTGCTTCATAACTATTTGTCCTATAAAATTTCTGGGCTGTTTTCTCACTATTCAAAACACACACACACACACACACACACACACACACACACACACACACACACACACACACACACACACACACACACACACATATATATATATATATATATATATATATATATATATATATATATTTATTGGGTATATTTTAGTCCCTAGTTTTAATTCGTAGTCCTCAGTGCTATTTCAAAGCTCACAGTCTATCTAAGTTTAAGTGGATGAGAGGAAATGAAATGTCAGCTGTAAAATTATGGTCGGACAGATGCCGATCGTGTTCAGTGGGTAATACGTAATGCCTCGTCTAATGTCACTTTAATTAAACATTTAAAAAAAAAAAACTGAAACTTGGAAGGTTCACTCACCCTTTGCTTCTCTAGTAGTCTTCTCCCCCCCTCCCTCTTATTTATATAAGGTTTTCTCCAGCAATTACCATTCATATCCTCAATGATGCTCACCCTCAGCATCCTCCTTCTCCTGCCTACCACTGATGTCCATATAGGATGTGTTGCCCTCCTTTCTTACTTAGTTCACTGGCTGCTTTGGTTATGTGAGGATGGCCGAGGCAGTCATATCAACACTGAAATCCATAGGCGTAGCTTTGTTCTTATTTTTTTCTTACTTTTTAATCTTAGCGGCGAGGACGAGAACTAAACCTGAGTCAGGTGGTGACCCTATATCTGAGGCTTTAATCAAATTGCAAGGTGAGACAAGTTCATGCTTTCAGGTAAATACACCCTCAAAAAGTCAGGTCCATAGAGGTGTATAACTATGCATATATTTTTATTATCATATTGAAATAGAGGTTATGGGTCACCTATATAAAAGAAAAAATGTGTACAGGATTAAGTGCTTAATACTAGAAAACGTTTCAAAACGTCTCTAAATGCTATCTCTCTTATGGGATTCAGTCACATTTTTAGTTTATTTTTTTAGCAAATATATAAGTATGTACAATATATAGGTATATACAATAACGTAATTTTTTGCTTTATCTGTTTTCATCCCATTTTAATTCGGAACGCTGCAGCGTGTAGGTCTTTACAATGATTAAATATATCAATTAAAAGAAACTTGTAACATACAGCAAGTACAAAATTATGTAGCAAGAAAAATAATGGAAGTATGGCTTAAGAGCTTTAGAATTACCGTTATTACTATTATAAAAGTAAGTGTTATTATTATTATTATTATTATTATTATTATTATTATTATTATTATTGTTATTATTATTATTATTATTATTATTATTATCATTACTAATTATTATTATTATTATTATTATTATTATTATTATTATTATTATTATCGCTTCAATTATTTTTTCAGATGTTTCTCAGAAGATCAACTTTATGTCAGTTTCGTTTAATGACTCCAGCAGTGTCTTACTCAAGCATTACAAAGACGTTGTGGAGGAAGAAAATAAGAATTTTTTATCAGTGTTAGAAAACATCACAGGAAAATATAAACAGTTTTTAGAACACTTGGAAACAAGAGGTAAGTATGACTTATACAAGCTCTCCCAAGAGTTACTGAACTGTTCTGCTTCTTTAGGTCCAAGCTGTTATTTCCAGTTAAGAAAACAGACAGTACTGCACTGTAACTTTGGGATATTTCAAAGATCTCCTGTAGAGAGAACAGCAGTCTCGCCAAGTATTGTGAAAACAATCAAGTATTTGTGCACAGTAACTTTTGCGAAAAGTAACAAGCAGTAATGTACAGTACTTTTGGAAAACCCTGTATTAATGTGCTATACCATAAACATCACAACATACATACATACATACATACAAAAAAAAAAAAAAAAAAAAAAAAAAAAAAAATTCTGTGTGAAGGTAAATTAGAAGTGTTTCTCTTTTCTTTTTTTCTTTTTTTTTTCCTCTTTCTCGTCTTCTTTCTATATTCTGTGAGAGGGAGAACATAAAAATGAAGCCATCTCTGTCCCAAACCTCTCCCACCCATGGGTCGGGAGAAGGGGTAGTCATCAGAGGACTTAAACAGAGAATCAAGAAGTTAGAGGAAATGGTTACAAGCCTTGATGATAAAATTCGGAATATGGATGGAGAAATGAAAGAGAATGAAACACTCAGAGAACAAATAAGATCTTTGGAGGAAGCAAATAAAGCACAAGGGCAGGAGAGAAAGGAACTAGAAAAAAGAATAAAGAAGCTGGAAGGGGAAAAGAGTCAACTAGAATCTAGAATTTCTAATCAAGAAGATAAAAACAAACAGCTAAATGACAACCTAAAGGAATTAGATGTTAGTTCACTGCTATCTTCTGAGAGAGACGAGATTGCTGCTTGGAATGTTCAGATTAAGGAAAACATTGAACAGTTCAGAAAAGAGTTCCAGGAGCTGAATATGGAAAATGATGCCATGAAAACGTCCTTTGCTGATGCACTAAAGGGGAATGTGGCAGTAAAAGAGGCTGTAAAGGTGGTGGCACTGGAAAACATACAAACAGTTGACTATAAAGAGACAGTAATCGAAAAAATGAAAGACGTTGTGATGGAAAGGGCAAACCCACTCATCAGACAGGCACTTGATAAGGAGAAGACAGTGGTAATCTCAGGCATAAGTGAATCCCAGGAGCCAACATGGCAGGGGAGACTTGAAGAAAATAAAGCTAACGTTGTAGGCCTGATA
>JAXCGZ010018881.1:10000-17500 GCA_037179515.1 Halocaridina rubra
TGCTTTTAAGTACTTTGATTTATAGTAAATTATATATATATATATATATATATATATATATATATATATATATATATATATATATATATATATATATATATATAAGTTATGCCACTATAAGGCATGCGTAAATAAATGTAATAAAAATATAGATGATTGCATAAGTTCCAGAGCTTGAATTATATCCAAGTATAGTTAGTAATATCTATATTACTGTTGCTGTTAAAGTAAGCTCTACAAGTATACTTCTATCGCAATAATTGACGTTACTTCTACTACTACTTCTATTACCGCTACTGCTACTACTATATGATGATGATGATGATAATAATAATAATAATGATAATAATAATAATAATAATAATAATAATAATAGTAATAATAATAATATATTTTAAATTTTTTTGTTTTTTGTGAGAGTAACACCAGGACTGGAAAGCAAATTGATCTCATTGGACCCAACCCCCCAAAAAACATTGAGACGAAGAAAAAGTAGATTGCAAAGGACAAGGCCAAAATACGAGAAAGATAAAAAATAGGAAAAGGACAGACTGAAAGAATAGTCGAAGGAATGAAGACCTAGAGATATGGCAGAATTAGGCCCTGAGTTGACGATAGATCAGCTTTTTTAAGGAAGATACTTCATAAGCATTAGGAAAGACAGAAAGAGGAAGAGAGTTCCAGATTCCGGAGGTGGAAGGGAAGAAGTAGTCACTGCGCCAACCAATCTGCGAGCTACAAATACCCATACAGTTCCAGTGAGACAAGGCCAGTTGGCAAGTATTACATGGCCTCGATAGTGGGGGAGAGCTGCAACTCGCTAACTCATCAGAGCAGCAATGGAAGTAGTAACGATAAAAGAGAGAAAGGGATGATACATTATGGCAAAGAGAAAGAGATTTCAGTTTAAAAGTAAGATAAGGGTCATTGAAGAATCTGATTGCCTTACATTCAACCCTATCAAGGAGATAAGTATAAGAAGAAGCACCCCAGATGTGTGAGAATTATTTTAAGCAGGGACGGATAAAACCTTTACTGATTTTAAGTAAATAAAAAGAGGAAAAGTAATTATGAAAATGGAAGATTTTCCAAATTTTTAGATTCAGTTTTAGAAATTTAGATTATGCTATCTGATTTCGTAATGTGCTAATAAAATTAAAAGAGCAAAATTCATTAGTTTTGAAGACAATAGGGCTATCGGGAGGAAAAGAAGACACTCAGATAGCTAGAAACTGTGTCCTGGAGGCATTGAATTTAACTAAAGTTTGGGTAAATCGAAGTTGAGAGTATAAGAAAGAGTGATAAGAGACTGATTACGTGTAATATGTGAAAGTTGTGAAGAGAAGGCAGAGGAAAAATGAATGGTAGACTCGTCGACAAATATGTGGAAAAGGGAGGAGGGTGAGGACTAGAAAAGATCGATGATCAATATAAGGAGTAGAGTAGGTGAAAAAACATACACCTGTGGAACACCACTGGTATCTGGGAATGAGACAGATGTTGTACCGTCAACAACTACAGATAAAAAATGGTCAAAAAGAAAACTGAAAATCAGAGAATATAGAGAAGGAGTGAAACTATAAGCAGGAAGTTTGGCCAGCAGAGCCTTGTGCCAGTCTCTGTCAAAAGTTTTAGAGATATCAAAGGCAAAAACATATATTTTCCCAAAGTTCTTCAGTGTCCTATTTCGTACCTGAATGAAATAGGACAGAAATTCACCAGCGAATCTTTCCTTGCAGAAGCCATACTGGAGATCAGAAGTAAGCGATTTAAATTCAAGATGTTTTCAAGAAGCGAGAATTGAGCAAAGTTTCGAATATTTTAGCAAGAACAGTGGTAGGTCAATAGGTTGGTAGTTGAAAGAAATAGTGGTCACTCTTTTTAGGAACAGTCTGAACTAGAGCGTGCTTTCAAGATGAAGGATAGATACTGATTGATAGAATAAGGGAGAAAAGACAGCAAAGCAAGGGAGCCATATCATCTGTAAACTCCTTAAGGAACCTTGCAGGGATACCGCTGGGTCCCAATGCTTTGTTCGTCTTTAAAGAGTAAAAAAAAAAACACGGAAATTACGTGAAGAAAGAATGGGGGGGGGGTCATTGGGATAAAGAGAAGTAACGTAAGAGGGTCAGATGTGTTAGAAGTGCTTATGGAAGATTGGCGGAAAAATGAGAGCAAGAAAGTGTGGCTTTGTCAGTTGGAAAGCAAGATATAGAACCGTCAGGACGAATGAGAGGGGAAAGCTTGAGTTACAAAAGTTTTTAGAGAGGTTTTGGCTAAGAACTAGAAACATGGGGAGAAGTTAAGGGCATCAACTTTCCTCCTTAAAAAGGAAGTTTTAGACCTACAAATCTGAGCAGTGCACCAATTTCTAGCTGAAATAAAAGCAGAGCAAGTTAACTCAGAAGGAGAGGCTTAGTATGACCTGTGTGCTCGATCCCTGGCCTGAATAGCCATTGAACAGCCATGGTCAAACCAAGAATTAAAGGAAGAAAAAGTTTTGATAGAGGAGAGGATAAATGCCTACATTCCCAGGTTATGATCTTAGCAGCTTTTAGTCCTCGTTTGGAGGAGGACTCAGACGGATTGCAGCTGAGTGAGGCTGGATGGCCTTATCTGCCCGTCATGTGCTTTAGTGTGGGTACGTCAACTCCCGAGTCAAGCATTCTACTGCTATGTGGTAGAATAATAATAATATTGACATTAATAATAATCATAATAATAACAAAAATAATAAAATTATAATAATAAGAATGAGAATGATAATAATAGTAACTGTACTTTGCGTGAGGCAAAGCATTGAAAAAAAGAAAGGCCCGTGATGATAACACTTTCTAACCGGGTTAAGTTAGTTATTTCTATCTCTTCACCAGGGATGTCCCTTTCTGTAGCTCCCCGACAATTAAAAAAAAAAAAGCGTATGATATTTTTTACTCTCACTAACACAATTTTATGAAACACAGAAAAAACACGAGTGTGGAAATTTTGTTTCCCTTCAGTGCCAGGGATATTTCTATTAATAGGATATTACGAAACACGTGGGATACGATTGCATACTCCTCTGTCTCCCTTGACAAGTTGACCTGTTATATGTATATCACAAAACACCAGACGTACGATGGCGTTCTTTCTCCCCCCCATCTCTTTGGATATTTTTTTTTTCGTTTCTTACAACATGTTAGAAATGCAAGTGTAAAACTTACCTTTTTTTGCAAGAAGGTTATCCTTGTTCTTAGTTTCCTTCGATGAACAGTGAAAACGAGTGTTGACTCATGCTTCCTGCGCCATATCCCTTCTAGTTGGTTCCTACAACACGCAGGGGAGATGATTGTGGAATCCCCCCCCCCCATCACCGGATATTTTTCTTAATAGATTTTTCCAGTTTTTTCTCCCACATGATCAGGGATGTGTCACCATGAATAGCAGGCCTTTAGTCGCTACATACGACACGCAGGAAAGTGCGTGTAGACTTTTCTCTCATTGATAGTCAGACTAAAAATATAGCAATAAACATCATTATGATATTCTGTACTAAGTTACAGACCTCAAACAATGAAATTAATAAAGAAATTCATAACAAGAATACAATTCAAGAATGGAATTAAAAACCCGTTGGCAGGAACAATAATATCATGCAAACTTCCTAATTATGTAAATGTCTCTTAGTTTATTTGAACAAGCCTTTTTTTCGTGTTCTCTGTTTATACTGGAATGGTTAAAGGCTAGTTCGGAATAATAATAATAATAGTAATAAAAATAATAGTAATAATAATAATAATAATAATAATAATAATAATAATAATAATAATAATAATAATAAAAATAATAATAATAAGTAATGATAATAATAATAATAATAATAATAATAATTGTAATAATAATAATAATGATAATTGTAATAATGATGATGATAATAAGTAGAAAAATAAAGATTTTTGTTTATTATTTGAACATTAAAATTGAAGTATTTATTCAAATTATTCCAAATATTTCGTCCTACTCTTGTAAATCGAATCTTTAACCTCTAGAACAAGAATTCAGAGCTGTTTGTGCTTTTTTTTTTTATGAATGTGACACCGGGGCAGGAAAGAAAATTGCCCTCATCGGGCCAGGGCATCAAGAAAACATTGAAATGAAGAAAAAGTATCAGCTTTAGGACAAGGAAGTAATAAAAGCTTTGATAATTAATAGGAAAAGGATGTGGTGAACGAATAGTCGAAGTAATGAAGACGTGAAAATATGGCAGTAAGAGGCCCTGACATGACAAGAGATTAGCTTATCAACAGTGGCTTCAATATTTACGGCTGACCCTTTTATAACTATAGACTCCCGTTCCACAGATTCGGAATCGAATACCAACAGTAGATGATAAAACTATAGAATTATTATTATTATTATTATTATTATTATTATTATTATTATTATTATTATTATTATTATTATTTCATGAGAGGTAATTATTCTTACTTCTAGTTTTCTACTCTCATATTATTATTATTATTATTATTATTATTATTATTATTATTATTATTATCATTATTATTATTATTATTATTTTTATTATTATTATTATTTTTTTTTTAATTATTATTATTATTATTATTATTATTATTATTATTATTATTATTATTATTATTATTATTATAATTTCGTGAGGTAATTTTTCTTACTTCTAGTTTTCTACTCTCATCTTCTGTTATCCCTCCCTCCTTTTATCTAAAAAAACAAGCGCCCTTTTCCCTCTCCCAAGTCCTTCTCTTAAGCCCCTACTCTCTTCTTAGCTTTTATCTTCATTCTAATCCCCCTCCCAACATTCATCTTATATTTCCCATAAACCCCTTTCCAATACCCAAGTCTTCCCCTCCCCCACTCATCCATCTCTAAAACCTCTTTGTCCAAATCACTCCTATATTCAATCTCATCCAACTCTCAGAGTTCTCTAAAGCCATTTTCTAGGTACCTTTTTCCTCACGCTTTCCCTACTTATGTCACCTCTCCCCTAGATCCCACTTGATTCCCTTCCCCCTTCCATTTTCCATCTTTGTTGTGTCACCCTTACTCTTTCCTTGATTGTTGTCCTCTTTCTCTCTATATAGGCCTTTATTTCCCTCGTAACTCTTTTTCCCTCTTCCAGTCTCCTACCTTACCTTCTTCCCGCCTATCTCCTTTTAAATTCCCTCCGGCCGTTCTCCCTCCATAACATTCCACCACTACCAATGATCCTTTCTGCCTCTCCTCTCCCTTCTGGTCTTAACTCCCTCTTCTGTTCATGGTTTCTTCCCCCTCCTCCCATTCTCCTTTTTTTTTCCTCCCACTCTTATTCTTAATGCTACCCCTCTTACATTTTACCCTCTCTCTTTTTCTTTATCAGTCCCATCTGCTAGCTTCCTCTCTCACTCTTATATGTCCTTTAGTCCATTTATTTATCAACTTTTCCAACCTCTTTCCCATGTCCTTCAGGGTTCATGATGATGGACAAACTTTTTAGAATTTTGAGGGAGGCTTCAAAATGAGATTCATTTTAACTTTGGCGTTTTACATCTCAGCATCTTGGTAAGTTATCTAAAAGGCTACAGATAACTTACACTTGCATGAGCTGCATGTTGTGGTTGCAAATTTTATGCTTACAGTAGAAAGGTGAGTAAACATTTATTTTTTTTATTTAGATAACCATTGCGAGTTTGTGTGTTTCTTCTTAAAACGGCCGGAAAATTATTTCTACGATAGTATAATAATAATAATAATAATAAATCTTTATTTCCAAAGTACATTGGGTATTCAAATAAGATACATATATATTCCAGATAGACATCTGTGGTGTACGATATAGACATACTAAAACAAACAAATCATAAAGATGAGTGTACTATTAAAATTTACAAGTAAAATCTTCCTTTAAGAGTAACTTCTTAAGATTATATTTAAAAGTATACACTGAACCAGCATTTTTTAGTTCTCTGGGAAGCTGATTATATAAATGAGGTCCACGAATGTTTATATCTCTTGAGCCAATATCAGTTTTAGACCTTTGTACTAATAAATCTTCCCCTTGACGGGTAGTTAACCCGGTAACTGAGCTTACTGTAGAAAAATTATACAAGCAATCAGGAAGATTGTTTCTTAGTATATTAAAAACAAAGGTACATATATCAAAAACATATTTATCTCTAATCTTTATCCATTCTAGATCTTTTAAAACAGGAGAGATGTGCTCGTATTTTCTTACATTGCCAACAGCCACTCGTGCTGCAAAGTTTTGTAACTTTTGTATTCTTTGTAATTGAGTCTTATTTGTACATCCCCAAACTTTGAGACAGTAATTAATTAAAGTCATAGCTAAGGACTGGACAATTATTATACGAGTTGATGTTTCAACTGAGTCTTTTACCCTATTTAGATATATTAGAGTACCCATTACTTTTTTATAAATTTCATCTATATGCATTTCAAAATTCATGTAACGGTCAAAATAGACACCTAGGTTCTTTACCGAGTTCATTGGCTTAATGATATTACCGTTAAAATTTATATGAAGATTGTCATCAACTTCTGATAATAATTGTCTGGATCCGATAAGAATAGATTGGGTTTTAGTTTCATTAAGTAACAGACCATTTTTTAGAAAGTAACGTTTAGCCATATACAAAATTTCTTCTGCTCTACGAATAATATTTTCTAAATCATTAATTTCTCCTTCAATTAAGATTTGAGTATCGTCAGCATATTGAATGACATAACAGTTAGGTAAATATTTTACTAGATCGTTTACATATATTAGAAAAAGTATAGGTCCTAGGATCGATCCCTGAGGGACCCCAAACAATACCTTCTTGCTGGCTAGTACAGTGGTAACGCGCTGGCTTCGCATTCACGAGGTCGAAAGATCGGTCCCCGTCCAAGACCGAGAGTTTAAGCTGTTTACTGGCAGGAACTGCTGTGGGTGGACATCACAGTGGGGGGTTGGGGCTTGTCCTGGCTGACGAATACCCATTGTAAAATGGAAATAAAGTTTATTATTATTATTATTATTATTGAAACTACATCTTTTATTCTGACTGACTGGTAGCGGTTTTTTAAATAGTTCTCGAACCAGTTTGGGTCAATGTTAATTTTTTTGCATTTTTCTAATAAGATGGTATGGTGTACACTATCAAAAGCTTTAGAAAGATCGAGTAGTAGTAGCAATAATATTTTCTTATTATCTATATTTTTGTATATTTCATCTGATATTTTCAATAAGGCAGTTTCAGTTGATAATTTTGGCCTGAAACCGTGTTGACTTTTTGCAATAAGTTTATTTTATTCAAGAAACTCACTTAACTGATTTGCAACAATCTTTTCAAGTATCTTTGATAAAATTGGTAGTAAAGAGATTGGTCTATAGTTAGAGACGTCGTCAGGATTTCCATTTTTAAAACCAGGAATTACATGGGGATTTTTCCATAAATCTGGGTAAATATTGGTAACTATGGAAGTATTGATTATTACCGTCAGATAATA
>JAXCGZ010018881.1:30000-47500 GCA_037179515.1 Halocaridina rubra
ATTCCAAGTGAAGAGAGATATGTTTCCTTAGTAGTTTCTCCATAACTTTGCAAACTATGCTGGTCAAGGAAACTGGTCTATAGTTCAGAGCCGTATCCCTCCTTCCCTTTTTGAAGATAGGTATCACATTTGCTTGTTTCCAGCATCTTGGAATCTCCCCCGACTCCAATGACTCCTTAAATATGATACTTAGTGCCACTGATATTGTGTTTGCGCATTTTTTAAGCACATGAGGGGATATGTCATCAGGACCTGTAGCTTTATGAACATCTAAATCCATCAGCGCTTTGCATACCTCTGTGGCTGTAAGGTTGATGTTCTCTAATACCGGCCCTTGAGCTTCTATCACTGCAATCTGAGGGGGTGGGGTATTTTCTACTGTAAATACTGACTGAAACTCCTTGTTCAATTCTTTGCAGATCTCTTCGTCCGTCTCAGTGATGCTTCCATCCGCTCTCTTTAGCCTTAAAACCTGTTCTTTTACCTTCAGTTTTCCTCTGATAAAGCTGTGGAAAAGCTTGGGATTTTCTTTCGCCTTCCTGGTGATGTCCCTCTCATAATCTTTCTCTGCCTCTCTCCTTTTACTTAGGTAGTCATTTCTTGCTCTTTTGTAGGTTTGCCATGCATTTATGTTTTTTCTCCTCCTATACCTTTTCCAGCATTTGTCTCTCCACTCCTTAGCTCTTTTACACCCATTATCGAACCATTTCTCTCTGGCATGAATTACACCTACTTTGGTGACAGGTATGCAGCAATCTACTATCTTCCCATATTTCTCACAAAAGATGTCATACATTTCTTGTACAGATTTGTTGTAAAATAAGGTTCTCCAGTCAATAACTGCAAAAAGCTCATTCATTTTGATGTAATCTCCTTTCTGATAGTTCCTCCTCATGTCCTCAGTGCCTCTACTCTCAGGAAGAATGTCTTCAATGATATACTCCATCAACAACACACAGTGGTCACTCTTTCCAATTGGTGGTTCATACTCAATATTTTCAATATCCAACACATTATCTGTGAACACCAGATCAAGTAGTGATGGCTCATCCCCACCCCTGGCTCTTGTTGGTTCCATTACATGTTGGTGTAGGAAATTCCCTTGTACGCAATCTAGGAATCTTGCCCCAAAGGAGTCCTCACCACTGTGTGGGTCAAGATTTATCCAATCTATCTCTTTATGATTAAAGTCTCCCATAATCAAAATCCTACATTTTTTCTCCCGCGCCATGTTAACAACTGAGTTTATGACTTCAATCGTACCTATATGACTTTCCTCATAAATTTCAAGCCTATTTTGGTTCCTTGGTGGGTTGTATACAACAGTTATTATAATGCTCTCTGACCCAGTATTTATGCGAGCAACAAGAAATTCCCTGAACTCACTTTCTATAGCCAAGTTTATCTCTTCAACTTGAATCCTCTCACTTATGAGCAGTGCTATCCCTCCACCAGTCCTCTCAGATCTTTTGACCCTTAGTATTCTGAAGCCCTTAGGAAAAACTGTGACACTGTTTATGTCCTTACTCAACTTAGTCTCTGTAATTGCTACTATATCTGCCTTACTGTTCTGAATCCTATCTTTTAATTCTACTGCCTTACCAGCTAATCCATCAGCATTTGTGTATAACAATCTTAATGAGGCCCCATCCCCTGATCTTCTGTCATTATCTTCTTTATCTCCCCTTTGTCTGGAAGTATTCCGTAACGAAAATTTTTCTTCTCTTCTTCATTTCTTTCATCATTTAACCTTCTTGCCTCTTGCAACAAGTTTTTGATCTTTCCCATCTCTTCCTGTGTTCTGTATCGTCTAATGAACACTTCTTTGCATTCTTGAAGGTCTTTTAGACTTTTTTTTCTCAACAATATTTCCCTACATGTCTCCCCTCTCTCAAAGGTTACTTTTGTTGGTCTCGGCTTTCCTTCCCTCGAATATTTACCTAGTTGGTGTATGTTTACAATATCCTCAGGACCACATACTACTCCAAGCTTTCTTATCAGGTCTACAACCCTAGCTTTATTTTCTTCAAGTCTCCCCTGCCATGTTGGCTCCTGGGATTCACTTATGCCTGAGATTACCACTGTCTTCTCCTTATCAAGTGCCTGTCTGATGAGTGGGTTTGCCCTTTCCATCACAACGTCTTTCATTTTTTCGATTACTGTCTCTTTATAGTCACCTGTTTGTATGTTTTCCAGTGTGTGTGTGTGTGTGTGATTACCTAATTGTGATTACCTAATTGTGTTTACGGGAAAGAGCCCAAAGCTCGTATCTTCCCGTCTCCTGATCGGTTCCATTTTTAGACTTAGTGATACTTATCATACCTATCCTTAAAACTATGGATTGAGGTAGCATTAACTACCTCCTCGCTTAGCGAATTCCAATTATCAACTACTCTTACACTGAAAAAGTATTTCCTTACATCCTGCAAACAAGTTTTCTTCCGAAGCTTCAAACTATGACCTCTAGTTCTAGAGCCAGCCATATCGAAATATCGATCCCTATCCACTCTATCATAACCATGAAGGAATTTAAAGACTGTCACCATATCCCCCCTTACTCTTCTAGCTTCGAGTGATGGCAAGTCTAATTCCCTCAGCCTCTCATCATAACCGAGATTGCGTATTTCTGGCACCAGTTTTGTGGCATGTCTTTGAACTTTTTCAAGCTTAGCTATGTGCTTTTTCAAGTGCGGATTCCAAAAGGGGGCTGCATATTCGAGTTTTGGCCTCACATAGGTTACATAAATATTTCTGAACATTTCCTTGTCCATGTGCCTGAAGGCTACCCTTACATTTGATAAGAATACATATGCTGCCCTTACTACGCCATTTATATGTATTTCTGGAGACAAATCTGCCAATATGTTTACTCCTAGATCTCTCTCATTTTCTGTCTCCTGAAGTTGTACTCCAGCCACCGAGTAGTCAAGCTTGGGCCTTCTTGCACTTGTACCCATTCTCATTACCTTACATTTTAAGGTATTGAATTTCATTAGCCACTTTTCTGACCACTCATGCAGATTATTTAGATCCTCCTGAAGTTCTCTACCATTGTTCTCGTTTTTTACTTTCTTCACAATCTTTGCATCATCTGCAAACATATTCATGAATGAATTTACAGACTCTGGTAGGTCATTTACATATACAAGGAACAAAAGTGGCCCTAAAACTGAACCCTGTGGAACTCCACTACTAACTCTTCTCCATTCAGACACTGAGTGTCTTACTCTAACCCTCTGTTCCCTTCCTTCTAAGTAAGTTTTTATCCATTCCAAGACATTTCCACCTATTCTAGCCATTGATTGCAGCTTCCTAATAAGTCTCCCATGTGGAACAGTGTCAAACGCTTTCTGGAAGTCTAGGAATATGCAATCTGCCCAGCCCTCTCTTTCCTGTAAGATTTGGCTTACCTCATCATAAAATTCTAATAAGTTTGTTACTGTTGATCTTCCTTCTCTGAAGCCATGTTGCCTCACTGACAAAAAGTCGAAGGATTCCAAGTGAAGAGAGATATGTTTCCTTAGTAGTTTCTCCATAAGTTTGCAAACTATGCTGGTCAAGGAAACTGGTCTATAGTTCAGAGCCGTATCCCTCCTTCCCTTTTTGAAGATAGGTATCACATTTGCTTGTTTCCAGCATCTTGGAATCTCCCCCGACTCCAATGACTCCTTAAATATGATACTTAGTGCCACTGATATTGTGTTTGCGCATTTTTTAAGCACATGAGGGGATATGTCATCAGGACCTGTAGCTTTATGAACATCTAAATCCATCAGCGCTTTGCATACCTCTGTGGCTGTAAGGTTGATGTTCTCTAATACCGGCCCTTGAGCTTCTATCACTGCAATCTGAGGGGGTGGGGTATTTTCTACTGTAAATACTGACTGAAACTCCTTGTTCAATTCTTTGCAGATCTCTTCGTCCGTCTCAGTGATGCTTCCATCCGCTCTCTTTAGCCTTAAAACCTGTTCTTTTACCTTCAGTTTTCCTCTGATAAAGCTGTGGAAAAGCTTGGGATTTTCTTTAGCCTTCCTGGTGATGTCCCTCTCATAATCTTTCTCTGCCTCTCTCCTTTTACTTAGGTAGTCATTTCTTGCTCTTTTGTAGGTTTGCCAGGCATTTATGTTTTTTCTCCTCCTATACCTTTTCCAGCATTTGTCTCTCCACTCCTTAGCTCTTTTACACCCATTATCGAACCATTTCTCTCTGGCATGAATTACACCTACTTTGGTGACAGGTATGCAGCAATCTACTATCTTCCCATATTTCTCACAAAAGATGTCATACATTTCTTGTACAGATTTGTTGTAAAATAAGGTTCTCCAGTCAATAACTGCAAAAAGCTCATTCATTTTGATGTAATCTCCTTTCTGATAGTTCCTCCTCATGTCCTCAGTGCCTCTACTCTTAGGAAGAATGTCTTCAATGATATACTCCATCAACAACACACAGTGGTCACTCTTTCCAATTGGTGGTTCATACTCAATATTTTCAATATCCAACACATTATCTGTGAACACCAGATCAAGTAGTGATGGCTCATCCCCACCCCTGGCTCTTGTTGGTTCCATTACATGTTGGTGTAGGAAATTCCCTTGTACGCAATCTAGGAATCTTGCCCCAAAGGAGTCCTCACCACTGTGTGGGTCAAGATTTATCCAATCTATCTCTTTATGATTAAAGTCTCCCATAATCAAAATCCTACATTTTTTCTCCCGCGCCATGTTAACAACTGAGTTTATGACTTCAATCGTACCTATATGACTTTCCTCATAAATTTCAAGCCTATTTTGGTTCCTTGGTGGGTTGTATACAACAGTTATTATAATGCTCTCTGACCCAGTATTTATGCGAGCAGCAAGAAATTCCCTGAACTCACTTTCTATAGCCAAGTTTATCTCTTCAACTTGAATCCTCTCACTTATGAGCAGTGCTATCCCTCCACCAGTCCTCTCAGATCTTTCAACCCTTAGTATTCTGAAGCCCTTAGGAAAAACTGTGACACTGTTTATGTCCTCACTCAACTTAGTCTCTGTAATTGCTGCTATATCTGCCTTACTGTTCTGAATCCTATCTTTTAATTCTACTGCCTTACCAGCTAATCCATCAGCATTTGTGTATAACAATCTTAATGAGGCCCCATCCCCTGATCTTCTGTCATTATCTTCTTTATCTCCCCTTTGTCTGGAAGTATTCCGTAACGAAAATTTTTCTTCTCTTCTTCATTTCTTTCATCATTTAACCTTCTTGCCTCTTGCAACAAGTTTTTGATCTTTCCCATCTCTTCCTGTGTTCTGTATCGTCTAATGAACACTTCTTTGCATTCTTGAAGGTCTTTTAGACTTTTTTTTCTCAACAATATTTCCCTACATGTCTCCCCTCTCTCAAAGGTTACTTTTGTTGGTCTCGGCTTTCCTTCCCTCGAATATTTACCTAGTTGGTGTATGTTTACAATATCCTCAGGACCACATACTACTCCAAGCTTTCTTATCAGGTCTACAACCCTAGCTTTATTTTCTTCAAGTCTCCCCTGCCATGTTGGCTCCTGGGATTCACTTATGCCTGAGATTACCACTGTCTTCTCCTTATCAAGTGCCTGTCTGATGAGTGGGTTTGCCCTTTCCATCACAACGTCTTTCATTTTTTCGATTACTGTCTCTTTATAGTCAACTGTTTGTATGTTTTCCAGTGCCACCACCTTTACAGCCTCTTTTACTGCCACATTCCCCTTTAGTGCATCAGCAAAGGACGTTTTCATGGCATCATTTTCCATATTCAGCTCCTGGAACTCTTTTCTGAACTGTTCAATGTTTTCCTTAATCTGAACATTCCAAGCAGCAATCTCGTCTCTCTCAGAAGATAGCAGTGAACTAACATCTAATTCCTTTAGGTAGTCATTTAGCTGTTTGTTTTTATCTTCTTGATTAGAAATTCTAGATTCTAGTTGACTCTTTTCCCCTTCCAGCTTCTTTATTCTTTTTTCTAGTTCCTTTCTCTCCTGCCCTTGTGCTTTATTTGCTTCCTCCAAAGATCTTATTTGTTCTCTGAGTGTTTCATTCTCTTTCATTTCTCCATCCATATTCCGAATTTTATCATCAAGGCTTGTAACCATTTCCTCTAACTTCTTGATTCTCTGTTTAAGTCCTCTGATGACTACCCCTTCTCCCGACCCATGGGTGGGAGAGGTTTGGGACAGAGATGGCTTCATTTTTATGTTCTCCCTCTCACAGAATACAGAAAGAAGACGAGAAAGAGGAAAAAAAAAAAGAAAAGAGAAAAACTTCTAATTTACCTTCACACAGAATTTTTATATCTCCATATAAGTGCTATTTAGTGACTCAGTTTGTCTCCTTTCTGGTAACACACATCTTAACTTAAAAACTTGACCATGGTAATTTACGTATAAAAAGAAAAAGAAAAACAAAAGTCAAACCTGAAGGAAAATTCGAATTTGTGTTCGAGGTGGCACCCACCTGTTTCTGTTATATATTCTTCCTAACTGATAAACTGACTTGCTAACCAAGATATGTTATCACGGGATTTAGACTTTACATTTAACTCAATATATATACAAAATAACAAAATAGCAAACGAGACAGCTAAAAGAAAAGCAAAAAAAAAAAATGAAGAAAATAGGACTGCTGTACTACTTGGCAACTTAACTCAGTACTGTTGACAGGTGGGTATTTGGTAATTTTTTTTTCTTTTATTATTCAATTTTTTCGTGTATCAAACTAACTAACTAGTTAATATAAATGGGAAGGATACTGTTTTTAACAATATATAGAACCACAGGATCAGGTAAAACGGCTCAAGAGCTTTCCCCAGTTTACACAAAAAATTAGGTAATGTGGTGTGAGGCTCCACGTCTGGCAACTCTTCTAGATTTCCCTCAAGGCAGAAACTGGACGGCAGCTTCTCTCTCTTCCTCACGAAAAAGTTCTCAATTTTTTTCCTTTAATATGGACAGTCTCGCCTTACAACAAATATTAGTTTTTGTACTCACAATACTCTGCACGATTTCAGATTTTTGGAAATTATGGTAAAGTTTTCCACTAAGCACTTTAGTCACTCGAAACTTTAAAATTTAAGAGGAGCAATTCCGTGTGTCACTGAACGCGCGGCGTGTGTGTGTGTGTGTGTGTGTGTGTGTGTGTGTGTGTGTGTGTGTGTGTGTGTGTGTGTGTAATTATGTATGTGTATTGCCTTTACTTGTTTACTTTGTGTGAGCTATGGTAAATGAAGTGTCCATACCAGATATGGAGATTGCAGATTGATATTACTTTGGAGTATATTAAGTATGTACATAATATGGGCATGCTTATACGTACGTCTGTATTTAAGTAAGTAAGTATATTTATATATATATATATATATATATATATATATATATATATATATATATATATATATATATATATATATATATATATATATATATATATATATATATATATATATATATATATATATATATATATATATATATATATATATATATATATATATATATATATATTTATATACACACATACACAGACACAAACACACACACACACACACTACTCTGTTTCTGTAAATATGTCGTATGACTTCCGTCATGCTGAAGCCAGTCCGTCATGCTGAAGCCAGAATCTGAAACTTGTAACAGATCTTGAGGGGTAACGGTTGGTCGAGGGCACAGAGATTTTATTACAATGTTTGTAGAAAGTGTCAAGGAAATATATGACCGGAACCGTGAGACTTAGGATCTGGCATCGAGAAGGGCAGGAAAGGCCAGGAAGTTAGCCATTTCCTAAACCGCAGGAAACATAAACTTGTGTTTCGTACGCAGGTACCTGCCCTGGAGAGATGCCCAATAACTCCTCCCCGGAAGTAGGAGGGATTCCACTTTGAACCTGGCGTTGATTTGCTGGACTAGAGATCCCTTGATCTCATTGGAGAATTGGATGTAAAGCCACGCCCTGCCCCTGGGGGTATTTCAAGAGCCACCCAGGGCAGAGACAGTTAGTTAGAACTTTGCCAGGGGCACGAATAGATCATAGATTGTGATAGTCATAGGGTGGGGGCATTGAGGCGTCGAAGTTGTGTTGTACTCTAGAATAAATATAAGCAAAGGATTCACTGCGTGTCCATTCTTACCTTGTACCCGTCTGGTACTAATAATTATAAGTATATATACGTAGGAGGAAAATCCCTACGTCAGTGGTGACACTCGGTGGGATAATAATAAAATCCCTACGTCAGTGGTGGCAGTGCGGTACGGATCTTCACGAGAAAAAAAAAAAAAAAAAAAAAAACATACGAAGAGACAGGTGAATGCCAGTGCAGACCCGTGCAGAGAAAATAAGAATGGCAAAAGCAGAAATCCAACATCTCCCAATTCAAGAAATGAGTGACGAGGCCAAACACCGGAGAATTCTCGAACTGGAGGAGCAAGTGCGGCGCCTACAAGCACGCGCCGACGCCGCTCCGTCGAGAAGGAACCCGGTCGACGTCGACACCCCCGACAGTGAAACCGACGCCTCAAACATCGACGAACAGCCGGCCGCTCCGAACCCCGTGGTGACACAGGGAACGCAGCAGGCCCAGCCCCCACCCCGTGCCTTGGTTGTAAAGACGCCTCGAGTCAAAAATTCACTTTTATACCTCGACGGCGCAAATGTAAAAGACCGCGAATGTCCGTCCATAATTCCCGCGACCGACTTCCTGAAATACTTGGGTCTGCGGATGAGAAGTGACGAGTGGTCAAATAGAGAATATTATAAAACTTTGAAGGAACTATTCCTAAGATATTTCTTAGTAAGCCGAAGTGTGACCGGAGCATTGAGTGAAAATGCCCATTACAAGAAGTATAAGTTGCCGGATCCGACCAAGAAGACGGCGATTCGTCGATTTTACTCGAAGAGAAGAAGGAGAACCCTCTCCTTCCTTGCCTTCTGCCATGAAGTTCTTCAGGACCACCTCCTTAAAATAGCTAAGTACTTGTGATCTGTATCCAGTGAGTAATGGGACAATTAGTAAAAGAAATTGAGGTCGGTGGACGCCGCCATTTTATCTTGTAGTTATGCTTTGACTCAGCCAACCCGCTTATAAGGGGTGTGGCGCTTAATAAGTTGATAAAAGTAGAATTTCTGTACCCATTACTAACATGGATAATTTGTACTAATAGCTATAAGCAGTAAAAAACTCCATTTTTGTTATAATTTGAGTAATATAAAGAATTTGCATTGGAAGTGTGTTCCATTTATTTGTATTAATGCGTAGATTGAATTTTAAGAACGCGAATGTATCGATTTTTAATTGACAAATTTAATGCACGTGAAATCACTATTACAGTCTATTAATTTCTAAAGCGTAAGAATTATAGTGAGAAATATACGTGCATCTGCTTTTAAGGTTTTACTTAGAACACGTGTGGTTTTCGAGAAAGGAATGTGGAAGTGACCATTCGATCCCCCAACCTCGTTATTGTAAATCTGTAGTAATTGTACTGAGCTTTGATATTTTAAAGTACGTGTAAAATCATTTTTATATAAATTTCTTAAAGCGTAAGAAATAGAGTGTTAAGATTGCGCCTGTTTTTAAGTTTTTTTTCTTTTTTTTGTTTTTTTTCTCCGCGGGAGGAATGTTTTAGCGAAAGAAAGACATAAATGACAGATAGTTCTTTTTGTGTTATGATGGGAAATTAATCTTATGATACGTGTGTGGCATGTTTTTTCTGAAGAATAAGAAATTTCGTGATATTAGTTAGAGATGAGTTTTTTTAATTTCACGCTATGCAGGTGAAAGTAAGAGTAAATTAGAGTAGTTTGTGCTGTCCTAGAATAGGGAAGGTTTTTCAGTGTCACCCAAACGTAGCTTCAAGGGAGTAGAATGTTTGTTTGTTCGTTAGAATGGGACCTAGGACTGGTGAGGCAGTCTGTGACCGTGCGGCCCAACCGAGATTTCACCTTTACTCTCTTTTATCGGGGTAAGGGATGGGAAATTTTCCATAGACAGAGAGAAAGGGAATGCAAGTTTGAATGTGAGCGCATGTGAGCGAATGAGTATAATGAGTGTAATAGGGGTATAATGGGGGGGGGGGTTGCTCTAGGGGGTGAAATCGCGGAAAGCACCGTTAGGAAGCATGATTGGGGAGTCTGCGAGGATCGTTCCCCTGCTCCGCCAGGTCCTTCTGCATGCCATATCAGAGTGTATTTATGGGAGGTGATGCGCTGTTGCAATATCTAGTGAGGGATATGGATGAGAAGGTAATTCTCCACCTGCCCAGATATGGTTGAAATGCCGAGTTTGTTTTATTTTTGTTTTGTCCCCTACTCCGCCATTGAGATTATTATTCGATTTCCGAGAGATTCCAAGATAGATGTTACGTGGTAAAGGACGTGAATCTATGAATGATTCTTTATTTTCTTTGCTAGCTGCAGTATATACATTATTTGTCTGAAGAGATATGTTAGATTGATAAAGTAAAACTTTGCGAGTTTTAGCCATGATAATGTTTTATCAAAATTATTTCGGCTTGGTCATAAAGAAAGAGTGAGAGCTGACACGAAATGACAACAAGAATGTTACACAGCTGTATCCCGTATTCGAGAGAGCAGATATAAGTCAAATTCGAGATAGTAAAAGAAGATATATATTTTATGTTTGAATTGTTTATGTACAACTCCGTACGAGATTTTGAAGTTTAAGCAAAATGCATTCCTTACTGTTGATAATGAAATATACTTTTTGTTTTTATTATTGCATACACAGAGATAGACTTTTTATATTCTTAGATACCCGTTTTTGTTATAGTTCTTTTTGTATTGAAGAAATCTTTAAAATCTTACTTAAAGGATTCTGAAAAGATTATCTAGAGATAACCATGGTTAATCCCTAGCATTTTCATGAATTTTAGATTACAATCGGGCTAATTAAAGATAATTGAGATTATTAGAGATTATTTGCTGAGTTTTAAAGTTAAAATTAATGACACTTAAGTCCTTTTTAAGAAGTTGTTAAGAAAAGGATATTTGTACTTTTGTTGATAGTAGTAGGGATACTGTCACATATGATTTTAGTTTTTTTGCTTTAATTTCATCAGTGTGTGTGCTTCGACTTAACCCTCTGATTTATAGCATGAAAAGAGAGAGATTGTCATTATAGACAAGGATGTGTATGCTGTTACAGTAAAGTCCTTATCAAGATTAAACAGAAAGGAATGGATTTATGCTTCGACAGTTCTGCAGTTGTACACTAAGTTCTTTTTGCTTTTGTTTTTGTTAATGAGGGAATGAGAATAGCCGCTGACAATAAACGTAAGACTCTATCGATGGTCATTGCTAACGTTTATTCACGTTCATTTGTTTATTTATTTTTATTATTAGAGATACTCTGCGACAATTTTTTATTTTCAGTACAAGTAAAAGACAGAGGCCCATCTCAGCTGACTTGTGAGTGGAAACCGCAACGTATTTCAAGGTCGCCCAGTCTCTCTCTCTCTCTCTCTCTCTCTCTCTCTCTCTCTCTCTCTCTCTCTCTCTCTCTCTCTCTCTCTCTCTCCTACCTTTCACTCGACTCTGAGCCTGACAGAGGCTCCGTTCAATGCTAAAAGAATGTAGCCGTCTTTGATTTTTTTGTGTGTGTTTTTTCCAGCGAAGCTAGGCGATAATTGTGCCTACATTTTATTGCAGTCAATAGATTGTTGCATGCTGTTGTTGCATAAATACTGATAAGACATCGGTAGTACCGCCATTTGCATAAATATTTTAACCACATGGCGCAACTGTTTAGAGAATAAATAGAACTCCCATTGACAAATTGTGGAGCCAGCGAGTTGCCACTTATGCTATATATATACATTGATTATGACAGCAGGAATTTAAATATTAAAAGAGACTGTGTTAGAATGAGCATTGCCATGAAGTGTAAGTATAGAACTCTGTTCTTACTTCTGAATGCCAGTCTCCATTGTATATATATTGACATTTCTGATTTAGTATATTTATTTTTATTGTTTATTATTCTTATTTTTAGATCATGATTATTAGTAATGTTATTATGTTGACTGATATTGTTGCTATCTCTCAATGGCCTGTTGCTAATTATTATTTTTGAAAGGAAATCAGCAGTAACTTGATGATTTGTATCTTTTATCTGAATTCATACTTGATGTTACTGTAGCCACCGCTAATAAGAATGTTTCTTTAGTGGCTTTTCTCAGCATTTAATGATTATTCTTTTTGACATTTATAGTAGAGTAATGCTATGTAGCAGTTGCTAAGTCCTAAGTATCTTGGAATAATAATCTAGTTGTGTAGACACATACCTTCCATTACCACCCTATTCCTAGGCAGCCCCGACCTGCAAGTTCTAAAAGTCTTTAGATTTTGTCCGTCAGACAAGTCCCTAGTGCCCATTGAATAGAGATTGCAATCACTTGCAGTTGCAGGGGAGGCAAAGTATAGCCTCGATTACCAACGTATGGCCATTGTTGGTACCCTGAAGTCATAGGGAACCTTTCTTACAACTGTAGTAGTGACAGAGGTTCAAATTTTCATCCCGAGATCTGCTTCGAAGGTACGTGTGAGGGCCGTACAGGAAGAGAATCGCTGTGACGTTGCAGGTCTCCTGCGTGGTGGTCTTAGTCAAGATCGGCCGAGGGCGGGACGAGGAAGCCGGGCTGGAAGGATTAGCGGGATGGGCCCAGTCCTTGTCCTTTTTGTTTTGCCTAACCGAGTAACGGAGATATGGCAACAAACCTGGGCCTGCAGCAAGGACGGCGGGGGAGTGAAAACAAAAGAATCCCCGAGGGAAACCGTGGAATCGCACCTAGCAAGAATTCATGAGCAAGGGACAGAGAAAACGAAAGTCGTCCTGGACAGAGAAAGTAAAAGTCGTCCTAGACAGAGAAAACGAAAGTCGTCCTAGACAGAGAAATTAAAAGTCGTCCTGGACAGAGAAAACGAAAGTCGTCCTAGACAGAGAAAACGAAAGTCGTCCTGGACAGAGAAAGTAAAAGTCGTCCTAGACCGAGAAAACGAAAGTCGTCCTGGACAGAGAAAGTAAAAGTCGTCCTAGACAGAGAAATTAAAAGTCGTCCTAGACAGAGAAAACGAAAGTCGTCCTAGACAGAGAAATTAAAAGTCGTCCTAGACAGAGAAAACGAAAGTCGTCCTAGACAGAGAAAACGAAAGTCGTCCTATCCATTGGTCTCTGAATAGTAATATAATATGAAAGTAACACATGTTTTGTTGCAGGAGTAGTTTTTAAGGCTTAATTTTAAGACAAATCAATGCCTCTAATAATGATAGGAATAGAATTTATGAAGGTAAGGTCTCTTATAGAAATTACTGTTGATGTTATGGTCTATTGCATTTTACATGTTTATACATGCCAATACTCTACCTCATTTGTTTGCTAATGTTCTAAATGAGTCATAATTCTACTGTAATTAACTCAATTTTGTCTTTTAAAGAAACGAGAGAAGTAGATGAATTAATGTTTTGATTTAAACTGACTTTTTGATCTTAATTAATGTTTAATATTAGTTTCACACTGGAATTATGTTGTTTAAATATAAGAAAATGTTTGTATTACAGATTTCCAACAAGGAAATAGACCCTGCATGCTCTAGTTGTCTGTAAAAGTACTCTATATATGTTATGTTTGTATAATTTGTTTAGGATTCATAGAAATAGGAATTCTTAGAAAATAGCTTAAATAATTCGGCCCCATTTCTATTGTAAACTAATGTTAGCTAGGATATGTCCAAGAGCTCCCGGAAAATTAGCCCATGCTTCGACTGAAATAAGAGATATTTCAGTTTTGGTTGGGAGGGATGTCGTATGACTTCTGTCATGCTGAAGCCAGTCCGTCATGCTGAAGCCAGAATCTGAAACTTGTAACAGATCTTGAGGGGTAACGGTTGGTCGAGGGCACAGAGATTTTATTACAATGTTTGTAGAAAGTGTCAAGGAAATATATGACCGGAACCGTGAGACTTAGGATCTGGCATCGAGAAGGGCAGGAAAGGCCAGGAAGTTAGCCATTTCCTAAACCGCAGGAAACATAAACTTGTGTTTCGTACGCAGGTACCTGCCCTGGAGAGATGCCCAATAACTCCTCCCCGGAAGTAGGAGGGATTCCACTTTGAACCTGGCGTTGATTTGCTGGACTAGAGATCCCTTGATCTCATTGGAGAATTGGATGTAAAGCCACGCCCTGCCCCTGGGGGTATTTCAAGAGCCACCCAGGGCAGAGACAGTTAGTTAGAACTTTGCCAGGGGCACGAATAGATCATAGATTGTGATAGTCATAGGGTGGGGGCATTGAGGCGTCGAAGTTGTGTTGTACTCTAGAATAAATATAAGCAAAGGATTCACTGCGTGTCCATTCTTACCTTGTACCCGTCTGGTACTAATAATTATAAGTATATATACGTAGGAGGAAAATCCCTACGTCAGTGGTGACACTCGGTGGGATAATAATAAAATCCCTACGTCAAATATATGTGTGTTTAGTATGTCTTGTTTTTCTTTTTAGCTTATGTTATTTTTTTTCCTTTTTTGGGGGGGAATATTTATTTATTTATTATTAGTAATTAGACATTCATCACCATAGGCTCATTTGGGACTATTAATTTATTGCTATTTATATTATTTGTTTTTTCTATGCACAAGAACTATGTGGCGGACAATTTTTGTCCATAGGGAAGTCCAGACTCAAGAGGTCACTGTTCTGTGATTGACCACAATCGCCTGATTGTATATACTCACTGATGCTGCTGATATGACAAGGGCTATTCAATGAAGCTTTTCTTGATGCAAAAAGGAATGTGATAAAAATCTATACAAGAATACTAAACAGATAAATCTGGAAATATACAAATTAGCAAGTATATATATATATATATATATATATATATATATATATATATATATATATATATATATATATATATATATATATATATATATATATATATATATATATATATATATATATATATATATATATATATATATATATATATATGTATGTATGTAAGGTACACTCCTGATTTGTTAATATTTACTCTACCATATATATTTGATGATGTTTGTATCATCTTTGATTATTGCTATGATATATTTACTTCTTTACTTTTATAAAGAATTTTTTTTTTCAGATCAGTAAACCTAAGAATTATTCTTGTAACAAGAGAATGACAGAATGTGATGAAGATGCTCTATTAATCAACAAATATAGATAATTACTTTTCGGAGGAAAGATAATATTATACAAGAAAAAAAAATACATACCCGTATGCACACGCGCACACACACACGCATATATATATATATATATATATATATATATATATATATATATATATATATATATATATATATATATATATATATATATATATACCTTGGTTGGTGGGAGCGCTTATCATCCACTCCCATTGATTATGTCCTTGGTTGGCAGGATCATTGGGAGAATCCTTGCAGATAGATGTGATTTTGAATTAGATTTGGGTCATGTCTATATACATTACGCCAGGGTGGTTGACCATATAACCAGTGCTCCTGAGTGTTGGATTGTGTCATGATGTAACCTTGCAACTTGGAGCACATTTTCCTCTGGGGTGGAGGGTAAGCAAGTCCACCTCCGTGTTCCCCTGCGTGTCGTTAGTCTCCTTAATGGGCTGAAACGGGTGACTGGGTATTCCTCCTCTGTACTGTATTCTATTAGCAGAATACAGTACAAAGAAGAAATGACTTAATAGTCTCAAAGGAAAAGGACTGACTGAAAAAAAAAGTAAAGAACCGAGTATCTATATAATATGGAGTATTATGCCCTGAGATGACAATAGATCCGCTTTTTGAAGGAAGATAGATTATAAGAATTTGGAATAACAGAAGGAGGAAAAGAGTTCTAGAGTCTGGAGGTAGATGGGAAGAAGCAATCACTACACCGACCTGACGTATTGGTATTTTCTATAATACGATCATACTGGAAGTTCGTAAAGTTATATCTCACCTGAATGACATTAATGTTATATTATTGTTCTTAATTTAGTAAGGTAGCGTTATAACAGATATGCATCTTCTAGTTTAAATTAGTTTATTTATTTCTAAACTTATTCTACACCTCAAAGCTCCCCGTCTACACCTCAAAGTTCCCCGTCCCCTTAGGGTAAATTTCTAAGAGATCTTATTTCTGCCCCGATCAAGTTAGAACTAACTCTCTCAACTTTTACTAACTCTTACTTTCTCGTATGACCAAGATGGCAGAGCATGGCAGAAATAAGCTACAAATCTCCACACAGTACCTGTGAGACGAAGCCTCTTGACGAGTGTTACACGGCCTCGGCAGTGGGGGAGGGATGCCACTCGCCAACCCATCAGAGCAGCTATGGAAGTAGTAGCAATAGAAAAGAAAAAAGGATGATACCTTATGGCGAAGAGAAAGAGCATCCCGATTAGAAGTAAGAAAAGGATCATAAATGAGTCTGACTGCCTCAGATTCAACCCAATCAAGGAGATAAGTATAAGAAAAAGCACCCCTGATGTGTGAGTAGTATTCTAAGCAATAATGGATAAGACTTTTATTGATTTTAAGTAACAGTAAAGAGTTAAAATAATAAAGAAAACGAAGCAGACACCAAGTTTTTGGATGCAGGTTTAGAAATTTAGATTATGCGATTCCTCCAAGACAAGTTAGAGGCTATTAGGGTTCCTACTATGTTGATAGAATTAAGAGGGTAAAGTTCGTTGGTTTCGAAGATAATAGAGCTATCAGAAGGAGAAGAAGATAAAAAGATGGCCAGAGACTGTGTCTTGGAGTCATTAAATTTAACTATATTTTGGGTTCCCCACTCGGATACCCTCTGCAAATCGGAGTTGAGAGTAGAAGGAAGAGTGATACGAGACTGATTACGAGCAGCGGATGAAGGTTGTGAAGAAAAGGCAGAGGAAAAGAGAAGAGTAGACTAGTCAGCAGAGACGAGAAGAAGAGAGGAAGATGGGGACTGTAAAGGATCATTGATCAAGAGAATGAACAGAGTAGGTGAAAGTACAGAGCCCTGTGGAACACCAATGGTAACAGGAAATTAGCTAGATGTTGCTTAGTCAACAACTACAGATATAAACGGTCAGTAAGAAAACTGGAAATCAGAGAACAGAGAGAATGGGTAAAGCAATAGGCCAACAGAGCCTTGTGCCAGACTTTGTCAAAAGCCTTAGAGATATCAAGGGGGATGACAAAGGATTCCCCATAGTTTCTCAGAGAAGATGACCAAACATGAGTAAGATAGGACAGGGTGTCACCAGTGGATCTTGCCTTGCGGAAGCCGTACTGGAGATAAGAGATAAGTGAGTAAGATTCATGAAGTTTCAAAAAGTGATCATTGAGCAAATATTTGAAAACTTTAGCGATAGAAGACGTAAGGGTAATAGGTCGGTAGTATGAAACAATAGAGCGGTCACCCTTCTTAGAAACATGCTACACTAGAGCATGCTTCCATGAT
>JAXCGZ010018881.1:52500-80000 GCA_037179515.1 Halocaridina rubra
TTCACCGCTTTCAACAAACTTTCACTTATTCCTTACAGTCGCAACACACTCCACAACCCCTCTCTGTCAACCCTGTCATGCGCTTTCTCTAAGTCCATAAAAGCCCAAAAAGTTTCCCTACCTTTCTCCATGAAGTTCTCACACACCTGTCTTACCCCTAACATCTGGTCCACATATCCTCTTTCTCTTCTAACCCTACACTGTTCTTCTCCAATCAGTCTCTCAGTACCTTTCCAATTTCTTCTCGATTAACACTCTTCCATATACCTTACCTACTACACTCAACAGACTAATTCCTCTAAAACTACTACACTCATACTTATCTTCTTTCTCTTTGTAAAGTGGAACTATACATGCACTCCTCCAGTCAACTGGGACCCTCCCTTTCCTGAAGCATACATTTAACAACCTAACCTTCCATTCTACTAATGCCTCCCCACCTTTTGACAAGCATTCAGCATAACACCCATATCCCTGGTGCTTTACCTGCTTTCATTGCTCTCAAAGCCAAATATAACTCCTCTCTTGTTATCTCTCTATCATTCTCATCACCTAACATTGCCATTTTCCATTCATATCCCACAGCCACAATCTCTGCCTCTCTATCTTTTTCCTTATTTGGCAGTTCCTTGAAATCTTCAGCCCATCTCTCTCTCTCTTTCGCCTTTATTTAATCTACTAGCAATTGCCCATCTACTCCTTTCACCCTTTCCTCCTTACCAGACTCACATTTCCACACATTTTTCACTTCCATCATGATTATTCATTACTCCAATGATCAAAGACAGTAAAGGTAGTGTAACAGTGTCCAGCAACAGTCTACCAGTCATGCTGACATCAAACCTTCTTAAGGTTTTTTGAATGCGCATACTTCATATTTTGTCAGAGAAGACATATTTTAACAATAGGCTTTTTGGCTTTTGCCCTTGTTTGTCATCAACTGATGTTTCTATTTTTTTAAATACAGTATTCCATGAGTACTCAATAGGTGTTCCAATTGATATTTATTTTACCAATGTCTTACCTAAGACATCAGTCATCAAAGGTAATTTGGAATGGTTTGTCAGGCAAAGAGTTTGTATTGGAACATGGAATGAGACAGGGGGCATTATATCCCCTTTTTTATTCAAATTTCACATGGATTCAGTAATCAGTGAGATTGCTTCCATGAAGGTTGGCTGCACTCTCAGGAATTGACGAGATTGAACATTATTGCATAGGTAAATGACATTGTTGTGATTAGTTGTTCAGAGTCAAAATTGGAGGGCCTTCATATCACAATGTTCAGATTAGTAAGTAGCCACAGACTTAAAATTAATAAGGACAAAATTGATAGTATGATTTTCAGCATGACTTCTCTACAAAATAGGCCTCCCTATGTCAAAATTCGAGATGACTTTTTAGAAGCAGTTGACCATTATACATATATAGGACATGTTGTGAGTACTTTGCATGAAAAAATGGAAGTAGAACTGCGACTGAACAAATTTTACTCGAATACCTTTTTGTTGTATATTTCTGCCTCCTTGTACACTTACTTGCCTGCTTTGTTCAGAAATGAGGACCACAAGGCATGGATTTCACACTCATCTTTGGGCTGGAGACAAGTCACACTGGTTGGTAGTGCCATTGCAGGGAGCCTTGACCAGGGTAGGCTAATTATCACTGCCTATGCCATATGATCTGGATGTTCCCCATAGGGCATGGCAAGCAATAGGAAGCCAGATATCAGCTGAGTTTGTATATTATTGGCTTAGGCCTATACAGAAAGACCTCCCCAATTCTGCCCACATTTGAGTATTTTGTAGTTGCTAGAGGTGTAGAGTTAAGAAGAGAGATTAGTTAGAATCAGGCAGTCAACTGCAAACAGCCGGAAGAGAGAGTTAGGATTTGACTGCCATACAGCAAACAGCCAGAAGAGAGTTAGAATCATCTAGAACGAGGTAGACTAGGACCTAAGGACTTTGGGGTACATGCTACCTGCCACTTGTACCTTAAAATATACACCCAAGATCATCGAGTTTTCTTCTGACTGCTGCCATTGATAACTGCATATTTTGCCTCTACCCACTATAAGTACTGGGTGTCATTGAATACTATATCAGCTTCAAATAGATAAGGCTACATATGTTATTTCATGTTCTAAGGAACTTATCACATTGGAACATGGAAGTCCTTTTATTCTAATTCATATTGTATTGTTTGCCAGCTTATGGTTTGTGCGTTTGGATACTTTCAGAAGGTCAATTTTTAAAACTTTTGAATTGGCCTTCAGTAATGTTCTTAAACAAATAATTGAAGCTCCTACATTTGCAAGTAAGTATATCGTTGCTGACATATGTCAGACCTTCTTCTTGAACATCACATTGCCTTACTTCATGCCAAATATTATAAAAGGATTCATTATTCGGTTAGCAGCATCAAAAAGCTGAAATTACCATTCCTAAAATGTGGATGCTTTGCTGAAGCAGTATGGCTGGTGTTAAAAAGTGACTATAATGCGAACATTTGAAAGTTTTCTTATTTTAACTTTAGAGTGTGCGAGGCAGCAAAAAGGCATGGAGTGAAATGAAGAGGTTACATTTTGAAAAGTTATAAAAGATTTATGTTATTGTTCAAAATGGTAAATTTATATACAGTTGTTGTGGGCTCCATAGTGCACTCTGGGGAGTTATTATACAGATAAGATCATGTTTACAACGACATGGTCAGAATACAGCCTTAGGGGTATTTTTAGATTTATATAAGAATCCACATAATTTTGATCCTAAGTGTGAAGTGATAATAGAGGTGACGGTACAGGAAACTTTCCCCTGGGAAAAAAAACTGTTTTTACACTAGACAAATAAAAATGCAGCATAGAATAGAACATACATAATATGGGGCAAAAAATTTGTTGCTGAATCAGGTAGGTTACAGATGATGGGTCTGGGAATGGGTGAGTACCAGGTATTGACCAGTGTATGGTCGTGTGAGGGGGATCTGTGGTTAATGCATTCTGATCCATTTACGCCTGATACCGTATGTATGATAATTCATAATATTTTAGCATTGTATTGAACGGTGAAGGTATGGAGACCATGTTTATTTTTTGCAATGAATTGCTCATTCCATATTGCCAGTTATGCCATCTATATTTGATAACGGTTTAGTTTTTGGACTACAATTTAAACTTTTGATTTTAATTTTTATATGAGATTTGTATTATTGAAGAGAGTAACTAATCTACTATGCTATGTATATAATTTATCGATGTATTTTGTGGTCAATAAAGTATCTATCTATCTATCTATCTATCTATCTGAACGGAGGAAGACATGAGTCGCCCTAACGATATCAGGTTGAAAATAGGTGCGACGTCTTGGAGTGATGTTTTTGGCTGGATAGGAATTTGTTTACGCTGCCTGCAATTCCACTGGTGAATTGGGTTCCTTCCAAGGTACGAAAAAATCTGGTGGTATGGCAAGTATTTTTCCATACAAGGCCTTGGCTGGAGATGCATTGAGGCCTCCCAAAGTGTAGTTTGCAAACGAAGGAGGATCCATGGGAGGTGGGATGACTGATCTCAGGATGAAATATGGAGGCTTGGTAGAATTTTGGGCTGTGTCGCCTTGCACTCTGGATGGTGAGTTTGTTTTTGTGGACATGAGCCTTGTGTTTGTACATGTGTTAACCAAGCATTCATGGTGATGTCCACAAGGAGGTATTGGTTTGTGAGGAAGTCTGTGCCACAGCTGCATTACTGGCAAGGAATTGTGCCCCTGAGATGTTGTTCCTGATGCAGAATCCAATGTTACTAAGAGAGAAAAGGTGAAAGAAGCCAGAACCTGCAAGAGACCATTTATGCCTGTAGTAAGGAGTTGCCTTTGGAAATGAGGGTGTCCAAAAAGGTGGCTCCAACTGACATTAGGAAGACTCAGTAGCTAGCCTGATGGGCTGGGAGACACTTCCGAGACCTTTGTTGGGACGAGTTTGACAGGAGGCCGTCTACGCATATAGTAGGGGGTTAGTCTTGGAGATGAGTGGGTCCATCTCCATATCGTTGGCACTGGAGAGGTGGTTTTAACTTTTTTTTAAATAAGTTTGACATCAGGATGGGCCAAAAAAAAAATAATAAATAAATCTACTCTCATCGGGCCTGGGCATGAAGAAACCTAAAATGATGGTGAGTGTTGTGACTTGTCAGATGTGAAGGTATAATAAGAGATGAGTAACAAATATCCAAGTATATTTGGTGTTGACAGAGGAATAGAAAAAGAACTGTGACTAAAGAAAGACTTAACACTAAAATGTCCTGGACGGTCCTATTTAAGTCCAAAAGACCCTTCAGCTATAGTATTACAATGAGCGGCTGGTGCCACGGGCTAGCCTACTACACGGTAAGTAACAAGTTTGAAACTCATCCACATAGATGGATTAAGTATTTGTTTCATTAATTCTTGCCTTATTTCTGCTAATTTCATGAAACTTCCATGTAGCATCTATGTGATGGCATGAGAAACCTGGACAACAATATCTGTGATATATTGATAATAAACCTTGATGCTTCCTGAAATACAAATGCAGGATAGCCTATAAAGGGCACAATATTTCTTTAATTCTCTATATAATAAGTTGGCATCAGAAAGCACAGGAGCCAAGCTGATAAGCAGAGAGACTCTGCCAGGACCTATGAGTCAGCAGGGGCACATGCCCTAGTTGGACGTCGGGTCAAGCAGGAAGCCGTTCACATGCCTAGTAGGGGATCGGCCTTGGAGACGATTGGGTCCATCTCCATTTTGGTGTGTGGAAGGGCGGCTCTAGCTGGTGTCAGAAAGTGCATGAGCAGGCCTGAGGAGTAGAGAGGCCATTATGGGTTTGTTTGGCCTTCTCTTGAAGGGTGTGCTGAGGGTGAAGTAGGAGCTGCAGAATGGCAGTGCATGGCGGCGTGGAGAGGAGAGGTGAAGCATGAATGGTCCTTCTCCCTCTCTATGGCATCTACGAAAGGGCAGCTCTAACTGCCTTCAGGATATGAAGGAGGCAGCCAATAGGGTAGGGGGGCCTGCCTGATTCTTTTGAACATTCTCTTGGAGGGCAAACTGGTGAGGAGAGACAAGAAGAAGCAGCAATGTGTCACACTGAAGGACCTTGAAGGGCGAGCTGGTAGTGTGGAAAGGTGAGGCGAAGAATCAATGTGTCACTCAGAAGGGTCACCAGTGTGCAATGCTTAGCAAGTCATAGTGAAACGAAGAGGTTACATTTTGAAGACTTTCAGAAGACTCATTTTATCAGTCAAAATGGTCAGTTTATATACAGTCGATACCGGCTCCATAGTATACTCTGGGAGTTATTATACAGATTAGATCATGTTTATAAAGGTATTTTCAGAATGCAGCCTGAGGGGTATTTTTAGACTTATAAAGATTAGAACCAATACGATTTCGAATCTTGAGTGTGAATCAATAATAAAGGAGACGGTACAAAACTATGGGTTTCCCGGGTGCAAAAATATGAACATGGAAAAGGACAGTGCCTTCTTACTTATGGAATAGCTTCCTTTTTTTTTTCTTATGTGTATATTTTTATGACTAGCATTTTTGTAAATATACTTTTTGAAGCATATTACGGCTCATTTAATGTATATACTCTCTTACTTATTCACAATCCATCAACTACTTCTACTACTATTACTACTACTACTACTACTACTACTACTACTACTACTACTACTACTACTACTACTACTACTACTACTACTAATAATAATAATAATAATAATAATAATAATAATAATAATAATAATAATAATAATAATACCTATTATCATTATTATTATTATTATTATTATTATTATTATTATTATTATTATTATTATTATTATTATTATTATTATTATTCTCTCTCTCTCTCTCTCTCTCTCTCTCTCTCTCTCTCTCTCTCTCTCTCTCTCTCTCTCTCTCTCTCTCTCTCTCTCTCTCTCTCCCCTGTATATCCATTTGTTTTGATAGGCTGTGTTCATTCATGCGTCAACTACAAAGCTTGTTGTAGCTCTTAGATGGATCGCTTTTTTTTTTTATCCCTTGTTAAAGCTCCATCATATTGCCCTTAATGTGTTTTGAGGATCGTGTGGAACGCATCCTATGTAAACACGTTAGGAATCTCTCTCTCTCTCTCTCTCTCTCTCTCTCTCTCTCTCTCTCTCTCTCTCTCTCTCTCTCTCTCTCTCTCTCTCTCTTTGTAATTACCGAGTAGTGCTTACGGGAAAGAGCTACATGCTCGTAACTCCCAGTCTCCTGGTCGGTTCCATTTTTGTACTTAGTGATAATTATCATACTTGTTCTTAAAACTATGAATTGAGTTAGCATTAACTACCTCCTCGCTTAGAGAATTCCAATCATCAACTACTCTTACACCTAAAAAAGTACTTCCTTACATCCTATAAAGAAGCTCTTTTACGAAGCTTTAAACTTTGACCTATAGTTGTAGTGCCAGCCATATCAAAATATCGATCTCTATCCACTTTGACATAACCATGAAGGAATTTAGAAACCGTCACAATATCCCCCCTTATTTTTCTAGCTTCGAGTGATGGTAAGTCTAATTCCTTCAGCCTCTCCTTATAACTGAGATTGCGTAGTTCTGGCACTTGTTTTATGGCATGTCTTTGGATTTTATCTAGCTTAACTATGTGTTATTTCAAATGCGTATGCCAAAAGGGGGCTGTGAATTCAAGCTTTGGCCTCACATAGGTTACATAAATATTTCTGAACATTTCCTTGTCAATGTACCTGAAGGCTACCCTTACATTTGCATATGCTGCCCTTACTATGGCATTTATATGCATTTTCGGAGACAAATCTGCCAGTATGTTTACTTCTAGATCTCTCTCATTCTGTCTCTTGAAGTTCTGCTCCTGCTACTGAGAATTTAAGCTTGGGCTTTATCGCACTTGTATCCATTCTCATTACCTTACATTTAGAAGACTGAATTTCATTAGCCATTTTTTTGAACACTCATGCAGATTATTTAGCTCTTCCTGAAGTTCTCTACCATTGTTCTCGTCTCTTACTTTCTTCACAATCTTTGCATCATCTGCAAATATATTCATGAATTAATTTACAGACTCTGGAGGGTCATTTACACATACAAGGAACAAAAGTGGCCCTAAAACCGAATCCTGTGGAACTCCACTACTAACTCTTCTCCAGCCAGACACTGAGTGTCTTACTCTAACCCGCTGTTTCCTTACCTCTAAGTAAGTTTTTATCCTTTCCAAGACATTTCCACCTATTCTCGTCATTGCTTGCAGCTTCTTAATAAGTCTCCCGTGTGGGACCGTATCAAATGCCTTCTGGAAGTCTAGCAATATGCAATCTGCCCAGCCCTCTCTTTCTTGTAAGATTCGGTTTAACGTGGGGGTTTTATTATTATCTCACCGAGCGTCACCACTGTCGTATTGGTTTTGTTTATCCCATCTAATGACACCACTGACGTAGAGATTTTCCTCCTACGTATATATATTTATAATTATGGTAGCGTGGTTACTAGGTAATAAATATTAGTACCTGATGGGTACAAGGTAAGAATGGACAAGCAGTAGTTCCTTTACTTATATTTATTCTAGAGTACAACACATCCGACGCCTCAATGCCCCAATGCCCCCACCCTATGACTATCACAATCTATGATCTATTCGTGCCCCTGGCAAAGTTCTAACTAACTGTCCCTGCCCTGGGTGGCTCTTTAAATACCCCCAGGGGCAGGGCGTGGCTTAACATCCAATTCTCCAATGAAATCAGTCAGATCTAGTCCAGCTAATCAGCGCCGGGTTCAAAGTGGAATCCCGCCTACTTCCGAGGAGGAGTTATTGGGCACCTCCCCTGGGCGTGTACCTGCGTACGAAACATAAGTTGATGTTTCGTGTGGTTTAGGAAAGGGCTAACTCTCGGCCTTTCCCACCCTCCTCAGGTACTCCATGTCGGATGCCAAGCCTCAGGGGTCCGGTCACATATCTCCTTGACGCCCTCTACAAACACCGGCCGCACCGCAGAAAACAATTGGGGAGAGTATTCTATTTCACCCTAGCCTCACATGTTTCTCTTCACGGCTTGTGGTGTTTTCGAGGACCGAGGGTCCCTTATCCTGTAGGCCTCTTGGGGGGGGTGCATGGCGCCAGCGGTTAGTTCCAGGTGCCTAGCCACAACTCTTGGTGGTCCCAAGGGAACACATGGGCGGCACAAAAACTCAATAAAAGTGAGGGCATGTAATAGAATATCCGTGGCCTCGACTAACCGTTACCCCTCAAGAGCTGTTACAAGTTTCAGATTCTGGCTTCAGCATGGCGGGCTGGCTTCAGCATGACAGAAGTCATACGACATCCCTCCCAACCAAAACTGAAATATCTCTTATTTCAGTCGAAGCATGGACTAGTTTTCCGGGAGCTCTTGGACATATCCTAGCTAACATTAGTTTACAATAGAAATGGGGCCGAATTATTTAAGCTATTTTCTAAGAATTCCTATACAAATTACACAAACATAACATATAGAGAGTACCTTTACAGACAACTAGAGCATGCAGGGTCTATGTCCTTGTTGGAAATCTGAAATACAAACATATTCTTATATTTAAACAACATAATTCCAGTGTGAAACTAATATTAAACATTAATTAAGATCAACAAGTCAGTTTAAATCAAAACATTAATTCATCTACTTCTCTCGTTTCTTTAAAAGACAAAATTGAGTTAATTACAGTAGGATTATGACTCATTTAGAACATTAGCAAACAATTAAGTAGAGTATTAGCATGTATGAACAGGTAAAATGCAATAGACTATAACATCAACAGTAATTTCTATAAGAGACCCTACCGTCATAAGTTCTATTCCTATCATTATTTGGGGCATTGATTTGTCTTAAAATTAAGCCTTAAAAACTACTCCTGGAACAAAGCATGTGTTACTTTCATATTATATTACTATTCAGAGACCACTTAACATAAAAACTTAATGAATCTAAAGATTAAATCATAATTCAAATAATAATAATGCTAAAACAAAACACTAATATTATTTAAGCAGAAAATAACTTATTAATCTTAGTTCACATCATACACTTTATCAATGGCACTTACTCAACACTATATTTAAGGGAGACTCTGAGTTTGCGCTTAAAATTGTCTTAAAGCTAGCAAAGCAAAAAAAATAAACATAAAAATAAAAATATTTTGTCTCCTTTTTTTAGCACGAAAGACGGTGGGGACATTTTCTTTCCCATTTTTTTTTTTCCGTTCTAATACGGGGGTAATTTTAATTAACCAATAAGGGATTTTTTTTTTCCTTTTAAATACCCTTCTTTCTCTTTTCACTAAAGTTCGGACATGTATAGGGATCATTTTCCTTTCTCATTTACGTGGCTTTTAAAGGTATTATTAAAATATTTTAAAATATTTCTGCGTTTCTTTTCCTCTCTTTTTACTACCGTTATGACACGTAGGGGGATCTCCTTGTTTCTGGGATTTCATCAAGATTACCTGGGTTTTTGAAGTAGTTTAAATTTTTTTTATTCTTTTAGGACTGTCCTCCCTGTCCAGGACGACTTTCGTTTTCTCTGTCCCTTGCTCATGAATTCTTGCTAGGTGCGATTCCTCGGTTTCCCACGGGGATTCTTTCGCTTTCACTCCCCCGCCGTCCTCGCTGCAGGCCCAGGTTTGTTGCCATATCTCCGTTACTCGGTTAGGCAGAGCAAAAAGGACAAGGACTGGGCCCCATCCCGCGAATCCTTCCAGCCCGGCTTTCTCGTCCCGCCCTCGGCCGATCTTGACTAAGACCACCTCGCAGGAGACCTGCAACGTCACAGCGTTACTCTTCCTGTACGGTCCTCTCACACGTACCTTCGAAGTAGAACGCGGGATGAAAGTTTGAACCTATGTCACTACTACAGTTGTAAGAAAGGTTCCCTATGACTTCAGGGTACCAACAATGGCCATACATTGGTAATCGAGGCTATACTTTGCCTCCCCTGCAACTGCAAGTGATTGCAATCTCTATTCAATGGGCATTAGGGACTTGTCTGACGGACAAAATCTAAAGACTTTTAGAACTTGCAGGTCGGGGCTGCCTAGGAATAGGGTGGTAATGGAAGGTATGTGTCTACACAACTAGATTATTATTCCAAGATACTTAGGACTTAGCAACTGCTACATAGCATTACTTTACTATAGACATCAAAAAGAACAATCATTAAATGCTGAGAAAAGCCACTAAAGAAACATTCTTATTAGCGGTGGCTACAGTAACATCAAGTATGAATTCAGATAAAAGATACAAATCATCAAGTTACTGCTGATTTCATTTCAAAAATAATAATTAGCAACAGGCCATTGAGAGATAGCAACAATATCAGTCAACATAATAACATTACTAATAATCATGATTAAAAAATAAGAATAATAAACAATAAAAATAAATATACTAAATCAAAAATATCAATATATATACAATGGAGACTGATATTCAGAAGTAAGAACAGAGTTCTATTCTTATATTTCATAGTGATGCTTATTCTAACACAGTCTCCTTTAATATTCAAATTCCTGCTGTCATAATCAATGTATATATATATATATAGCATAAGTGGCAACTTGCTGGCTCCACAATTTGTCAATGGGAGTTCTATCTATTCTCTAAACAGTTGCGACATGTGGCAAAAATTATTTAGGCAAATGGCGGTACTACCGATATCTTATCAGTATTTATGCAATAACAGCATGCAACAATCTATCAACTGAAATAAAATGTAAGCATAATTATCGCCTAGCTTCGCTGGAATAAAAACAAAAAGAAAAAATCAAAGACGGCAACGTTCTGTTAGCAGCAGGAGAGGCCTCTGTCAGTTTCAGAGTCGAGTGAAAGGTAGAAGAGAGAGAGAGAGAGAGAGAGAGAGAGAGAGAGAGAGAGAGAGAGAGAGACTGGGCGACCGTGAAATACGTTGCGGTTTCCACTCACAAGTCAGCTGAGACTTGCCTTCGTCCTTCAACTTGTAGTGAAAATAAAAAATCGTCGCAGAGTATTTCTAAAAATAACATAATAAACAAATGAAAGTGAACAAACGTTAGCAATGACTATCGATAGAGTCTTACGTTTATTATCAGCGGCTATTCTCATTTCCTCATTAACAAAAAAACAAAAGCAAAAAGAACTTAGTGTACAACTGCAGAACTGTCGAAGCATAAATCCATTCCTCTCTGTTTAATCCTGATAAGGACTTTACTGTAACGGCATACACATCCTTGTCTATAATGACAATCCTTTTCTTGCTATAAATCAGAGGGTTGAGTCGGAGCGCACCCCTCTGATTTAAAATCATATGTGACACTATCCCTACTACTATCAACAAAAGTACAAATATCTTTTTCTTAACAACTTCTTAAAAAGGACTTAAGTGTCATTAATTTTAACTTTAAAACTCAGCAAATAATCTCTAATAATCTCAATTATCTTTAATTAGCTCAATTGTAATCTAAAATTCATGAAAATGATAGGGATTAACCATGGTTATCTCTAGATAATCTTTTCAGAATCCTTTAAGTAAGATTTTAAAGATTTCTTCAATACAAAAAGAACTATAACAAAAAACGGGTTTCTAAGAATATAAAAAGTCTATCTCTGTGTATGCAATAATAAAAACAAAAAGTATATTTCATTATCAACAGTAAGGAATGCATTTTGCTTAAACTTCAAAATCTCGTACGGAGTTGTACATAAACAATTCAAACATAAAATATATATCTTCTTTTACTATCTCGAATTTGACTTATATCTGCTCTCTCAAATACGGGATACAGCTGTGTAACATTCTTGTTGTCATTTCGTGTCAGCTCTCACTCTTTCTTTATGACCAAGCCGAAATAATTTTGATAAAACATTATCATGGCTAAAACTCGCAAAGTTTTACTTTATCAATCTAACATATCTCTTCAGACAAATAATGTATATACTGCAGCTAGCAAAGAAAATGAAGAATCATTCATAGATTCACGTCCTTTATCACGTAACGTCTATCTTGGAATCTCTCGGAAATCGAATAATAATCTCAATGGCGGAGTAGGGGACAAAACAAAAATAAAACAAACTCGGCATTTCAACCATATCTGGGCAGGTGGAGAATTACCTTCTCATCCATATCCCTCACTAGATATTGCAACAGCGCATCACCTCCCATAAATACACTCTGATATGGCATGCAGAAGGACCTGGCGGAGCAGGGGAACGATCCTCGCAGACTCCCCAATCATGCTTCCTAACGGTGCTTTCCGCGATTTCACCCCCTAGAGCAACCCCTCCCATTATACCCCTATTACACTCATTATACTCATTCGCTCACATGCGCTCACATTCAAACTTGCATTCCCTTTCTGTAAAATTCCCTTTTATTTACAACATGTTGGTTTTCCTTTCCCGGTCTCTCTGAAGAAGAGTAAAGGTGAAATCTCGGCTGAGCCGTGCGGTCACAGACTTCCTCACCAGTCCTAGGTCCCATTCTAACGAACAAACAAACATTCTACTCCCTTGAAGCTACGTTTGGGTGACACTGAAAAACCTTCCCTATTCTAGGACAGCACAAACTACTCTAATTTACTCTTACTTTCACCTGCATAGCTTGAGATTAAAAAACTCATCTCTAACTAATATCACGAAATTTCTTATTCTTCAAAAAAAACATGCCACACACGTATCGTAATATTAATTCCCCATCATCATAACACAAAAAGAACGATCTGTCGTTTATGTCTTTCTTTCGCTAAAACATTCCTCCCGCGGATAAAAAGCAAACAAAAAAAAGAAAAAAACTTAAAAACAGGCGCAATCTTAACACTCTATTTCTTACGCTTTAAGAAATTTATATAAAAATGATTTTACACGTACTTTAAAATATCAAAGCCCAGTACAATTACTACCTATTCATAATAACGAGGTTGGGAGATCGAATGGTCACTTCCACATTCCTTTCTCGAAAACCACACGTGTTCTATGAAACTCTTAAAAGCAGATGCACGTATATTTCTCACTATAATTCTTACGCTTAAGAAATTAATATACTGTAACAGTGATTTCACGTGCATTAAATTTTTTCAATTAGAAATCGATACATTCGCGTTCTTAAAATTCAATCTAAGCATTAATACAAATAAATGGAACGCACTTCCAACGAAATTTCTTTACATTACTCAAATTATAACAAAAAACGGAGTTTATTACTGCTTATAGCTATTAGTACAAATTATCCATGTTAGTAATGGGTACAGAAATTCTACTTTTATCAACTTATTAAGCGCCACACCCCTTATAAGCGGGTTGGCTGAGTCAAAGCATAACTACAAGATAAAATGGCGGCGTCCACCGACCTCAATTTCTTTTACTAATTGTCCCATTACTCACTGGATACAGATCACAAGTACTTAGCTATTTTAAGGAGGTGGTCCTGAAAAACTTCATGGCAGAAGGCAAGGAAGGATCGGGTTTTCCTTCTTCTCTTTGAGTAAAATCGTCGAATCGCCGTCTTCTTGGTCGGATCCGGCAACTTATACCTCTTGTAATGGGCATTTTCACTCAATGCTCCGGTCACACTTCGGCTTACTAAGAAATATCTTAGAAATAGTTCCTTCAAAGTTTTATAATATTCTCTATTTGACCACTCGTCACTTCTCATCCGCAGACCCAAGTATTTCAGGAAGTCGGTCGCGGGAATTATGGACGGACATTCACGGTCTTTTACATTTGCGCCGTCGAGGTATAAAAGTAAATTTTTAACTCGAGGTGTCTTTACAACCAGGGCACAGGGTGGGGGCTGGGCCTGCTGCGTTCCCTGTGTCACCACGGGGTTCGGAGCGGCCGGCTGTTCGTCGATGTTTGAGGCGTCGGTGTCACTGTCGGCGTCGGCCAAGTTCCTTCTCGACGGAGCGGCGTCGGCGCGTGCTTGTAGGCGCCGCACTTGCTCCTCCAGTTCGAGAATTCTCCGGTGTTTGGCCTCGTCACTCATTTCTTGAATTTGGAGATGTTGGATTTCTGCTTTTGCCATTCTTATTTTCTTTTCTTTGCACTGGTTTCTTCTGATATGAGAGTCTCTTTGTATGTATTCCAGGCGTGATGATCGTACCGCACTGCCACCACTAACGTGGAGGTTTTATTATTATCTCACCGAGCGTCACCACTGTCGTATTGGTTTTGTTTATCCCATCTAATGACACCACTGACGTAGAGATTTTCCTCCTACGTATATATATTTATAATTATGGTAGTGTGGTTACAAGGTAATAAATATTAGTACCTGATGGGTACAAGGTAAGAATGGACAAGCAGTAGTTCCTTTACTTATATTTATTCTAGAGTACAACACATCCGACGCCTCAATGCCCCAATGCCCCCACCCTATGACTATCACAATCTATGATCTATTCGTGCCCCTGGCAAAGTTCTAACTAACTGTCCCTGCCCTGGGTGGCTCTTTAAATACCCCCAGGGGCAGGGCGTGGCTTAACATCCAATTCTCCAATGAAATCAGTCAGATCTAGTCCAGCTAATCAGCGCCGGGTTCAAAGTGGAATCCCGCCTACTTCCGAGGAGGAGTTATTGGGCACCTCCCCTGGGCGTGTACCTGCGTACGAAATATAAGTTGATGTTTCGTGTGGTTTAGGAAAGGGCTAACTCTCGGCCTTTCCCACCCTCCTCAGGTACTCCATGTCGGATGCCAAGCCTCAGGGGTCCGGTCACATATCTCCTTGACGCCCTCTACAAACACCGGCCGCACCGCAGAAAACAATTGGGGAGAGTATTCTATTTCACCCTAGCCTCACATGTTTCTCTTCACGGCTTGTGGTGTTTTCGAGGACCGAGGGTCCCTTATCCTGTAGGCCTCTTGGGGGGGGGTGCATGGCGCCAGCGGTTAGTTCCAGGTGCCTAGCCACAACTCTTGGTGGTCCCAAGGGAACACATGGGCGGCACAAAAACTCAATAAAAGTGAGGGCATGTAATAGAATATCCGTGGCCTCGACTAACCGTTACCCCTCAAGAGCTGTTACAAGTTTCAGATTCTGGCTTCAGCATGGCGGGCTGGCTTCAGCATGACAGAAGTCATACGACAGGTTTACATCATCATAAACTTCAAATAAATGTTTACCTAATAGTGCTCATGGGAAAAAGCCCTGTGCTTGCGAGTGTGTGTTTACCTACCTAATTGTTCTTTCTGGAAAGAACTCTGTGCTCGTGTTTGTGTATGTGCAGAGAGCAAATCCGACAGCCGATCTATCTGCTTCTCTGGTACTCTCATACGGAAAACCAAGAAGAAATATGGAGCTGGATGCTGAGCAACGGCTGTGAATCACGTCCCAGAATATGAGGCTGGTGATAGGGATGATAGGGGAGAGGAGAGTGGATGCTATAGTGGCGTTGGATGAATACTTTTTATCCTTTAGGCGTGTCTCTCCATAGAGACACGATTAGGGGTGGAGAGGAAGGGGAATTTTGATTTATTTTGTGTGTGTGTGTGTGTGTGTGTGTGTGTGTGTCCAATTTGTACTCATACATAGAAATGTGTAGTTATAGTATATGATGTAATTCGGCGTGTGTATGCCTGAATATAAGTATATTTTCAAGATGCAGAGCTTGAGAAAAGCCATCGTCTTACCTATACTCATGCCTCTCTTGGTGCTGATAAATCCACAAAATGGCTGCCATTTTCGTTTGTTCACTCGTTCTTGCTGAGTTGGAAGGGGCAAGGAGACGACAGACGCCACATATGCCCATTCCACATACCCGCCATGACTGAGGGACGCATAAACTTTTTAACGATGTCGGTCAAGAACTTGTAACCTGTATCCCCCTAAGCCACGATAACAGAATGAAGTTTTTCATCAGTAGATGAATGTGGAATTTACTTAGCTGTAATAGTAAAGCAGGTCATATTATGAATAAAAGAATCAGAAGAAAAGGGAAAATAAAGAAGAAGAAATCTGCAGTGAAACGTACAAAAACAGGTAAGCTGAACTATTGAAATTATGTATTGACTGTTTCAACCTATAGCTGAAACGAACTAATCTTGAACACTGAGAGAGAGAGAGAGAGAGAGAGAGAGAGAGAGAGAGAGAGAGAGAGGCGTGAAGAAATGCGAGAAGACAAGGTGATATTGAAGTTGGGAGAAAAGTCGATAGAAGAAAAGTTATTTACATCTTTTTCTGCAGCCTCCTCCCCCACCGACAAGAACACAAACATTTCTTTCTTTTCCTTTTCGCACATCCCAAACTCTTTTTTGGGCTGGAACCAGTTTAACCTTGTTTTTAGAACTTTTCCTCTCTCTCTCTCTCTCTCTCTCTCTCTCTCTCTCTCTATATATATATATATATATATATATATATATATATATATATATATATATATATATATATATATATATATATATATTATTTTTATTTTTTACTAGCACTGAATGAAATTGAGTTGAAAGGGAATGATGAGGTGAAATATGAGAGTGTGGTAGAGTGTCTGAAGTTGAGAGGGGCAATGTAGAAAGCGAGTGGCTCTTTGGGTAAGTAAGGAGATAAGTACATGTATTTTTTTTTATTTATTTATTCAGATAACTGTACATGGGGACATGTGCACATGGGCACTCCCTGTCATATTGCAGTTGATAAACATTACAATCTATTTGGTTATGTATAAATAACATATTAATAGAATTTGCAATTAATTTTAAATATCATAGCAAGTAATTAATAATAAAATATAGTGTAATAATTGAAGAGTAATTGAAGAGTAATATTTGTAACACTACTTTCAATAGCCCTTGTTGAGTGCTATTAATTACATTTAACTTTTCAACAGTACTACTGCAGACAATTTGAAGCATATATAGAATAACAATTTGCAGGTTAGAATAATAAGTAGGTACATATACATATGCATGCATTAATTAGATGAGCAATAGAAACACCACTGGGGCTTCATAGTCATACATATCAAGGAGGAAGAGAGAGAGAGAGAGAGAGAGAGAGAGAGGAGAGAGAGAGAGAGAGAGAGAGAGAGAGAGAGAGAGAGAGAGAGAGAGAAAAAGTTTGTGGTATTCATTTCGGCAAAAGGAGTTATTCGTCCTTACCACAGATAAAGATGCATACATGCATACTCATACACATCATTGTCATCTGAGGGTAACACAGCAAAGGAAAGTGCGGAAGGAAGAATCACCTCGAATGACAGTGGCTAATATGTGACTGGGATGCGAGGTTTGGGCATTTGTGAGTGCCTATGACCCTGGCAGTGAAAGAAGTGAGAAAGAAAGAGAAGAATTTTGGATGAAATTGAACGAGTGTGCAAAAGCATTGGCAATGAATGCGAATGTGGTGTTGATTGGAGATTTAAATGCTAGAGCAACGAATGAGCTAATGGATGAAGTAATTTCGAAGTAAGAAGTACCTGTTAGGAATGAGAGTTGAGAGAAGAGGATAGAAATGTGTTTTGAGAGAAATGTTGATTGCCAAAACTGTATTTAAAAAGAAAGATGTGCACAAGTATACATGGTTCAGAGCAGATAATGGTAGAGTAGTTAGTAGAGCATGATTGGATTATGTTGTGGTGAACAGTTTGCAGAAGGAGACTAGCAGGTGGAAGTGAAAGAAATGGTAGTGAATTGTGGAGTGAAAATGTGACTGCAGTAGTGGCTGAAAAGAAGCAGGCATTTGACGTATGGTTGTTGATTGGTAATGTAGAGACATATGAAAAGTATAGTGCAAAGAGGAGGTTAGCAAAGAAAGGCAAAGAGAGAAGTGAATGTGAGGTGAAGTAGATAAAAGGATGTTTTGGAGGGAAGTGCAAAGAATGCAGAAAGGTGACTATAGTAGAGAGGAGAGGATGAAAGTAGCATATGGGTAATTCCTAGAAGGCAAAATAAAGGTGTGAGAGAGATGGGCTGCGTAATTCAAGGAACTACTAATTGAGGAAGATACTAGATCGGTAGAGCTTGTGGCTGTGGGGAAGGAATGGAGAATGCCATTGTATGGTTATGAGAATGATAAATGAATAACAAAAGGCGAGGTACAACTGGCTTTGAGAGAAATGAAAGCAGGTAAAGCACCAGGGATAGTTGATTGGAGGAGTGCATATGTAGTTCCACTTTATAGAGGCAAAAGAGATAAGTATGAGTTTAATTATTTTAGAGGAATTAGTTTGTTGAGCGTAGTTGGTAAGGTATATGGTAGAGCGTTAATCGAGAAAATTAGGAAAGATACTTAATGGAAGAGGATATATGGATCATGTGTTTGTTGTAAGACAGGTGTGAGAAGTTCTTAGAGAAAGGCAAGGACGCTTTTTGGTCTTCTATGGGCTTATAGAAAGTGTATGACAGGGTTGATAAAGAGGCGTTTTGGAGTGTGTTGGAACTGTGTGTAATAAGTGGATATTTGATGAATGCTATCAAGAGTTTTTACATGAATAGTAGAGCATGTGTGAGGGGCAGAAATAGTATGAGTGATAGGTTTGAAGGGATGTACGGTTATGTCAAGGTTTTGTAATGTCACCATGGTTGTTTAATGTGTACATGAATGGAGTTGCAAGGGAAGTAAATGAAATGAAAGAATATTAGACAGAGACTTGGAATTGTGGGTGAGTATGGAAGGTTATGGAAACTGAGTCAGTTGCTATTCACAGATGAAACAGCACTGGTGGGTGATATTGAGAATTATCTGAATCCTATGGTAACTGACTTTGTTAGGGTGTGTGAAAGAAAGAAGTTGCTGGTGAATATTGGTAAAAGTAACTTCATGAGATGCGTGAGGAGTATCTTGAGAGTTTTAAGTATCTGGGTCGCACGTAGCAAGAAATGGACAAGTGGATGTGGAGGTAAGTGATAGAGTGAAGTAATCGAGTAAATGTTTAAGGTGAGTTGATAAGTGTGATGAGAAATTGGTATTGAGGAATGACAGCAAAGATATATGAAGGTGTGATTGTGACGACAGCATTGTAAGGAGCATAGACTTGGAATGCAAGAGAAGATGAAAAGAACAAGTTGAATGTAATGTAGATGAAGTGTTTGAGAAGTATATTTTGTGTATTTAGAATAGATAGAGTAAGAAATGAGGTGGTCAGGTAGAGAATGGATGTTGAATATCCTTGCCCATGTACCTTGTGGGTGACCCTAGCAGAGTGGAAGGGGGGCAAATGTGGCAACCGTATCCCCAAGGAGCTAAGAGGCATAGTTGAGGTATGTGTGGATCGTGGCAATTGCATGTTTCTTCTCTCGGCCACTCCAATTACCCCTTTATTGATAGTGGTCAAAGAGGTGGGTTTTGTATGTATGTGCGTTGTTACTTGAAAGGTGTAAAAATAAAATGAGTGATCTCCCTTGTGTATGTACTTAAGATATGTGAATAAAAGTGCAATCACGGAAAATTGTCACTGGTCATAATAAAAACAATGTACAGACGTCCTCACGACTCCAGAAATGCATCTGAATATATTTATGATAAATCTTGCAGGTTAGTGCTTAGAAAAACTATAAATGAACTCAATTTCCATCTCCTAGTTTCCAAACCTACTCGTATAACAAGGAGTAGTAAAATCTTCCTTGATATAAGTATAACAAGTGATCAAAATTTCATCTGGTCTCCAGAAGTAGTAAGCTGCCATTTATCAGGTAATGGACTAATAACACTCGAGATAGATATAAAAAATAAGAAACCAACTGAAACTTCTGACAGTTTAAGAAGGTATAGTCTGAATACAGTAGGTTGACCCGTAGCTCGACCGCCCGTTGCGATTCTACAACTGAAGGGTTTTGTGGACTTAAATAAGACTGTACAGGAAAGTTTGATGTTAAGTTTTCCTTCGGTTGCCTACATCAACACCGAATATTCTTGGATATTCGTTACACATGTCTTATTATCCCTTCACATTTGACAAGACATAATACTCCCCATCTCTGTTTCTTTTTGTGTTTTCTTCTCGCCCAGGCCTGATGAGGGTAGATTTATTTATTTATTTTCTTATTTTTTTTTTTGGCCCGTCCTGGTGTCACAATCATACACCAGTCATAGTATCCTCTCAAACACCCCATCTCCATGATACCAATGCATTCACAAATTCTCGTGATACCAAGAACAAGAAACTTTGGAACAGACAGCCAGCGGACATAAATTAAACAAAAACAGCTCCAACAATGAAAGAGAAACTGAAAGAATATTTGCACAATAACTGAAAGTATCAAGGTGTTTTGCCTGCATGTTCTAAGCTAATATATTGTGGAATTAATGCGTGATTTCTCTTGTATTGCATATATATTGTATGAATACCTACTGTTTATTTAATATAAAGAAAAGGTATTTATTCATTTATATGTATATATGTATATATATATATATATATATATATATATATATATATATATATATATATATATATATATATATATATATATATATATATATATATATATATATATATATATATATATATATATATATATATATATATATATATATATATATATATATATATATATATATATATATATATATATATATATATATATATATATATATATATATATATATATATATATATATATATATATATATATATATATATATATATATATATATATATATATATATATATATATATATATATATATATATATAATATATATATATATATATATATATATATATATATATATATATATATAAATATATATATATATATATATATATATATATATATATATATATATATATATATATATATATATATATATATTGAATGTGTTCCCAGTCTCCATAACAGACTGAGCAAAAATTGCTGATCGGAAGAGATTTAGCGAGTACCTTAAAAGGTGTGTAAAGTGTGTGGGTCTGGTATTCCTATTTTGATAAATGCTGAAATACCGCACCTCTTACTCTCATAAAAACGCAAAAAAAAAAAAATGCTAGTGGAATTGCAAGTGTTCTCTCTCTCTCTCTCTCTCTCTCTCTCTCTCTCTCTCTCTCTCTCTCTTATATATATATATATATATATATATATATATATATATATATATATATATATATATATATATATATATATATATATATATATATATATATATATATATGTGTGAATAATTTTTACCCCGACCCAGACTTGAACCTAGGACACATAATTACTGTGCCAAGGTGCTACCGATTACACCACAGAAGGTCCTAAAAGGGAAACAAACCTTACAGCTATATCTGCTATACTAGGAATGAACGCATTATATCTGAATCCCACTCTGTTCATATTACAGTTTCCCCCAACCTCACTCGTGTCTTCGTTTTCGCATTTACTTGAAATCTCAATCTCATTTGCAACCAACAATATTCAAATAAGCTGAATTAAATGCAAAAACGAAGCCACGAGTGAGGTTGGGGGAAATTGTAATATGAACAGAGTGGCATTCAGATAGAAAGCATTCATTCCTACTATAGCGGATATAGCTGAAAGGTTTGTTTCCCCTTTAAAACCTTTTGTGGTGTAGTTGGTAGTGCCTTAGCACAGTAATTATGTGTCCTAGGTTCAAGTCCCGGTCGGGGTAAAAATTATTCATGTTTTCACACATGGTAATGTGCTTATTTGATTATATATATATATATATATATATATATATATATATATATATATATATATATATATATATATATATATATATATATATATATATATATATATATATATATCGTATCATATACACATGCCTCATTCCCCCTTGTAAGGGGCTGGTCTAGCCAAGAAACACGCATTCACCATGATCCACACACACCTCAACCACTCCTCTCAGCTCTTTGGGGATAATGGGTTGCCACATCTCCCCCTTCCACCCTGCTTGGATCACCCACAAAGAAGGTGGGGTAGGATATTCCACAATGAGACCTGACAGCCGCACCTGGTTTACTCCTAACTCTTCATCACACTGCAGCTCCCCTCACAACAATCCACCACAGTTCACTGTGTAAGCAGGTGTGAGAAATCCCTTTGGGCTGCGTCATATATGCACAATCTTCCTCCACTCATTCTTATCTCTTGCACGCACTCTTCCCTGTTCCACTGACATTCCACGTGCATTCAGTGCTCTTTTCACGCCATCTATCCATCTCATTCTAGGTCTCCCTCTTGACCTAACTCCAATCACTTCTGCACTCCACCCTCTCTTCACTATTTGTTCATCACTCATCCTTTCCATGTGTCCAAACCATCTCAACACACACTGATCTAACCTATCCAACACCTATTCCTATGCCCATTCTCTACGTGACATCCTCATTTCTTACCCTATCTATTCTAGATACGCCAGTCATACCTCTCAAACACCTCATATCCATTACATTCAACTTCTTCCTTTCATCCTTTCTTGCATTCCAAGTCTCTGCTCCATACAATGCTGTCGGTACAGTAACACCATCATATATCCTTCTCTTTGCATTCATTCTCAAATATCTATTTCTCTTTACACTTTTCAACCCACCTAGACATTTACTTGCTTCCTTCACTCTGTGATTTACCTCTACATCAACTTGTCCACTCCTTGATACGTGCGACCCCATATACTTAAAACTCTCAACCTCTTCAAGCAACTCCCCATTCACTCCTACATTCAATCTGCCAACAACCTTGACGTAACCCAACATTCACCTCAAACCAATCACTCATGCCATTCCCAACTCTCACGCATGCTCTATTATTCATGTAAAAACTCTTTGCTGCATTCAACAAACTTCCACTTTTTCCATACAGTCGCAACATCCTCCACAACCCCTCTATCCACCCTGTCATATGCTTTCTCTCAATCCATAAAGGCCCAAAAAGTGTCCCTACCTTTCTCCAAGAACTTCTCACACACTTGTCTTACCACAAGCACCTGATCCACACATCCTCTTTTTCTCCAGAACCCACACTGTTCTTCCCCAATCAAACTCTCAGTACCTTTCCTAATTCTCTCGATTAACACTCTTCCATATACTTTACCAACTACACTCAACAAACTAATTCCCCTAAACAACTACACTCATACTTCTCTCCCTTCCCTTTATAAAGTGAAACTACACATGCACTCCTCCAATCAACTGGCACCCTCCCTTTCCTGAAACATACATTCAACAACCTAACCATCCATTCTACTAATGCCTCCCCACTTTTTGACAAGCTTTCTACATGACATTCATCTATCCCTGGTGCTTTACCTGCTTTCGTTGCTCTCAGTGCCAAATGTACCTCATCTTTTGTTACTTCTCTATCATTCTCATCTCCAAACATTGGCATTCTCCATTCGTTTTCCACAGCCACATTCACCTTTCCTCACTCTTTTCACTTCCTTCCAAAACATCTTTTTATTCCTTTCAAAATTCTCAGAGAAGCATCTGCTCCACCTTACATCCGCTTCTCTCTGCCTCCATCACCACGTGCTTTGCTAACCTCCTCTTTGCACAATACTTTTCATACGTCTCTACATTACCTACCTGCAACCATTCCTGATAAGCCCGCTTCTTTTCAGCCACTACTGCACTCACCTGCTCATTCCAACATTCACTACCTTTCCTCTTACTTCCACCAGTTAGTCTCTTTCTGCACACTGCCTCGGAACACTTCATAACTTCCTCCTTTAAACAGCCTCATTCTTCTTCCACTTTTTTTTTTTAGGATGGGATAGGATAGGAGGGGAAAAAGGGGGAGGGTATTAAGAATATAAGAGAATTAGAGGGAAAAGCACGAACATTAAATAAAGTAAGAGACAAATAAGAGAGGGGCAGACCCTCGTGCTAAGTTTTGATCTTGAATTCAGATTCTTGATGAGTGCCCACTCCCTCCTACACTTTCTTTTTCACTACATTCCACATATTTCTCACACTAGCCTTATACTCACAGTCTTTATATATATATATATATATATATATATATATATATATATATATATATATATATATATATATATATATATATATATATGAACAACACGTGAATATTTTAAATGTGAATGGTTATGGCTACGTAAGGAAATTGAAAGAAATTTTGAGATCCTTAGTACTTTCGAGTGATTTATCTACTACTCTCCTTCAGAGGAATCCTCTAAAGATGATAGTGTATATATATATATATATATATATATATATATATATATATATATATATATATATATATATATATATATATATATATATATATATATATAATTTTCATACGTTTCTCATGATCGTCTGACTGCTATCCTGGTTTATGATTTCGAACTGTAATTAGTGCCTAATTATCCATTAATAATCGGTAATTTGATTCCATGATAATTTTATTGGGATTCGCGAGTAGTGTAGCCACTGCAGGAATTTTGTTTGTTTGTTTTAGTAGGCCACTGCCTTTCCAACAAAGGAAAATCTTTTACCGTTTAAATTGTAAGGTAATCTTTCTTTAAATTAGTGCTTGTTATTAAAGTTACATAGTTTAGAGAATGTAATAAGAATTATAATGGCCGATATAATTTCGTTTTGGAGAGATTGTAATTATAGTAATTATCTTAATGACTTATTTTCTATTAATACCCTCTAGTTTCTGATTGTTTACAGTTTGAGTCATTTGCTTTTGGGTGTTAGTTTCAATGGTTTCTGATTGGCTGCTTTGTGTCTTTAAAACAAGGTTTGTTATTGGCTGTTAAAGAAAGTAAAGACGATTTCACTTGGCAGGATAATGGGTGAGGAAATGAAATAGCAATTCGTCTATTTATTGTTAAAAGACAATATGTATATGATATATGAATAAGAGATTAGTTTGATATCATATTCATGTGGTGTAAATACACTGGATGTATTTATAATATATCATTGTTACCATATCGTCAAAATAAACGCCTTGATGCTGTTTCCGTCTTTCATTAATAAATAATTCAATAGATGGCGGAAGCTTGTGCTCAGAGTTTAATTAAATCCGTTTAATCTTCTTTAGTTAACACTTCGAATCTCCAGCTGTCGTTTAAATAATGATATTGTTGGTTGCCTTTTTATGCGTCACTGTTAATCCTTATTATGAGGTGGAGACAGGTAATAGCTAGGGAATTAAGCCTTGATACCCATTCTAACGTCCCGCAGTGGACATGAAGTGACACTTTCCAAATTAAGTGCTTAACCACTGCGCTACCGCAGTATATAAATAATGAATAGTTTATATGTAAATGAAGCAGTATATAAAGTAATTAATATTTGTATAGAAAAGGGAATGTACAGATTGTGTATGAAATGCTTTTTGGGCTAACTTATTGGTCTGGTATATACTTAAAAGTAAAATATGGGAAGAAACTATTTATTATTGGTGTTTATTTTCCCCTCTCCAACAACACTGGCTAGTAGTTACTGTAAGTATATTTATTCATATATGTTTAATCATGTATTTACTTATTTATATATTTATTTATTCCAAAAGAAAGTTGCATAAGTATGAATTCCCTTATCAAGTGCCGCCTTCTCTAAAGGTTTTATCATTTTGTGTTTATGGTATATTTTTCGATCTTTAAGTCCAGATTTCTTTCTTGCTCTTAGCAATACTAAACTTATAGGTTTTTTATGAGTGTGATACTGGGACGGGCAAAGAAATTGCCTTCATCGGGCATGGGCACAATTAAAACATAAGAAGAAGTAGCAACTTTAAAACAGGGCAGGGATAAGAGAATGAATGGAAAAATAATCAAAGTAATGCAGACCTAGAGATATTGCAATATTAACCCTGAGATGTTGTAGATTAGTTTTTTGAAAGTAGAAAGGTCATAAGAGTTAGGGAGGACAAAAGCAAGATGTATTCCAGAGTATGAAAGTGGAAGGAAAGAAGCAGTCACTGCACCGACCAATCCACGAGCTACAGATTTCTACTCAGTACTTGTGTGACAAAGTCACTTGGCGTGTGGTACGTGACCATGCAATCGGGGAAGGGATACAACTTGCTGACTCATCAGAACAGAGATGAGATAGAAAATTGAGAGAGTAAGATATAAGGAGATGAAAAGCTATGGGCCGTAGTACTAGTTTAACAACACAAGCTTAGTGTCGATAAGTTTAGAGTAAGATTTTGGCCTTTATTTGAGGTAACATCAAAATATGTACACACACACACACACACACACACACACACACACACACACACACACACACACACACACACACACACACACACACATATATATATATATATATATATATATATATATATATATATATATATATACATATATATATATACATACATATATATATATATTCCGGTTTTACGTCACGGACTCCCTTTTCTACCAAGGGCTAGGACGGTTGCCTTCTTGCGAAGGACTTGTTTTGGCAGATGTAATCGTTACCCTCAGTGCATGCCCTTGCTAACCTCAGACCGTGACGGGGCGCGACCCCTCGACCTGACGCCTCAAAGTCGCGGACGCTACCGCTTGAGCCACGGTGACTACTATATATATATATATATATATATATATATATATATATATATATATATATATATATATATATATATATATATATATATATATATATATATATATATATATAGTGTGTGTGTGGATCACGTCAAGATTAGCGAACCCACTCGCAAGAAAGTTTGTTTGCAATTCTTTACAAGAAGATTATTGGGTTCGTTATTCTTTACATGGGAATAATCGGGTTCGCTGTTCTATACATGGAAATAGTTGAGCACAGACGCCAACAGACACTCCAGTCGTGAGACCTGGGTCAAGTATTCAACAGCGATGAATGGCGAGCTTACAAAAATCTAGCACATAATACAAACTACCAAAACAGAACTGTTAACCATTCTTTGCACTTCGTTGACCCGCAGACAGGCATTCACACACAATATACAGAATAATACTGGGCAAAGCACAAGGCTAAAATTAAGAGTATGCGAGTGTGCAGACGCACTTGTCAACAAGGTTAATTAAATCAGTTCATGTGGATGGAACGAAACACGGTTGACAGGTTATCAGAGTTCTGTAATGCAATCGCCATGCAATATCCTTTCAATAACTAAGTTTTTTAACATCATTTTTTATGGAAATTTGATGTTATGTTAGTTTACTTGTTCATTTGTCAATAAATAAGTTCATAAAACTTATCTTGTCAAAGGTTTACTTTCCATTACATGAAGACATTTGGGTTGTCCATTCTTAGTATGGGAATCATTGGATTCGCTGTTCTTGACATGGAGATGTTGGGTTCGCTAGTCTTGACATGATCCATATATATATATATATATATATATATATATATATATATATATATATATATATAATATATATATATATTATATATATATATATATATATATATATATCAGACTTAGTAAACCATTAAAATATAAGTTTGTGGTTCACTGTAAGTCATTATTACTCATTTCGTGATGATGAAACTGTTTTCTCTATAAAAAAAAAAATTTCCTGTTCCCTTTACTGACGAGTGAATGTAGGTAATCCAGCTACTGTGAGATCCCA
>JAXCGZ010018881.1:87500-95000 GCA_037179515.1 Halocaridina rubra
CAGACTCCGGGCGCCGAAGTAGGCACTCCCCAAATGGTAAGGATGATGGGCTCTTGTGGGGTGTCCTTGGGGTCTGGGCGGCTTTCTTGCGGGTATCTCCCTCCACACAAGAGAACCCTTCACCTCCATGTTCCCCAACGATAGATCCCGCCCCTCTATCCGTACCTTACAATACGGTAACGTCTCCACTTCAGTCTGGTAAACCAACTCATCTGGTTAGGAAGGGTTGTTCGTGAAACCTTTCCTCTTGCAGCCTCTGAGAAAGGATTAGACCGCATTGTTGTGTCAGTGTTTGGCCATGAGGACTGCATATTGTGTTTTGAACAGTGCTTCCTTTTTGACGCCTTGTGGTGGTCTACGCAAGTGACTTTAAATACTCCTGCAGAAACTTATTGCATCACCTTGGCGTACGCCGTGACGGCGCCAGGTTTTCATATTAGTTTATTTATTTTATTTTTTATTTTTTGCAAGTTTAAGAGGTACAAGTTTATTTCTAAGAAGTGTGTTTTAAAAGTGTTTCAAGCGCTGGATTGAAAATGAATGGAACATGTTTTGACACACCTATTACAGAATCGCCAGCGATAAAGGTTTGCGTCTTTAGATATGTTTCATGATTACACATATAAACTACTCTTTATTTCATATTAAGTAGAATATAGGTCGTGTATAGTATAGGTCCTTTTATCACGTAAATGTGGTCTTGTGCGTATATATATATATATATATATATATATATATATATATATATATATATATATATATATATATATATATATATATATATATATATATATATATATATATATATATATATATATATATATATATATATATATGGTATGTAGCTCAAATATAGGGGAAGAATGCCCTTAGGGTGATTATCCCCGTCTTCTCTCTGTTTCAATTCAATTCAATCTCAAAATATAATATCTGTAAACCTGGTTTTACACATAGAAAAGTTGGACTTCTTTTAGAAATTCGTTATGCATATAAGAACTTATGTATTTTTTTGGCGTATGTAGAGATAATTTAAGGAGACCTTAAAATGTGGCTTTTGGGCCATAATATCTAGGTTTAGCACACCCAGTTGCATTCTGCTTCTTCATTTACTTAAGACTTTGGTCAGTGCATTCATGACTTTCTGTGATAAGTAAAAGACTGCCTCTCTCTCTCTCTCTCTCTCTCTCTCTCTCTCTCTCTCTCTCTCTCTCTCTCTCTCTCTCTCTCCTCTCTCTCTCTCTCTCTCTATATATATATATATATATATATATATATATATATATATATATATATATATGTGTGTGTGTGTGTGTGTGTGTGTGTGTGGTGTGTGTGTGTGTGTGTGTGATTACCTAATTTTGATTACCTAATTGTGTTTACGGGAAAGAGCCCAAAGCTCGTATCTTCCCGTCTCCTGATCGGTTCCATTTTAGACTTAGTGATACTTATCATACCTGTCCTTAAAACTATGGATTGAGATAGCATTAATTACCTCCTCGCTTAGCCAATTCCAATTATCAACTACTCTTACACTGAAAAAGTATTTCCTTACATCCTGCAAAGAAGTTTTCGTACGAAGCTTCAAACTATGACCTCTAGTTCTAGAGCCAGCCATATCAAAATATCGATCCCTATCCACTCTATCATAACCATGAAGGAATTTAAAGACTGTCACCATATCCCCCCTCACTCTTCTAGCTTCGAGTGATGGTAAGTCTAATTCCCTCAGCCTCTCATCATAACTGAGATTGCGTATTTCTGGCACCAGTTTCGTGGCATGTCTTTGAACTTTTTCAAGCTTAGCTATGTGCTTTTTCAAGTGCGGATTCCAAAAGTGTGTGTGTGTGTGTGTGTGTATTGACTTCATTAGAATAGTTCTGAAATTGTGTAGGAGCATTTTCTTACGAAATTAACTTTTTACTTGTTTCTTGCTGTGATAGGTAATAAATACTTTTGAATGAAAAGAACAGAAATTAATAATTTTAGCATGTTTCTGACGTAGTTGTATAGATCATGATATAAAATGACAAGAAACTTTCCTTTATTCATAGAATGGTAACATTTGGTAAACTTGGCATCCGTAGCATAATACATCCATCATAGAGTGACAAACCATGAGGTGTAAGGTCACATTAAAACGCCAGAGGTCACACCCAAACGTCAGAGGTCAGCTGCAGAGATATAGAAAGCGAAACTGTTTTGTTATGTAATACTATATATATAGTCTCTCTCTCTCTCTCTCTCTCTCTCTCTCTCTCTCTCTCTCTCTCTCTCTCTCTCTCTCTCTCTCTCTCTCTCTCTCTCTCTCTCTCTCTCTCTCTCTCTTGCGCGTTGCTCTTATTGTTATTATTCTTTCCTTATCTATTTATTGCTTACGTTTGGTTTGTATGTTTATTGTTTTCTAGAGAGAAAGTGGGAGAGAGCGGATTATCTCAAAAATATTGACTGTGGGGATGATATTAGCGACTTTCAACAACAGTAACAGATACATACATAAATACGTATACATGGTCCCATTCCCCCTTGTAAGGGGGTGGCCGAGCCAAGACTCACGCATTCACCACGATCTACACATACCTCAACTACTCCTCTTAGCTCATTGGGATAAAGGTTTTTTATTATTGTGACACAAGGACGGGCAAAAAATATAAATAAATAAATCCGCCCTCTTCGGTCCTGGGCGCGAAGAAAACAAAAAGAGAAACAGAGATGTGGAGGGTTGCCACATTTCCCCATGAACCACCCTGCTTGGATCAACCTTAAAGTAAGCAGGCAAGGATATTCTACTCAACACCCACTGATCTAACCTCTCCGACAGCCTTCTTTCAACACCCGTTCCCTGCCTGATTCCTCATTTCTCACTCTATCTATTCTAGACACAATATTTTTACTCTTATGGTCGTTACTATTATTAACTACATGTGAAAAACATCAAGTATGGCCAAAATAATATATATATATATATATATATATATATATATATATATATATATATATATATATATATATATATATATATATATATATATATATATATTAACTAATGCAGCTCCTAAAACTCTTTTTTACTTCTTCCTCAACATAGCTCTTCTGCCAATATTACATGTAACCCATAATATATTACTCTTAATTGATAATCGCAGAGTGCTCTTCTGCCATCAGTCAATTGTTACACTATATTTTATTCTTAATTACTTGCTATGATACTTAAAATGAATTGCAAATTCTATTAATATTTGATGTATGCATGACCAAATATAGATTGTAATGTTTAGCAACTGCATTGTCACTGGGAGTGCCCATGTGCACATGTTCCCATGTACAGATATTTGAATTTAAAAATTCCTTCTTCTAATACTTTAGTACAAAAGAGTACTTTCTTGGGGTTCTAGCTTCTCTATACTTGGCCGTACAGATGACTATCTATCTATCTATATATATATATATATATATATATATATATATATATATATATATATATATATATATATATATATATATATATATACATACACCTTGTTCACTTTTTCCACGTGTTTTTTATCCACGAAATTGGAATAACGCCCCTAAAAAATAATAGTAAAAAAAATACGAAATTCCAGAATAACGCCATGCAAAAAAATTCGATTTTTTTTTTTCATATTAGTAAATAATCGACCGCCTCGGAGGCATTTTTCCGCCATCTTCCTCCTCTTCTACCACTTAATGCGATTGGATATTATGAAGATAATGGGAAAAAATCATTAAGAACAAACAGCAAATAAATTTTTTATATAATATCGTTAGGGAAATTAGCATGCAAGGGTGCATCAGTTGATACTGAAGTGGCAAATGTTTGTGGGTAGAGGTTCGTTCTCCCACATCCTCCTCCTCTTCTACTGCTTAATGCGATCGAATATTATGAAGAAAATTGAAAAAACTTGAGGAACAAACAGCAAACAAATTTTCGATACAATATCGTCAGGCAAATAGCGTGCGAGGGTGCATCAGCTGATACGGAAGTGGCAAAACGTCTGCCAATAGAGGTTCGTTCTCCCACATCCTCCTCCTCTTTTACCGCTTAATGCGATCGCATAACAAACAACAAACAAACTTTCGATATAATATTGTCATGGAAATAGCGTGTTGAGAATATATATATTCCATTTAAGTTTCCCCAATATACGTTTTCTTTGTAACGAATTGTATAGTTTTCTTTTTCTCTCAGCTGACTTTGTTTACGTTAGGATTTTGTGCAGCACTGTCGATATGTAAAGAATATAGAATAATGTTTAGAACCAAGGAATATTAATATGTAATACTATAATCTTGAAAATTAGATAAACCCCAAATAGACTGAGTAAATAAATATTTTATGAGTAAAATATTGTGCCTGAATAGTGATAAGCATCAGATGATACGGAAACGGCAAAACATTTGCAGAAAGAGGTTCGTTCTCCCGCATCCTCCTCCTCTTCTACCGCTTAATGCGATCAAATATTATAAAGAAAATTGACAAAAAGCATGAAGAACAAACAGCAAACAAACTTTCGATATAATATCATCAGGCAAATAGCATGCGAGGGTGCATCAGTTGATACGGAGGAGGCAAAACGTTTGCATCCTCGTGCTCACCGCCACCATGCACGTCCCAGTATATGCCTGTTGCCCACCGCATAATAGAGTGCATTAATTTGTATACTGTACAGTAAATCTGTATATCTTTTATACTGTACACTGCTTTGTTATGTACTTATAAAATATGTTTTACTTATCTTATATCTTTGGTATAGTGTGTCTATGGACGGTTGTGGAGCGAGCTATGCCCATTATCATTATTACTTATGGGAAATAACTCGTGATATTACGCGAAAATTAAAATACACAGCACTTCTGAGAACTTATCTCCGTGTTATTCTAAGAACTAGGTATATATATATATATATATATATATATATATATATATATATATATATATATATATATATATATATATATATATATATATATCGGCCAAAGTCCATAAACTATTTAAATAAAAAGGATTATTATTATTATTATTATTACTATTGTTATTATTATTATTATTAATATTATTATTATTTAGAACTATTTCATCTGTAATGTATTCCTTTCACCATCTCCTCATATATGGCTGCAAGTTTAAATTAAAGTTTTATAACCTTAGAATAACGCTTATGCGAAATCATTTTGATTATTAAAGCTTTTATGTTGAACTTTTAACCCAATGTAATAATGAGTTTCTGACATGGTGTATATATATATATGTATATATATATATATATATATATATATATATATATATATATATATATATATATATATATATATATATATGTCTATTCTTCTACACTTTAGGCCAGGGCTCATGCGTGCAGGGTGACAGATAAGCAAAGATACTTAAAATTTAATGTATATAGAAGCTACAGAGTTCCTTTTAGCCTCAATATCCCCATCCCCATAACGTACATGTTTTCTGTTAGGGGTGCCAAATATACTCTGAGTCCCCTCGCATGCTGTGTGACCCTTTTTAAAACCACGGGTTATTCAAACACATACAAAGAGGTGGTGGGCATGGCTCGTGGTCATGCCTCCACATAACCTATGGTGTGTGAGCCGCTAAAACAATGCAGGTTTCCCGCAAAATTGAGGCTTGTTCTCAACAACAGAGAAAGCCACGTGAAAAGTCCCTGCCTGCACATGGGGCATCTATGGGCTTGAGGTATGTATCATACCCCACAACCCAGTCCAGAAATACTTTATTTCTGCGAAACATTAACTTAAAAAAAATAAAGTAAAATAAATAAAAAAATAAATAAAAGGATGGCTCTTATCTACCGAGATAAAAGTTCATATAAAATAACATAATATTAAATCAAGCACATCTAAAAAGATTATGAATCGCAAGAGTTTGTTATCAATATTAGAATTAGCTAATCCATATTATTCTAGGCCATAAGCACGAGATAATTACCTTAGTGCATTTTATTTTTGTATTACATATCAAAGTTACCCTATGGCTCTTTAATACATACTAAAGTTACCTGAATATGAATTCATTATCAAGGATACATAGAACATATGATTTCCAAAAAAGACAAGACAAAAGAAATCTATTTTCACAACAATCATTCTAATTAAAGAATTTCAATTAGCAGATAAAAAGAATTTCTAATTAAGTATTCACAACTACATTGTTTAGTTATTAATGAGTGACAGAGTGACTACTAGTCTACTACAGTAAAAAAAAACTTAACATTTTCATCTGAAAGACAACTATTCAATTATACTCATTAATAGCAAAATAGAAGTTCTTATAGTACCCAATTAAAATAAAAATACTGTTTGTAAGTGGCGGTTATCTAAAAATACTCGTCAATGACAAAATGAAAATGATTATAGTACCAAATCAAATCACAAACACTGTAAATGACACTTATCTAATAATGTTCATCAATGACACAGTGACTCTTACTATACTAAAACTAGGGTAACTATTTCTCCTATATCTATATACTACTTCTAAGGGAACCATTAAGGCTTTCTTAACTTAAATCTTATAATCTAAAAATATCAAGCTTGGTATGCTGGAAAGTAATTGATGGAAAATGTTTGGGGTTTGTGAGTAGAGAGCTTTCTAACATGGTTTCGAGAACCCTCATACCTTGTTAGACTTTTTATGTTAGTGGTTTATCGACAGGCTTAGCTGTTCCACCCATGCAGACATCCAGTACCTTATCCGTTACATCCCGGACCTCATGATTTTCATCAAAACAGTTTTCACATGGACACAAGTCCGGTAGACCATCAATTGGCCATACATATGACATATCATTGGTAACTTAAGTCTTGTTTAGGTTATTAACACTGATGCCTTTTGGCATGATTTGGAAAGATGTGAAATAGCAACTAACATCCTGAATCAATTACATATTACTTGTAGTAGTCGTAGTAGTAGCAGCAGCAGCAGTGATAGCAGTAGTAGTAATAGAACAAGAATAGCTAACTCACTTTTAGAGAGCACATTCTTCAGTAATGCTACATAAACACCACAGTCGGGATTGTTCTTGACCATGTCCACATACTGTAATGCTTTCACTGTAAACTTTAAGAATATCATAAGAAACAGTCATCTACGTGAACCTTTATTCATCCTATCAAAGTTTTATACTTGCGCGTTATTATTATTATTATTATTATTATTATTATTATTATTATTATTATTATTATTATTATCTAATATATTTATTATTATTATTATTATTTTCAATATTATTATTAATATTATTATGATTTTTATTATTATTATTATTATTATTATTATTATTATTATTATTATTATTATTGTCAGTATTGTTATTATTATTATTATTATTACTATTACTATTATTTTTGTTATTATTATTATTATTATTATTATTATTAATATTAATATCCCTGATAGTATTAAATCTCTCTCTCTCTCTCTCTCTCTCTCTCTCTCTCTCTCTCTCTCTCTCT
>JAXCGZ010018881.1:97500-122500 GCA_037179515.1 Halocaridina rubra
TCTATTTTTCTTCTTCTTCTTCTTCTTCTTCTTCTTCTTCTTCTTCTTCTTCTTCTTCTTCTTCTTCTTCTTCTTCTTCTTCTTCTTCTTCTTCTTCTTCTTCTTCTTCTTACTCATGTTTACTCAGGCCACACACAGACTTAATTAGGCAGTACCAGAGAGAGAGAGAGAGAGAGAGAGAGAGAGAGAGAGAGAGAGAGAGAGAGAGAGAGAGAGTGTACTTCTATAAAGAGGTTGAAATTTCTAAGGAACAATCTTGTATATTTCAAAATTTCAAGACCTGAAACAATCTACTTATTATTATTATTATTATTATTATTATTATTATTATTATTATTATTATTATTATTATTATTATTATTATTGTTGTTGTTATTATTATTTATGCACACATTTAGATAGTATATATATATATAATATATATATATATATATATATATATATATATATATATATATATATATATATATATATGAACTAAATTTATTATTTTATTTTACTAATTTGAAAAGGCGATCTTCAAATATCCTACCCAGCATTTCTCTAAATCCTCTAAAGTCTTGACTCTGAATACAGCCTACCCTTTGACCCCAACACAAGATGGTGTGCTCATTGAGCATAACGAGTATTCATTAGTTAGTACAGACGTGAAAATCTTATAAATCTGTGGTGTTAGTAACATGGTTCGTATAACATTCTTAAAACAAAAAATGCACACACACACACACAGGCTCATTCATATTCCCTTGACTAAAGTCTACCTCAAAAATCTGAGTCTCCCCTCCCCCACCGTGAGAGGTAACTAAACACTTGAAGCAGGAGCATATATCCTAATGTAATCATAAATCTGAGACCTTGGGAGAAGCACGGTCTTCTCCACCGCTAGGCATCTTCGCGGAGTCAGTTTTGTTTATGAAAACGCTATAATATGAATGATTACCAATGCCAGTGTTCCCAAATTTGAGTCATGAATCGAAGATTCTGTATAGTTCCTGTTGTTAGCTATGACCACTAATTTTTAGCAGCGGACAAGACTAGAGTATGTAATGCTACCAGCTGTCTGTGACAAGTTGTAATTAACTGGCACTCGTATTTTACAGATACAAGGAAGTACTTGTTGTTGGGAAAGATTCAAAGCATTTCCTAGGCTAAACTAACCAGTAGATTTAGGTTATTCTTATATTGTCAGCTTGGCCATCCTGTTACTAGTTGAAGTTGTGCTTCAGTACTTCAGCTTGAGTGGTTGTATTTTATTAAAATGTAATTATGTATATTGTATATGACTTGGATTTTTTTTTTTTTTTTTGGTTACCCATCGCTACATAAGGATCCACCAATCTAAACGGGGGGATAATTATCCGTCTCTGGCTACTATGCTACTGTTCCCATGATGATGATTTGGGATAAATGGACGAACTCCAAACTGAGAAGGATGAAACGTAGTAGGGCATATTATCAGTACATATATATTATTTATATTATGCTTTTATACAGTTCTAATTATCAAGTATTACAGTTTCCAGTAAGCATATACTATGGTGTGGACTTAAAAGGTGTGTGTCTGTGCTCTTACATTTTTTATGTATGTGTATTTATCTTTCGTTGCCATTCATTAGGAAACCGTTGCTGCGCAATGTATTGTTTTTCATCTTTTTGTGTGTGTTGACCATGTTCTTCCCAGAATTTTTATTGAGAGAGTTGGCAAGAGGATTCTTCACGCTGTTTTTATTAACATCATAGGCCATGCACGTATTCGTAAAGCGGTTATAATATATATATATATATATATATATATATATATATATATATATATATATATATATATATATATATATATATTTTTTTTTTTTTTTTTTTTTTTTTTTTTTTTAGGGGCCAAAAGGATATGCCTTTCGGTTATCTATTCTACTTTCGGTTGATGAAAATTATTTGTTTTTTAACCATTGTATATTATTCCTTTTGAGTATGATGTTCTCCCAAAGAGCACCTACGTAAATATTAATTATCATATATGCAGGTTTATATAAATGGAACATTCGTGTCTCGATGGGCTAAAAGTGTTCCTCCATTCGTACAAAGAGGAGTTCAATCCCACCATATTCTGTGGTGAAAAAGGGAAAGAGTAAAAGTGCAATGGACAATTAGGACATTTACCCGTTCACTCTCTTATCCTCTGCAAGTTCGGCATGCTGTGAGAATGTGGAAATGACTGTAGTTGTATCTTTTACACATCTCCTAACTCCTGCCACATTCGCAGGTATGATGAGTACAATGATTTTTTTTAAGTGCACCATTAGTTCGGGCACGAAACTATAGATGTTCTTTAGCTCAGTAGTTAATATAGTATTAAAAGAACGAAACACTATTTAGGGGTTGTTTGTGATATCAAATGTACCTTCATTTCAGACACGAGAACAGGCATTTGTACGAGTATATGACTGTTTTGTAACTCTTCATACAAATCAAAGGCAGAACATATCCATTTTTAGTCCTGAGTTAAAACATTCTCTGTTCGCCAAACTTTTTTTTTATTCCTCGTAAATTCCAACACTACAATAAGGACTACACTCAAACTAATTTGCTCCAATAACGCAATGAAAAACAGCTAATCAGATTTCTACAAAATCGAACTAATATACATATAGCAGCCTGTATTGGATTATAAATTAATTAGAATTTAAAATAAATACTAATCACATACAGTGCACTATGCGTGATTAGTTAAAATGAGACAAAGAAAATAAATAATTTTCCTTCTAAAATTACGTTCATACCTATACCTTTTTAAAATTATGATGAAGAAAATGTATAAGATGCATGTAAATTACCCCTCATTAAGGACCTCTGGCATGGCCTACTTAGTTAAAATGAATAAAAAGCGAATCAGATTATTATGAAGTAACTTAAATAACCGCCTTTTTACACCAGATAGAGGACCAAACAGTCTTCATAAAAAAAAAAAAAAATTATATATATATATATATATATATATATATATATATATATATATATATATATATATATATATATATATATATATATATATAAGCTACTTTATAATTATACCTTTAAAATATTTTGATTTCAGTACTGCCTCGTAATTAGAATATCATGAGTTGAATAATTAGCAAAAATTAGATAATGAAAGGGACGAATACAATTTCTAAAAAAAAAAAAAAAAAAATCGGATTATACTTAAAAAGCTTTTTAGGATTATGATGAAGAAAATGTCTGTAATATAAATGCATTCTCCTTTGGAAGCGGCAACACGATCTCATATGCACCTGTTATTGCCTTCAGGTTGGATATTCTTAACGAGGAAAAAGTGGTCATCTTGTTAATTCTGCCCTTCATTACGGGCTAGATCGAATCCTAGTAGGCAGCTTGTTTTGATGTTGTTGTGCAGTTTGTGTTTTTTTTAATTACCTGCAGTAATTGGCATATGAAATGGAAGCTTTATTTATTTATATGTTTCTATTTATTTTCTTATTTAATTATTTATATATTTATTTATTTATTGGTGGTCTATCTGTGTTCGAATGATTTATTTTTTTAATTGAAGTTCTGGTCTGATTTTCGGATTTGTTTACATGTGGTACATTGCATGATCTATCAGCAATGACCATAACCCGTTATAAGGGCAGTGGCCGAGTGAAAACAAACCTTTGATTCTATGCACGAAGAAAATACAACGGAGGAGATTCCCAGACTCCTCTCTCCTCTCCGTTTTGTGGACGTTTACGGTCCGTAAGGGAGTAAGGAGGTAGTTCCCCACCACAGCGAAAAATAAAATAAAGTTAGAGTATGAGAGATTGAACTATGGGAGACAGAGGCCGATCATCCACACTGAGATTGAACCCATCCAATTCGAAGAAGGGAAAATGATCAGAGTAGGCTATTCTTGTCATGATATGAAGCTTAATACATTTATATTTTCGTGTTATTTCTGTTCATGGAAGATTGTATGTGTGTATGTTTTTATAGAAGTTTTATTTTCATTTTTTCCTACGTACATGAGATATTTTGCATGAATAATATTTTCGCCCAATTGTTTTAATGAGAAGGAGGATTGCTCACGGTTCCTTTTTAGCTAGTCTTACAAACATATTCAAGTCCCCACGCCCCACCTCCAAAAAAAGGACAGTAGTATATGTAATTAAAAAATACGCATATTTATTCAGCTAATTTTTAGTTTTTAGGTATATTCTAAATAAAGAGAGTAATAAGTTTTTTGCCAATAATGGTAACTCCTCTATTAATGTGAACATTAATATTTACTCAATAGCTTATGAAAATACTATTACTTGGTCTTACTGAAACCGACATACCTATGTGCATTTAAAAAGAAAATAACCTGCATATTGTAGGATCGCTACTTAGATGTTAATAAAGAAAGCTTTCATGATACAAGAGGCTTGACTTTATACAAGTAAAGTTTTAATCACTTAAACTTAAATATTTCCAGACAGTGTATTGTGCTAATTAGGATTTTTCTTCCTAATGTTTTTAAATATAAATATTAGGTATATCTAATAGTAAATTATAGTACACTATATACCTAGTTAAAATCTGTAATAATGATTTGTATATGAAAACTTTACAGATTCCAACCAACATAATGTGACTTGCCCTATATTTTTTTTACGAAGGGTTGTTTCTTTCATTCTTTTTTAGAACTATATTTCATCATTTGATCCTTATCCAGAAGTTTATACTTAATATTACGCTTTTCTTGCCTCTTCCCCTTCCTCTTTGCAGCACGAAATAGTCATCACAGGAATCCAGCTAGGAACCCATTTTCAAGTTATTACCCGCCAGAACTTTCATCCCCAACAGTCTCACCGCGTTCTTGAATGGGTTGTCATCTTATTGAGAGAGGATTCAGATAATGACATTCACTACTTTCCAATCTACCAATTAATGAAGTCATTTCCTCTGTGAGCCTAAGCTACAGAAGTTTATTGGAGGTTTTCGTTCCAATTATTAGATCAGAAAAAGTGAGTTTAAATTCCTCAGACTATTGCTTCTCGGCCTTTTGGCTAAGATCAAAGTGTAATTCCTCAGACTTTCGTAATGGTATCCATGTGAACCTCCTCCACTTCTCTTTTCCCAGACACCCTTCTCACTTCATGCTGACAGCCAGTGCTAACCGTGACCCCCTCTCATCTGAAACATACCTGTTACTCAACTTAGTAAAAAGAAGGCGAAACCTATGCCCATGTATCTCTTGCGTATGCTATAGCAAGTACTTATAAAGAGTGACCAAGTTAAAAGCCAAAGTGCATATGTACTTGGCTAATTTTTACCTATTGACTTAAGGGTCTAGAAACTGCTTATCGTTGCAGATTCCACAATATCTGACTCCCGTGTCATATTGCTACCGTACCTGGATAAGAGAAGTAATTAGTTTTAGGTGAGACGGTATTTTCACGAGGTTGCAGTTCCCTTGTTTAATAGAATAACGATGGCTGTGTATTGGCAAGAAAGTAATACTTTATAGTCAGATCCAGGAAGCACAAGAGAAGAATGGGAGGTAATAAATACGTAAATGATGTTATAATTTCCATTTTCAATGCGCAAGAAGTGCCATTACTTATTTTTATGAGACATTCTCAATTTTTTTTATATTGGTTACTCTCTCTCTCTCTCTCTCTCTCTCTCTCTCTCTCTCTCTCTCTCTCTCTCTCTCTCTCTCTCTCTCTCTCTCTCTCTCTCTCTCTCTCTATTCTTGAGTTTATCAAGCATTCTGTACATGCCTATCTACAGTATCTAGCTGCCCTTTAAAGGTAAAAGATCTATAATGAATGGAAGATGTAATGGACAGTGATAGCACTAGATCCCGACCTAGCTAGTACAGTGGCAATGCGCTGGTCTCGCATTCGCGAGGTCGACCAATCGCGCCTCGTCTAGGCAAGAGAGTTTAAGCTGTTTCCTGGGGAGGTTACTGCCGTGGCTGGGCACCACAGTGGGGGGGGGGGTTGGGGCCTGTGCCGGCTGGCGACCGCCCTATGGGTCCTCCATGACCCGTTCTACCCATTAGTGGGTGGAGAATCTAAAACAACAGATCCCGACTATATATCTACCATATATTCTGGGCTTAGTCTCCCTCTCCAATTGCATGGACCTAGTGATCTCCAGGCACTGGCTGAATAATCAAGTAGACACATAGGAAGTCATCGACCCACCATCTAATTGCCCAGTTTAGTTGGTAACGACATGTGATAGTGGAAAGTAATCTAACCCTGGGAAAGGAGTGAACCTGGGTCCATTGAATTACCAGCCCTTGTCACTACCACTGTGCCACAGTGTGCATCATTTTATCAACATATATCTCTCCATTTATCGACCTCTTTTTCTATCCATCTAATCTCTCTCTCTCTCTCTCTCTCTCTCTCTATATATATATATATATATATTATATATATATATATATATATATATATATATATATATATATATATATATATATATATATATATATATATATATATGGGCCCGGACACTTTCCTTCACTAAGCGTGGTTGAGCAAATGTTTTGAAATAAGAAAATTAATGCTATCACGCCAAGAACATAATTTCTCTTTTTGGCTTTTCTTGTCTAGCTATGCAGAGGAGAAAAAAAACAAGAAACAACATCCTTGCATAACTATATAACCATCCTCAGTCTGTATGACCCACTAACGAATATGCGTCTTCTAATGAAAATAATTTTCGCAAATGTCTATTGTGCTGTTTTCTGATGAGCGAAGTTTTATAGTTTATAACCTCTTCGAGAACATTAAATTCCTACAAATTAAGTTTTTTTTTAATGAGATAGGATAGGAGGGGAAAAAAAAGGGGAGGGGATTAAGGATGTAAGGGAATTGGAGGGAAAAGCAAGAAAATTAAATAAAGTAAGAGAGAAAAAAGAGAGGGGCAGACCCTCGTGCTAAGTTTTGATCTGGAATTCAGATTCTGAATTCCAAATTAATATCAGGTGTATCCTCTTAATCTCTTCTTCTTATTTGTAGCATTACAAAAACAGCTAGTGAAATACGCATATACACATATGGCTACTATGGCTGTATTTACGTTTAGAAGAGGGAGGGTTTAGTCGAAGCACACTCGCCGAAAGTCAAGCGTACCTTCAAACAGAATTTAAACAATATACAACAACAAAAATTTAATTAGCATCAGTAGAATATGGATCTCTTTTAAAGAGGCATTATCACTAGAAATCAGAAGTATTTTATGCTGAAAACTGATATTTCATTAAGAAACCTTTTTAATGTGAAATAAAATAACCAACTCAATATTTTTTCTTTAAAAAAAATGAAAAAGAATTAACTATCTAATATTTTAACCATAAACTCAGAGATATATGTGGCAAAAAATTGCAAATTATCTTAATTAGCATAACAGTAAGTATAGATTTCACAAAGATTAACAACTATTATCTGCAGATAAACTTCATCAAAGTCGTTAAACTCCTTCTCTCTATGAAATATCAAGATTGCAGAAATCTAATAACACTCGTTTTGTTACATTAGGTCATTTAAAGTTTAACAAATTAGTTCTCACACAAATTCTATGCTACATATTGTCTTTTAATAAACACTTTAGAGCGTATACGTTTATTAATATAAAATAAAATCAGCTAAACCAAGAAAAAGATTGCTCCTCGACTTTCGAAAATAACTAATGATTATAACTAAGCAGTACTGTCACTTAAATAAAATTACTGAACTATTTATGAATGATCAAGCATGTATTTTTATGTAGGTATGCATGAAAACAGCATGTATATTTTGGCTTATGATGAAATTCATAGAAACAAGAGATAGGGAATTTATGCCTCTGTGCGCAAAAAGTGTTAGAGAATATCTGTATGCGCGGAATCTTAGTTGCATTTTTTGTATATACGTCTACAATGGTTCAACTTGATAGTGGTGTATGCTGATACCCTATGTTCACATTGACCTCTGAACAACTGAGGTAATGATTCATATTTATTTAAGAGCATTTGTACGTACATTACCGGTGTTTCTTTGTTCAAAGTTAGAACTGTATCCTCTGTAGGCAGAAGGGGGACCTCATCCGTAACAACAAATGTGGATCTTCATCATATTCTCCTCTCTCTCTCTCTCTCTCTCTCTCTCTCTCTCTCTCTCTCTCTCTCTCTCTCTCTCTCTCTCTCTCTCTCTCTCTCTCTCTCTCTCTCTGTCACCCCACCGCTCCCCTCTCCCTTATTAAATACGAGGGTGAGTCATTCAAAAACGACTGAATTAGGTTTGCCTCAACAATTTAATTCTTCTTGCAGTTCTATTTTATATACTGCTTATAATTAACACATATGCTCGTAATATATTAATATTCTCTCTCTCTCTCTCTCTCTCTCTCTCTCTCTCTCTCTCTCTCTCTCTCTCTCTCTCTCTCATACACAGTTGAATTCACTTACCTGTCTTGCTTGCCAATAAGGTTTTGCACGAGAGTGGGGGGTAGGGGGTCAGGATAATGGATTACCGCCGCCTCTGTATGTGACCTGGGCAACTGAAGTGGTTTAGAAAAGCTCTCAGCTGGATTGGATAATCCCTCACGGTGTCTGTTTCTCGTTTCGTAATACATGCTTGACCAGTCATACTTACATATTTCCTTTGTGCGTGTGTGTGTATAATATTTGTATATTCATTATATTAATAAATTGAATATTTTATGTAATTATGTTTGTGTTTATTGAAGATTGCATGTATATATATATATATATATATATATATATATATATATATATATATATATATATATATATATATATATATATATGTATATATATAATGCTTGCCCTTAGATATTATTGATCGGAATTCTTTTTTTTATGTTGTTTGCTATGTCCTATAGATCTGCACTTTGACTTACCCGGTAGAGAGTTTTTGCTCTCTTTTCTCATAACTGGCCGTTCGTCTTTGCCTTTGTCTGTATTGTATGATGTGATGCCACTCCCCATTGTGCTTCTGGGGCCAATATAGAGCGTGATTGCGTGTTTGTCCGTAACTAAATCTTTCAAAAATATATAGAACTGTTATCTATCAAAATCTGAATATGAATTATCTTATTTCGTACTAATCAATTGACTTTTCTCGAATTAGGGCAGAGTACTCTTCCTGGTGGATTTTTTTTGTTTTTTTTATTTCTCTGAGAGATGTTGTGGATGTAGTTGGTCTTTCTTTAATGATTGTGACACCAGGACGGACCAAAAAAATAAATAAATCCCTCATCAGGCCTGGATACGAAGAAAAAGTAAAGAGAAACAGAGATGGGGAGGGTTGTGACTTGTCAGATGTGGAGGGTTAATAAGAGATGGTCTACTCAGGCTTATGGATTCCTTCAGCCTCTCCTCCTCCTCCTACTTTTATTTCTTATCTGCTCTCTATCGTACTTTTTCCTTCTGTTCTGCCTCCTTTTCCTTTCTTCTTCCTACTCTTCTGCCTCCTCCTCTACCCCGCTTCTTCCTTCTCTTCCACTTCCACTTCTGCTCCCTTCTACCTCCTCCGCCCCCTTTCCTCCTCTTCTGCCCCCTCCTACCCAATTTCACCTCCTACTTTTCCTCTCTCTTCCTGCATCTACGTTGTGCCGTCCATTTGAACTGGGAGTAATTGTTTGATTGCATGTCTCGCTGGAAATTGCCTTGATCGTTTCATAATTGCTTACAACTACCTTTCCCGATTAATTAATTTGCTCACTGATGGAAAATTGGAAATAGGTTTGCACTTTTTCTAAGTTATTTATTACTCTCTTTATTTATTATATTGTTATTTTTTTTTTAGAAATACTGTTGCTACTTATTTTTGGTTAAAGTTGTTCAATAGTAGTATTAGGTAGAGGTACCAATACAAAGCAATATCAGTAGTAATTAGTAATTATAATTAGTTGTCGTGTTAAAGGTAGCAGTAGAAACAGTGTTTTAACAGCAGTGGTAGTTAGTAATAGTCATTATTTTAATTAGCAGTGTCATGAATTAAAAAAAAATAATAAACATTCTAATTTGTGTTTCTGATAATATTGTTGATGATTCCTGTTTAAATGATAACTTATATGAGCAATAAAAACTTGGTTTAAGATGATATATCCGTCATGTAAATACTTCCATTTTTCCATTTTTTTTTTCTCTTATATCTAAAGCACGGGAACCACGGTGGCCTAGTGGTTAGAATACTTAACTCGGGAAGGGACAGACTCGCTATCGAGCCCAGCAGGGATTAGGAAGGGCCTCCAGTCTTGATTCCCCTGCTTTAATCTGTCTCTCCACTCCCATTATGGGGGATTCATAGTGAGACAAAACGTAAAAAAAAAAATTCTATTTAAAGCTTGCCCAGATACTCCATTTCCTAGATAGATTAATTAATACTGATTTTTTTTTTCTTAATTCCAAATCTTTATATGATATTTTAAGGTATTATATAAAAGGACTTTGATCCAATTTCAATTTGTTCATATATTACATAACGAGAAGATGTTTGAATTTTGGAATAAGAAATTATTATTATTATTATTATTATTATTATTATTATTATTATTATTATTATTATTATTATTATTATATACCGAGGCTGTTTCCCCCTTAAATTGGGGGGTAGCCGACGTCAAGAAAGGAAAGTTTGGGGGGAAGTTATTCTCCCCTCTACTCCCCCTCTTCGTTGACGCCTCGCAGGAGGTTGATACAGGGGGGGGGATTCCCAGTCCCCCCGCCCCGTCCACTTTTAGCCGCCTTTTACGACACGCAGGGAATACGGTGAGGCTATTCTTTGATATTATGCCCGCCCCACAGGGCACAAATATAAAAGGCCCCATGTGCTCCTTATTATCGTCTCCAACCAACCGCTCAATGGCAAAGCCCCTGCTGGGCTAAGGATGATGATGGGATGGCCAAGAGTGCGCCGCCGCGCCCTCGTGTGGGAAACCTCTAGGGTTTTGCGGGAGTAATCGGCCGCCGCTGCCTGTCTACTACAGCAGCAAGATTTTTGGCAGGCCTTTGGCCCTCCCGACTTCTAGGTCTGGCTTCAGGGAACGCGCCACCAACGAGATTTTGGCGGCACGAACTCCCCAATACGCTCCCCAGCAGACTAGGGAGATGGATGACTAGATGACACTCGTCTTGGAGTGGCCACGGCACTTGGGAGTGCCATCGCCGCAATGTGCGTTCAACTACACTTAAGAATGGATATACAGTACTTACGTTGTGTAGATGAGGTCACTGAAGGAAGACTCTTAAATTTGCTATCTTAGCAAAATCACTCTTGCTTAAACCTGAAAAGTAACTGAAAAGGCATATGCAAAATTCACAACTCCTGGAACCTGAAAAGCAACTGTAATAATAATAATAGTAATAATAATAATAATGATCTCCACAATCATCATCAAAGGAAAACCACTGTTAAAAACAATAACAATACTAACAATAACAACAATATCCAAGGAGAACCCCCGGAATAGACATCACGAAAGTAATGCAAAGGTACATCAAAAACCAGCAGAGAGCTGGACATTCACTACACATCCCCCACAATCCCTTCACATCTGACAGGCCATTATTATAATGATTATTATTATTATTATTATTATTATTATTATTATTATTATTATTATTATTATTTGCATATGAAATATTAACTTTTTTGGAGTCGCTTTATTTTTTTATGTCTATATCCTCTAAGCTTGAGAGCATATAGAGATTGATTATGTCCCCCCCCCCCTTTTTTTCGGTACAGCCTTCTTCTCTTCTCAGGTATCAGTCTCTTCTTAGACCATTGTCTTAAATTATGATTTTTTTTCCTTTTTTTGAAGATCCAAAGAGAAAACGTAGGCAGAAATGTAATAATAAATGTTAGAGGAAACCTCGGAATATCTTAAAAAAGGATCAGAACAGACGAAAAAGCTTTTAAAATTTAAACGTGCATCAAGTTGCTTCTTAGTACATTATGTTGAAGTATGACGCGAACCTGCCAGAGTCAAGCAGAGATTTGTCTCTGGAAGTAATATATATATATATATATATATATATATATATATATATATATATATATATATATATATATATATATATATATATATATATGGATGGATGGATTCGGTTTTACGTCACGAACTCCCATTTCTACTAAGGGCTAGGACGGTTGCCTTCTTGCGAAGAACTTGTTTTGGCAGATGTAATCGTTACCCTGAGTGTATGCCCTTACTAACCTCAGTCCGTGACGGGGCGCGAACCCTCGACCTGCCGCCTCAGAGTCGCGGACGCTACCATTTTGCCACGGAGACTACATATATATATATATATATATATATATATTCTCCCTCTTAGGGAGGGGGGTTAGAATACTTCCTCCGTTTTCCTTTGCGTGTTGTAAGAGACGACTAAATGGGGCGGAGCAAGGGGACTGCGAATGCCCTCCTCTGTATGTTTTCCCAAAGAGTCATGGTATTTTGCCTTGACTCAGCCACTCTCCTTATAATGGGAAAAATGGCTTATGTATATATATATATATATATATATATATATATATATATATATATATATATATATATATATGTGTGTGTGTGTGTGTGTGTGTGTGTGTGTGTGTGTGTGTGTGTGTGTGTGTGTGTGTGTGTGTGTATATATAAATCGCAAAGCATTTTGCTCCTTGGTGGATTGAGTTTAAGTACAATATTAATCAGTAAAAGAAGACCCAGGAATATAAGACTCGTAAATAATTGTGTATATAAATGAGTAAGTCTACAGGTACATATTCGTAGAGGGCAGAACTCTTAAACTCTGAACTTGCCATTCTTTTTCGTCTTATAGAAATATGTTCAAGTATTGGTAGTATATTGCTTCATAAGATTGATTTCTCCACACAAGTTAGTTGACCTTCCCCCATTCATTATTAGTAAAATAATCTGACACATACAACCCAGTATCACTGTTGTCTTTATAATAACCCTCACAGAATCCCTCTTCCACACCTTACGCCATTGAGATAAGATCCCATTCAATAAGATCCCATTCAGTGTTTCATTGAACACACCCTAATGACTCTCCTGTTTTTATCCCCATTCTGTCTCTCCCTTTACACTCCCTCCCCCGTTTTACTCATGTTATTCTCCCACTATCCCCCCTCCCGCTTTACTGTATGGGTTCCCTCTCTATTCCTCCGAGGCACCCTCCCTCAGTCCACACCATTAATTCTCCCACACAAAACTAGTTCAGCAAGTTATGAACGACAGTTCAGCAGGGGGTTATTGGGAGGGTCGTGGTAGGGGGTCGAATTTTATCATTTGGGGGAGGACAAGTTTTCAGGTGTGACTCTACGTTAAGGAAATCGCCTTGTAGATACAGGGAAAACAGATAAACAGAGATAATCTGCTTGGGAACATGAAACTACGGATACTTTTATATTTTCTAACTGTTAGATTTACACTAAAGAATAGTAGTCGCCGTGGCTCAATCGGTAGCGTCTCCGACTCTGAGGCGTTAGGTCGAGGGTTCGCGCCCCGTCACGGTCTGAGGTTAGCAAGGGCATGCACTCAGCGTAAGGATTACATCTGCCAAAACAAGTCCTTCGCAAGAAGGCAACCGTCCTAGCCCTTGGTAGATAAGGGAGTCCGTGACGTAAAACCGGAACCGAACCAGATTTACACTAAAGAATTGCTGTGGCAGACTATGAAAAACTTCAGTGATATATCGTGCAATTTTTCTTCACATTTATTGTGTGTTCCTTTGTATATTCATTCATATTTTTCCTTGAGAGATGCTTGAATATAAATTAGACATATTGATTAATAAAGAGCTATATAAAAAAAAAAATTCTTTTGGTTAAAATTTTGTTAGAAAATTTATAGTTTAAATCTCCCCATAGTTATGTTCAGATTGGTACATAAATGAATCTGAGGTGCGATATTGACTAACCAACAAGCAAATACACGCTATATCATAAAACCTTCGCAGCTTCGCCTTGGAGTCCATGAGCAATTCGGAACAGATTTTCAGAAAGAGAGAAAATAAAAAGCAAATTCTCATAAAGTATTAATGTATTTGAAATGATAAGTAGATAAATTAATAAATTTGATGTGATAACGAAATTATGTTAGTAAGAAAAATTTATAGAGAACTTTTGAATTGGTCTTCTATTTGAACAATTCTCTCTCTCCTCTCTCTCTCTCTCTCTCTCTCTCTCTCTCTCTCTCCTCTCTCTCTCTCTCTCTCTCCTCTCTCTCTCTCTCTCTCGATTATGCTGATGTTCTGCTACACGCCTTTTTATTACTTAAGTGGGATGCTAATTATCATCTTTGATGTTGTAAAGGTGAGCCAGGTGTGTTTTGGAATTGTCTAGACGTAGGCGTATCAGGAAGGGCGACGTGATGCGCAACAACGTCATTGATGGATATTATTATTATTATTATTATTATTATTATTATTATTATTATTATTATTATTATCATCATCTTCATCATCGTTATTATTATTATTATTATTATTATTATTATTATTATTATTAGTAGTAGTAGTAGTAGTAGTAGTAGTAGTAGTAGTAGTAGTAGTATAAACATGTATAAAGCGAAGGTAAGAAGTAATTAATAATAATAATAATAATAATAATAATAATAATAATAATAATAATAATAATAATAAGACCTCTATGAACACACGAAAAGCGAAATGAAAGAACGAAAGAAAGAAGTTTAATGCGGAAGAACATTATTATGTAAGCTTGGTCGTGTTGGCAAGTTACGAATCATCAACGTATATATATCTACTGGGTTCAGTATGTTACAGTCACACAAGGTCAACTTGTGCACCTGCAAACCTTTACTTTTCCTCTTAAGCTGTTTATTTATTTGCTTCCTTATTTGTGATCTATGTGTGAGCTGAAATTTCCTTATTTTATTGTTGTCTTCAAGTTAGTTTGTTTGTATTTTCCTTTCAATTCGTTCTCGTATTTGATTATTTATACATATATATTTCATTGATCTAGTTTTATTATTTTTTCATTGTTTACCCGGAGAACTGTAAGATTATTATTGCTTTTGTTATACTGTGGACTTGTCTCTCCTTGTTTCTTTAACTTGGCTACTTCTTCTTCTTCTTCGTCTTCTTCTTCTTCTTCTTCTTTTTCTTTTTCTTCTTATTTTTATTATTATTATTATTATTGTTATTATTATTATTATTATTGGTGCTGCGATAGTTCAGTGGTAGAGCTATCTAGCCTGGAAGTAACGAGCATGACAGGGGGTGTTCGATCCCAGCTGCTGGGCGTTATGGAAGAAATCTAGGTTTAATTTCCCCAGTTCTAACTAATCGTAACACAAAAAACGAAAAAATGATAATAATAATAATAATAATAATAATAATAATAATAATAATAATAATAATAATAATAATTATTATTATTATTATTATTATTATTATTATTGCATTACTTTGACAAGAAATCTGCGTTCAGAACAGGCAATGTGAAGACATTTTCACTACTGACCCCTCACATCTTATGATAGACTCGATGAATCTGATAATGTGACAGGAGCTAACATGGGAGGGTTGCGCTTCCCACGCCTTTTTATTTCCAAGAAACTTTGGCAAAGAGATTCTCCACGAATTACCTTAGGGAGTCCACTGCTGTCGCAGTCGACTAGTTAGAAACTAAACCCAACCCGCTATAAGCTGAAGATGATGCTCATATATATTTATTTATTTATTTATTTTATATATTTTCTTTTGAGACAGGGACTCGAATTTGATTCTGTGAATATATATCACATTATTATTATTATTATTATTATTATTATTATTATTATTATTATTAAACAATAACTTCATATAATTTTGCATATTACAGGTGTGGTTATATCCGGAAGAAGGATGGGCCAGGGCCTCCTGCAATAGCCACTGGCTCTTGAAGACGCCTTGGTGGTCAAGAAGACACTGTTGTATTCTGGAAGTCGAAGGAACTAAGAGGTCAGTTTAAGAATTATGTAGATATTCTTATACATACATATGTAAATACGTACTCCCACACACACACACACACACACACATACACACACACACACACACACACACACACACACACACACACACCACACACACACACACACACACACACACACACACACACACACACACACACACACACACACATATATATCCGGTTCCGGTTTTACGTCTCGTGTCGTGATGAATTCTTCTCACTACGTTAATATTAGTACCAGACGGGTACAAGGTAAGAATGGACAAGCGGTGATTCCTTTATCTTAATTTATTCTAGAGTACAACACATTCGACGCCTTAATGCCCCTCACCCTATGACTATGACAATCTATGATCTATTCGTGCCCCGGGTAAGATTCTGACTGACTGTCGCTCTCTGACTGCTTTCTGGCTGCCATGGGGATGCTTTAAATACCCCAAAGGGCAGGGCGTGTTGCTAAATCTACTTCTGCCAATTGCCTTCAGGTTCAAAGAGAGGTCCCTCCTCTTGGGGGTTGGGCTATTTCAGTTGGCCTATAGAACGGAAAAGTTCCAGGTCAGAGCGTGGCTATTGGGTATCTCTCCAGGGCATGTACATACGTACGGGTCAAATGTTTGTGTTTCTTGTGGTTTAGGAAATGGCTAACTTCTTGGCCTTTCCCATCCTCTTCAGGTACTTGATGCCAGATGCTAAGTCCCATGGGTCCGGTCATATATCTCCTTGACACTTTCTACAAACATTGACCGTACCGCAGAAAAACAATTGGGAGAGTATTCTATTTCACCCTTGACCTCTAGCCTCTCACGTTTCTCTTCACGACTTGTTACAGTTTCAGATTCTGGCTTCAGCACGACTTCAGTCATGCGACATCCCTCCCAACCAAAACTGAAATATCTTTTATTTCAGTCGAAGCATGGGCTATTTTTTTCGAGAGCTCTTGGACATATCCTAGTTAACATTAGTTTACAATAGAAATGGGGCCGAATTATTTAAGCTATTATCTAAGAATTCCTAGTTCTATGAACACTAAACAATCTTTAGTACAAACATTCCTATATTTAAAAAATAAAAATAACCTTAATCATTAGGATTTCAGTGTGTAACTAATCATTATCAAACATTAATTAAGATCACAAGTTAGTTTAGATCATGACGTTACTGTGTCTACTTCTCTCCTTTTTCAAAAGATTTACAAAAGTTGGTTAGTTACAGTAAAAATATGAATCATGTAGAACATTAGTATGTACGAACATTGAAAATGCGATAGACAATAACATAAATGGTAAATTCCTATCGTTACTATGGGGCATTGATTTGTCTTAAAATTAGGCCTTAAAAAACTACTCCTGAAACAAAATATTTGTTACGATGTGAAAATTCAGAAAACATTCATCATTTCAATATGCAATTCCTATTCAGAGACAAACTGATAAGAGAACTTAATGAACACAAAGATTAAATCATGATTCAAACAATGATAATGCTAAAGCAGAACGATGATAATATCTAAGCAAAACAATTATATTATTTAGGCAGAAGACAACTTATTACTATTGGTGCAAATCATACAATTTATCAAAGGCACTTATTCAAAAACTATATTTAAAGGAGTCTCTGAGTTGTCGCTTAAAATTATCTTAAAACTAGTAAAACAAATAACAAAAGGATTGGTCTTTTAGCACAGTGGTCAAAGACGGTGGGGACCTTTCCTTTCCCATTTTTTTTTTTCTTTCAGTTCTAAAACGTGGGTTGTTCTTTTCAACAACTAATAAGGGATTTTCCCTACCCTTCCTTTCTCTCTTCACTAAAGTTTGGACATGTATAGGGATTCCCTTTTCTTTCTGTTCGGATCCCATCAATGCGTTTACGTGGCTTCTAAAGGTATTATTAAGATGTTTTAAAAAGACTTCTGTTTTTTTTTTTCTCTTTTCCCTACAGTTAGGACATGTATGGGGATTCCCTTTTTTCTGGGATTTCATCAATTCGTTTACATGGCTTTTTAAAGTATTGTTAAGATATTAAAGACTTTTGTTTTTTTCTTTCCCTTGCTCATGAAATTCTTGCTAGGTGTTATTCAACGGTTTCTCTGTCCTCATTTTTTCACTCCCCCGCCGTCTTCACTGCAGGCCCAGGTTCGTACACTACCATAAATTATCTTCTTTCTAAGATAGGCAAGACAAAGAGGAAGCGATCGATGCACCTTCCGAACCCCTCCAGCCTGGCTTTTTCGTCCTACCTTCGGGCCGATCTGTACTAAGACCACCGTTGTAGGAGACCTGCAACGTCACAGCGATTCTCTTCAGTACTGCATACACACGTACCTTTGAAGCAGACCTCGGGATGAAAATTTGAACCTATGTCACTACTACAGTTGTAAGAAAGATTCCCTATGACTTCGGGGTACCAACAATGGCCATACGTCGGTAATCTGAGGCTATACTTTGCCTCCCCTGCAACTGCAAGTGATTGCAATCTCTATTCAATGGGCAAAAGGGACTTGTTTGAGAGAGAACAAAATCTAAAGACTTTTAGAACTTGCAGGTCGGGGCTGCCTAGAAATAGGGTGGTAATGGAAGGTATGTGTCTACACAACTAGATTATTATTCCAAGATACTTAGGACTTAGCTGAGAAACTGATACATAACATTACTCTACTATAGATATCAAAAAGAACAATCATTAAATACTGAGAAAAGCCACTAAAGAAATATTCTTATTAGCGGTGGCTACAATAATATCAAGCATAAATTCAGATGAAAGATACCAATCATCAGGTTACTGCTGATTGCATTTCAAAAATAATAGCAACAGGCCATTGAGAGATAGCAACAAAAACAGTCATCATAATAATAACATTACTAATAATCATGATCAAAATAAGAATAATAAAAAAATAAAATAAAAATACTAAATCAAAAATAGCAATATATATACAATGGAGACTGGCATTCAGAAGTAAGAACAGAGTTCTGTACTTATATTTCATAGTAATGCTCATTCTAACACAGTCTCTTTTACTATTCAAATTCCTGCTGTCATAATATATGTATATATATATATAGAGCATAAACGGCAACTTTCGGGCTCTCCAATTTGTCAATGGGAGTTCTATCTATTCTCTAAACAGTTGCGACATGTGGCAAAAATATTTATGCAAATGGCGGTACTACCGATGTCTTATCAGTATTTATGCAATAACAGCATGCAACAATTTATCGACTGTAATAAAATGTAGGCACAAGTATCGCCTAGCTTCGCGGGAAAAAAAAAAAAAAAAAAAGAATCAATGACGGCAACAGTCTTGTAGTATCGGAAGAAGCTCATGTCAGTCTCAGAGAGGGAGAGAGAGAGAGAGAGAGAGAGAGGTTGACTGGGCGACCATGATATACGTTGCGGTATCCACCCACGTGTCAGATGAGCCGGGCCTCCTTCCTTTAAATGTACTGAAAATAAAAAATTGTCGCAGAGTATCTCTAATAATAAAATAATAAATAAACAAATGAAAGTGAACAAACGTTAGCAATGACTATCGATAGAGTTTTACGTTTATTGTCAGAGGGCTTTTCTTATTCCCCATTAACAAAAAAACAAAAGCAAAAAGAACTTAGTGTACAACTGCAGAAATGTCGAAGCATAAATCCATTCCTTTCTGTTTAATATTGCTAAGGACTTTACTGTAACAGCATACACATCCTTGTCTATAATGACAATCTTTTTCTTGCTATAAATCAGAGGGTTGAGTCGAAGCACACACACTCTGATGAAATTAAAGCAAAAGATTAAAATCATATGTGACAATATCTTAACTACTTTACATTTTTCAACATTAAATTCCATTTGCCATTTGTCCGACCATTCAGATAATATATTTAGATCTTCCTGTAAAGCATGAATGTCTTCTTTTCCATTTATAGTTCTACCTATTTTAGTGTCGTCTGCAAATTTACTTAGGTTACTACTGATATCCGAATCCAGATCATTTAGATATACGATGAATAATAGGGGACCCAGTACCGAGCCTTGTGGTACTCCGCTAGTAACCGAGCCCCACTCTGATTTCTCTCCATTTATGCAAACCCTCTGTTTTCTGTCTTTTAACCATTGTTTGATCCATCTGAGAACAGTTCCTCCTATACCATGAGCTTCTAGCTTTTTAACTAATCTTTTGTGAGGAACTCTATCAAAAGCTTTGCTAAAATCTAGATATATTGTATCATATTCTTTGCCACAATCTACTGCCTCGTAAACTTCTGAATAAAAAGACAGTAAGTTTGTAAGGCACGAAAAACCCTTAAGAAACCCGTGTTGTGAAAGTTTTATCAGTCTGTGTAATTCTAGATGTGCCCTTATTTTATTTGCAATTATGGATTCTAGAATCTTACCCACTGTTGACGTTAAACTTACCGGCCTATAATTATTCTTTTTAACTCGTTCTCCTTTTTTAAATATTGGTACCACATCTGCCAATTTCCACTCCATGGGTACCGATCCTAATTTTATTGAATTATTAAATAATGCAGTTAGTGGACAACTAAGCTCTTCCTTGCATTCCTTTAATATTCTAGCATATATTCCATCAGGTCCCGGAGATTTATGAGCCTTTAATTTATCTATTTCTTTTATTACCTCCTCTCTCGTAATATTTATTGAACTAAGTATTTTATCGGGACTGTCTCTGTAAATGGATTCTACTTCCGGAATATTTTCCAAGTTTTCATTGGTAAATACAGATAAGAAATAATAATTTAAACATGTACACATCACTTTATCGTCATCTGTGATATGGCCATTGGCTACTTCAATTGGTCCGACTTTTTCCTTAAATTTTGTTTGATAATGTTGATAAAACCCTTTAGGATTTTCTTTAGCTTCTCCTGCTATTCTAACTTCGTATTTTCTTTTCGACTCTCTAACTATCTTTTTAACTTCCCTGTTTAACTGTATATATTGCTGCCTCACATGCTCTTCACCTCTTTTTAGTTTCCTGTATATTCCTCTTTTAATACCTATAAGATTCTTTATTCTATTGTTCATCCATTTAGGGTCATTTTTTCTTGATCTGCAATGTTTCATGGGAATATAGTCTCTCTGACTGTATGTATTTTGCTTAAGTTTCATAACCTCGTAAGGAGTTGTACAGGACCCATTAAAACAGAAAATATATATATTCCTTTACTATCTCGAATTCGACTTATTTGAATTACTATGCAACAGGATGACCTTCGGAACGGGGGAAGTCCGACATAAGACTGTCTGTTTGCTTTTACGGGGGGGTGCGCATGTGGGCGCTGTTTTCTCCCCTGTTCTTTTGGCTTCTGGATCAACTTCTGCTCTCTCAAATACGGGAAACGGCTGTGTAACATTCTTGTTGTCATTTCGTGTCAGCTCTCACTCTTTCTTTATGACCAAGCTGAAATAATTTTGATAAACATTATCATGGCTAAAACTCGCAGTTTTATTTTATCAATCTAACATATCTCTTCAGACAAATAATGTATATACTGCAGCTGGCAAAGAAAATACTGAATCATTCATAGATTCACATCCTTTATCACGTAATATCTATCTTGGAACTCTCGGAAATCGAATAATAATCTCATTGGCGGAGTAGGGGACAAAACAAAAATAAAACAAACTTGGCATCTCAACCATATCTGGGCAGGTGGAGAATCATTTTCTCAAAAATATTCCTCAATAGATATTGCAACGGCGCATCACCTCCCATAAAAATACTCTGATATGGCATGCAGAAGGACGTGGCGGAGCAGGGGAACGATCCCCGTAGAGAGACCCCAATCATGTTTCCTAACGGTGCTTTCCGCGATTTCACCCCCTTATACTCATTCGCTCACATGCGCTCACATTCAAACTTGCATTCCCTTTCTCTCTGTCTATGGAAAATTCTCTTTTATTTACAACGTTGGTTTCCCTTTCCCGATCTCTCTGAAGGAGAGTAAAGGTGAAATCTCGGTTGGGCCGCGCGGTCACAAGACTGCCTCACCAGTCCTAGGTCCCATTCTAACGAACAAACAAACATTCTACTCCCTTGAAGCTACGTTTGGGTGACACTGAAAAACCTTCCCTATTCTAGGACAGCACAAATTCCTCTAATTTACTCTTACTTTCACCTGCATAGCATGAAATAAAAAAAAAACTCATCTCTAACTAATATCACGAAAATTCTTATTCTTAAAAAAAGCATGCCACACACGTATCGTAATATTAATTCCCCATCAAAACAACAATAAAAGAACAATCTGTCATATATGTCTTTCCTATCTCACTCCAAAATATTACACTTTAAGATATTAATATAAAAATGACTTTACACGTACTTAAAATATCAAAGATCAGTACAATTACTATATATTTATAATAACGAGGTTGGGAAATCGATTGGTCACTTCCGCATTCCTTTCTCGGAAATCACACGTGGTCTATGAAAAACCTTAAAAACAGACTCAAGTATATTTCTCACTATAAACAGACTCAAGTATATTTCTCACTATAATTCTTACGCTTAAGAAATTAATATACTGTAATAGTGATTGCACGTACATTAAATTTTCAATTAAAATCAATACATTCACGTTCTTAAAATTCAATCTAGGCATTAATACAAATAAATGGAACACCCTTTAAATGCAATTACTTTATATTATTCATATAATAAAAATAATGGGAGTTCATTGCTTCTTATAGCTATTAGTACAAATTATCCATGTTAGTAATGGGTACAGAAATTCTACTTTTATCAACTTATTAGGCGCCACACCCCTCATAGGCGGGTTGGCTGAGTTAAAGCATAACTACAAAATAAAATGGCGGCGTCCACCGACCTCAATTTCTTTTACTAATTGTCCCATTACTCACTGGATACAGATCACAAGTACTTAGCTATTTTAAGGAGGTGGTCCTGAAGAACTTCATGGCAGAAGGCAAGGAAGGAGGGGGTTCTCCTGGGCGCGGGAGGTTTCCGTCCAATTCTCCATCTCTCGAGTAAAATCGACGAATCGCCGTCTTCTTGGTCGGATCCGGCAACTTATACTTCTTGTAATGGGCATTTTCACTCAATGCTCCGGTCACACTTCGGCTGACTAAGAAATATCTTAGGAATAGTTCCTTAAAAGTTTCATAATATTCTCTGTTTGACCACTCGTCAATTCTCATGCGCAGACCCAAGTATTTCAGGAAGTTGACCACAGGAATTATGGACGGACATTCGAGGTCTTTTACATTTGCGCCATCGAGGTATAAAGGTGAATTTTTGACTCTAGGCTCCTTTACAACCAGGGCACGGGGTGGGGGCTTGTCCTGCTGCGTTCCCTGTGTCACCACGGGGCTCGGAGCGGCAGGCTGTTCGTCGATGTTTGAGGCGTCGGTTTCTCTGTCGGCGTTGCCCACGTTCCTTCTCGACGGAGCGGCGTCGGCAGGAGTTTATAGGCGCCGCACGTGCTCCTCCAGTTCGAGAATTCTCCGGTGTTTTGCCTCGTCACTCATTTCTTGAATTGGGAGATGTTGGATTTCTGCGTTTGCCATTCTTATTTTCTTTTCTTCGCACGGGTCTGCACTGGCATTCACCTGTCTCTTGACGTACTTTTTTCCAGGAGTGTGATCAGTACTGCGCTGCCACCAGTTGTCGTGATGAATTCTTCTCACTACGTTAATATTAGTACCAGACGGGTACAAGGTAAGAATGGACAAGCGGTGATTCCTTTATCTTAATTTATTCTAGAGTACAACACATTCGACGCCTTAATGCCCCTCACCCTATGACTATGACAATCTATGATCTATTCGTGCCCCGGGTAAGATTCTGACTGACTGTCGCTCTCTGACTGCTTTCTGGCTGCCATGGGGATGCTTGAAATACCCCAAAGGGCAGGGCGTGTCGCTAAATCTACTTCTGCCAATTGCCTTCAGGTTCAAAGAGAGGTCCCTCCTCTTGGGGGTTGGGCTATTTCAGTTGGCCTATAGAACGGAAAAGTTCCAGGTCAGAGCGTGGCTATTGGGTATCTCTCCAGGGCATGTACATACGTACGGGTCAAATGTTTGTGTTTCTTGTGGTTTAGGAAATGGCTAACTTCTTGGCCTTTCCCATCCTCTTCAGGTACTTGATGCCAGATGCTAAGTCCCATGGGTCCGGTCATATATCTCCTTGACACTTTCTACAAACATTGACTGTACCGCAGAAAAACAATTGGGAGAGTATTCTATTTCACCCTTGACCTCTAGCCTCTCACGTTTCTTTTCACGACTTGTTACAGCTTCAGATTCTGGCTTCAGCACGACTTCAGTCATGCGACACTCGGACTCCCTTTTCAACCAAGGGCTAGGACGGTTGCCTCCTTTCGATATATATATATATATATATATATATATATATATATATATATATATATATATATATATATATATATATATATATATATATATATATATATATATATATATATATATATATATATATTTATCTATTTGTATTTACCTAATTGTGCTTACGGAAAAGAACCCCAGGCTCGTAACTTCCCGTCTCCTGGTCGGTTCCATTTTGTACTTTTTTTTTTTTATGATTGCGACACCAGAACGGGCCAAAAAAATTATAAAATAAAACAGCCCTCATCGGGCCTGGGTACGAAGAATACATATAGTAAAGAGAAACAGAGATGGAGAGTGTAATGACTTGTCAGATGTGAAGGGATAATAAAAGATGTGTGATGAATATCCAAGAATATTCAGTGTAGCTGTAGGCATAGAAAAAGAACCGTAACTTAAGGAAGACTTAACATTGAAGTTAAAAAAAACCTTCAGCTGTAGTATCGCAACGGGCAGCTGGTGCCATGAGCCAACCTACTACATGACAAATAGGATGACACAGAGTCTGTAGTTGGGAGCCACGAAACATCGTTCGTTAGTTTCAATCATTAATCAAATAGAATGAGGCTGATGTGGGTATTTCTCTCCCTTTCCCTCCCCCCAAAGGATTACTTATTGCTACTTATCATACTTGTCCATAAAATTAT
>JAXCGZ010018881.1:130000-132500 GCA_037179515.1 Halocaridina rubra
GCAGACAGACATTAGTGGTAAATACACTGTACTGACCTATTCCTTTATAACAGATGTGTTCCCTCTTACTTTTTGATTTCTGTTGCTATTTCTATTACATTTATGACTACTGGCAATCTGTTCCAAAGGGTTAGCCCTTGACAGACAGGGATCTGCCAACTATTTTTGCTCTTTTTCGTGGAATCACAAGCTTTTGTAATTGCAGAGTGTTTCTTTTCACAAAACAGTATTGTTAATATTCACAACCTAGTCGAATATAATACCTTTCATTTCCTTATGAATAAATATCACCACGTCATTCTTAACTTGATCTTGCACCTTTTTCTTATTTAATTCCCAAATAGATGGTGTTGCCTGGTCAAACTCTGTAATTACTAACAGCAATTCTAGTAGCAATATTCTGAATCTTTTGGACTATACTTCACAGGATTTTATTACTTATTACCACCACTCCATATACCTTAACAGTATGAGAAGAAGCAAAGAACCGAAATAATGGGAAAGAAGATGAGGAAATTAAGGAAGAGAAAGAGGAAAGTGAAAAAGAAGAGTAGGCTATTAAAGGAAAAAGAAGAGAAAGTTTGAGTTTGAGGAGGAGAGGATAGAGGAGAGGATAGAGTGGGTGAGTGAAGAAGCAAACTAGGAAGTCATGAGTACACTGTTCCACCGTTGCTTCCACATATCTATTAGTGTATTCACTGAGCCAGCTCATTTGCAAGGGGATTGGTACTACCTTTTCCTCTTCATCCTTCTAGATCTAGGATTCAAACTTGGGACTCTTCGGGAGCCAGGTGTTATATCCACGGTGCTGTTGTAACCTTATTCTGTTGATGTTTCTACTACTACTAGATATGAAAACACTTCTTTTTTCCTAGCTCGGATAAGTTGTCTACCTAGTTGTACGTTCCAAGTTTTCTAGGACTCTCTCTCCTTATTTTTTTTTTTATTTAGCAGGATGCTACTTTTCTTACTACTTCTTCTACTACTTGTCCCGCTCTCATTAGGAGGAAGAGCGGGATTACTACTTGTCCTGCTCTCATTAGGAGGAAGAGCGGGATTACTACTTGTCCTGCTCTCATTAGGAGGAAGAGCGGGATATAAAACATTTAGCTAAGGAAGTAAAACTAATATGGTATCCAGATCAAAAGTTAGCATGACAAACAAAACAAACAAACAAAAACATTTATTTCCATTTTGTACAATGGTTATTCAACATTAATAGTAACTTATAAGTAGACATGTAATTAAACTAACAAATAAGAGGGTTAGACATATAGTTAAATTAAATGTAGCTTTATAGAAAATAATAATGCTGTAATAAAAATGTTACAATAATGTTAATAATAAAGTAGTAAGTATGCCACTAGATACAGGATCGTTATTATCGGCATCATTTCCATATTTGTTTCCTTACAATGAGAATAATTAGTTCTTAATGAGCAGCAACTATTTGTCCAAAAGAAAACTATATAGTTTGCCTTTGAAAGCTGTGAAAGAGGATGCATTTTTAAGATGCTCTGGAATATTATTCCAGAGTGTTGGCCCTTTGATAGTGATCATCTTTGAACCTGCTTCTGTGTTTGTTCTGTGAATAAAGAGCTCACTGTTCTGTCTTGTGTTGGTTCCCCTTATATCCCTGACTGTTTTTAAATCAAATAGCCAGCTAGGATAATGATGGTCCAAAATTTTGAATACAAAAAAATAAATAGCTTAAGCGACCTTATATTCTGCCCGCAGCCACCCAAGTTTATTGAGAGCTGGTGTGATGTGGTCATATTTTCTTATTCCTCCCAGGGCAACTCGAGCTGCAAAATTAATAAGCTTCTGTATTCTGTTTATCTGAGTCTTAGTGGTAGCTCCCCAAACAGTTGTGCAGTAATTAATGTGACTTAGGGCTAGAGATTCAACAACAGTTATTCAAGTGGTAGTCTCAAAATTGTCTTTTATACGTGATAAGTACATTAATGTTCCTGTAACCTTTTTGCATACTTTATCTATGTGAGAATCAAACAACATGTGGTTATCAAAGTGAATTCCTAGGTTTTTGACTGTTTTGCTAGGTGTGATAATATTGTCGCAAAAATTAATTGTTGTGTTTTCTGGAATTTGTGCTATGTGGAACCTTGAACCAATAAATATGCACTGTGTTTTACTTTCGTTAATTAACAGCCCAATTTCTTGGAAATAGGTTTTAATTTTTGACAGAGTGTTTTCTGCTCTTAAAGTTAGCTCTGGGAGATTATTAATATCACCACTAAGGAGTAGTTGAGTGTCATCTGCATATTGTACGACTAGACAGTCAGAAATGAAAGAAGATAGATCATTTACGTAAATGGAGAAGAGGATAGGACCAAGTACTGATCCCTGTGGAACACCAAATGATACAATTTTTGGCACAGAGATAATGTTATTAAGACGTATGGACTGTTTACGATTAGATAGATACTCGCTAAACCAGCTTGGATCAATATTTAAGTTAATACATTTACTTAAAAGAATA
>JAXCGZ010018881.1:137500-150000 GCA_037179515.1 Halocaridina rubra
TGTCTGAAGTCTTTTCCTCACAGAGCTGCATATGGTAGAGATAATGAGTGATTGTGTACTCTCGGTAGGAATATATTAGCTTTGGGTACTGTGACTACAATAATATTTTAAGTTCTTTTATTGAAAATATATTTTTGAGGGTACTGTAAGGGGCAACTTAGAGTCATTTCAAGTTGTTACATTAAGAATTAATTTTTGAGGTTGCAGAAGGTGTAGCTTACAATAGTATTGTCTTCAATAACAGTATATTCTTATATTTGCAAAGTTGCTGTGTCCTTTCTGCAAACAAATGTAAATATTGATTATATTCACTGTGTTGATACCTTTCTTTTGTAACTAATACTGTGGACAAAATCTTGGAGATTTGACTCAAAGGTGATTGATCAGAATGGACCAAAAATTTTAATGTTTCAGTTGTTAAGAACAAATGGTGTATTTGTTCTTAATAATAATAATTCTGTACTCATGGGACCAATACTGAAACGAACTCTATCAATAATAATAATAATAATAGTAAGAATAATAATAATAATAATAATAATAATAATAATAATAATAATAATAATAATAATAGCAACAACCATAATAGTAATTTATTTTACATCACGATTCTGTGCATAAAATGTTACTGAAAATTTCAGTGTACTTTATATATATATATATATATATATATATATATATATATATATATATATATATATATATATATATATATATATATGCGTTACTTGAGAACAGTTAACGCGAATAAATAATTAACACAATTTCATATCAGTAGAATTTGTATTCTCAGGTGTGTATCTCAACTATATTCACTTCAGTTGAATCGATGGTGATTGCACCTGTTCGCAGTAATGCATTTGCAAAAGGTATTCTCGTACACCCCAGTAATTGATGTTATCCAGGCTAACTTTATATATATATATATATATATATATATATATAAATATATATATATATATATATATATATATATATATATATATATATATATATATATATATATATATATATATATATATAAGTAAATGTGTGATGGAATGCAAGCAAGTGTAATCTCTAATAATGGTGACTAAAATGAGAATGAGATGAGAGGTTTGGGCGTTTGTGAGCTCATATGGCCCTGGCAGTGAAAGAAGTGAGGATGGCAGAGAAGAATTTTGAATGAAATTGAATGAGTGTGTGGAAGACTTGGGAAAGACAGTGAATGTGGTGTTGATCGGAGATTTGAATGCTAGAGTAGGGAATGAGCCAGTGGATGATGTAATTGGGAAGTATCAAGTACTTCGTATGAATGAGATTGGAGAGAAAATGATAGAAATTTGAGATCGATGTCGAATGTCAATACTGTGTTTAAAAAGAAGGAGGTGGACATGTTTACATGGGTCAGAGTAGATTATGGTAGAATAGTTGACAGAGCATTAATGGATTATGTTGGTGAATCTACCAAGAGGAGCTAGTGGAGGAATATTTTATTATTTAGTGGAAAGTAGTGTGAGAGTGGGAGGAAAGTAGAAAAAGAGGTGCTAAAAGTGAGTGAAATGAAAAAGAAAAAGAAAGACTTTGAACATATGGATAGTCCGAGGAATGTGTGGAATGTTGTTTAAGAGAATGTTTAGGAGGAAGTGGAAGCAGCATGGAGTTCTCTCAAGAAGGAAATTCTGAAGTGTGCAGAGGCAGTGTGTTGAAGAGACTATCATGTGGTAGTAAAGTTAAGGGTAATGAATAGTGGAATGAGGAGGTGGGTGCAGTAGTGGCTGATAAGAAGCAGGCATTTGAAGTATGGTTGCAAATAGGTAATCCAGAGGCATATGAAAAGTATAGTGCAAAAAGAAGGTTAGTGAAGCGTGTGGCGAGGGAAGCAAAGAGAAAAACAGATGTGAGGTGAGGTAGATTCTTCAATGAGAATTTTGAGAGAATCAAAAGATTTTTTGGAAGAAAGTGAAAAGAGTGTGGAGAGATGAGTCTGGTAGGGAGGATAGTGTGAAAGGAGCAGAGAGCAATTGCTAGTGCACAAAATAAAGGTGAGAGAGAGATGGTGTGAGTATTTCAAGGAACTGCTAAATGAAGAAGATAATAGAGAGGCAAAGATTTGGGCTGTGGGAAATGAATAGAGAATGCCAGTGTTAGGTGAAGAGAACATTAGGTAAATAACGAAAGCATAGGTATAATTGGAATTGAGAGCAATGAAAACTGGTAAAGCACCAAGAATAGATGGGTGTCATATAGAATGCTTGTCAAAAGGTGGGGAGGCATTAGTAGAATGGATGGTTAAGTTGCTGAATGTATGTTACAGGAAACGGAGGATCCCATTTGATTAGAGAAGTGTGTGAATAGTTCCATGCTATAACAGAAAAGGAGATAAGTATGAGTGTGTTAATTTTATAGGAATTAGCTTGTTGAGAGTAGGTGATAAGGTATATGGAAGAGTGTTAATCGAGATACTTAGGAGAGGTACAAAGCAGTTGACTGGAGAAGAGCAGTGTGAGTTTAGGAAAGGAAGAGGATGTGCGCATCAGGTGTTTGTGGTAAGACATATATGTGTGAAATTTTTAGAGAAAGGTAGGGACACTTTTTGGGCTTTTATGGACTTAGAGAAAGCATATGAAAGGGTTGATAGAGAGGTGTTGTGGAGTGTGTTGCAACTGTATGGAATAAGTAAAATTTTGTTGATTTTTGTCAAGAGGTTTTACGTAAACAGTAGACCTTGTGTGAGAGCAATGATATGGGTGATTGGTTTGAGGTGAATGTTGAGTTACATCAAGGTTACATCACAGAGTATCAAGTTGATGTGGCCATATTGAAAGGTTAAGTGATGAACAACTAATGAAGGAAGTGTGGAGTGCAGATTTGGTTAGAGTAAGGTCAAGAGGGAGACCTAGAATGAGATGGTTAGATGATATGAAAAGTACTTTGGATGCACATGGAACATCAGTCGAGTAGATAGGAGAGTGTGCAAGTGATAGGAATGAGTGGAAGAAGATTGTGTATAGGTGACGTGGGCCAAAGGGATTTCTAATACCTGCTGGCTCTGTGAATTGTGATTGATGAGTGTGAGGGGAGTTTGCATGTGATGAAGCAGTGGGGGTAAGCCACTGCAGCTGTAGCGCATCATCGCAGAGCATCCTTGCCTGCATACCTTTTGGGTGACCCAAGCTGGGTGGTAGGGTGGGGAAATGTAGCAATTCTTTATCCCCAGAGAGCTAAGAGGAGTAATGGAATTATGTTTTAGATCGTGGTAAATGCATGTTTCTTTGCTCAGCCATCCCCCATATAAGGGGAAATGGGCCATGTATATAGGTGAATATATATATATATATATATATATATATATATATATATATATATATATATATATATATATATATATATATATATATATATATATTATATATATATATATATATATATATACACTTGTATCTTCATAAGTTTTCGAAACACCTGGTATAGATAATGCAAAAATTACAGAAATTTGTGTTTATTTAAATGCAAAGAAAAAGTCAAAACGAGAGAGAGAAAGAGAGAGAGCGAGAACGTCTCGCTTTAATGATGATATTAGGAAACTCTCTCTCTCTCTCTCTCTCTCTCTCTCTCTCTCTCTCTCTCTCTCTCTCTCTCTCTCTCTCTCTCTCTCACACACACACACACACACACACACACACACACACACACACACACACACACCGTGTGCTGAGCCAGGATGTGGGATTCGATTACTTTTGAGACGGTCACATCTGAGAAAGGAAAATTGGATTATCTCTTCCGGAGAGAAAATCGAGAGGAGAGTAGGGAGTTGGATGTGAAAGTGAGGGTAAAGGAAATTGGATTTAATCTCTTAAATGAGTAACTTCCTAAACCCCAAAACTTCTTGTCGCTCTCACTCTTTTTTTTTTCTAAAATTAGGAGAGTTTCTGTAGAATTTGGCAATAGAGAAGACTTACCTCTTTCTAAATTAAGAAGGGTCAGCACCTTCAGCATTTTGAAATTGCAGTGACAAAATTGCTGACTGTATATGAAGCAGCATTTGAAGTAATATTTAAAAACTCTTGTTGAATTAGAAATTATTGCTGTTTGCATATAATGATATGATATATCCCTATAGCATTCATTATCACCCCTTTTGAAATAATATCAAAAAAGGAATAGTTGTATTTTTATCAGTTTTCGCAGAATTTCCAGTATCCTAATTTTTTTTTTTAATTAAAGATTATAAGCGAAACCGAATTATTTTATGGACATGTCCAAGATTCCTTATCTCCTCTTTGAAAATAGAAAATAAAATATTTAATCCTCAAGAATGTTTAATGACAAATCGAATATCATTCTTTTCTCTTACAGAATTTAAAGCTATCTGCGTTTGTAGAATATTTACAAAACAGTCCCAGCAGTATTATGAACATTTTCACATTTGGATATTCGTGAGCCCCTTCAGGCCGCTTTCACACCAAAGTGGCACGTCGCACGTGGCATGCTAGTTGAAAACGAACAACCGTAAATATTTGAAACCGTTCACACAGAAATGGTGACACGTCCCATGTGCCACGTGCGTTTTGTGACGCAAGTTGCACGTGGCATATGGGACGTGTCACGCCACGTCTTTTTTAAAGGTTTCATATATTTCCGGATGTTCGTTTTCAACTGGCGTGCCACGTGGCATGCCACGTGCGACGTGCCACTTTGGTGTGAAAGCGACATCAGACATTTTTATTGACAGTTCGAGTAGCATGCATCACCCCTAGGTGTAATAATGAATGTATTGCACTCCCTAACTCAGTCAGTGGTATATTTTTAACAGCTTTATAATACTTGCTAATTATAAGGAAAATATTTTAATCATAAGAATAGTAAGTTAGCGTATTTGTAACATAATTTCCTCGGGCAAAATAATTTTTGGCCTTCAGAATTTCTTATTTTGTTTAACCCTTTAAAAAAAATTTTTTATTTAATTTGAAAATGCTAGTGTTTTAATCTTCATAAGTTTTAATTGTAATATATTTCAACATTCTCACACATTGCAAACCTGAGTCTTTAGAACAATTGACTCACACTTAGATCAGCATTAATTATATCTTGCGAACTTAACATTTGCATTTGTAGGACTTTAGAATGACTCCTTCGAGTAATAGTTTCAATACTTGAAAAACGATGTATCATTCTTATCTTCAAAAAAATGGAAGACATAATTGATTCTGAATTATTGCTGACGTATCAAAAGAAGACAGCAACAATTCGGCAGTCCTCAAAGTCTTTCTAATGCTTCCTCATTAAAAGGGGATTTACTGAAACTCAAAATTGCCGATTTTCATCCACGATTCGACTTTCATTGCACCCTTTCTTTAGCTTTTTCATTGCATATGCTATATTTATTATTATTATGATTTTCATTATTATTATTATTATTTTTTATATATTTTCCTAATGTGATTTATATACGTATCAAACTCATTTTTAATGCTTTTTGCTTTTTACGTATTGGATTGCTTATTTATTTGTGTATTTTTGTACATTTGTGTTTGATGTTACAGATATAATATTTTCTTTGTATCATTCATGTTTTTGTATTGATAGCCAGTGCAAAGTGGAATTTTTTTCATAGACTGAATAATTTTTCCGTTGACAGTACGGCATTTTTACTGCACATTTCTTGGGCTTTTTACACTGAATATGCAGTTGAAATTTGCCGATTCACATAAAAATTACAATGGCCGATTTTCATCGCCATTACAGCACCCCTATCACCCTCTACGCAGCTTTTCAAATATGTATATATACATTTGAAACTAATTTTTGCATAGTCACAATCGCCGATTTCATTCGAAGATTTTGCAGTCATGAAAGTCATTCCTTTGCATATTCACATTAACTCTGTTCACATTCCGTTCTGCAATATACGATATGCATTGGCAGTAGGGGATGAATGCAATTCGCCAACTCATCAGAGCAGCGATGGAAATATTACCGATAGAAAAGATGATGCCTTACGGCGAAGATAAAGAAATTCCAGATTAGAAGTAAGAGAAGGGTCATTGTGGAGTCTGATTGCTTAGATTCAACCCTGTCAAAGAGATAATGCAGTTTAGGCTTACGGAAATTCTGTCATATCCGTAATATTAGAGATATTGAAATGGTTTATTATGCTGACAACTTTGATCCTGAGGTTTGCAGCCCTGTATGTCAATATACGCACACATTTCCATAGACTGAATAATTTTTCCGTTGACAGTACGGCATTTTTACTGCACATTTCTTGGGCTTTTTACACTGAATATGCAGTTGAAATTTGCCGATTCACATAAAAATTACAATGGCCGATTTTCATCGCCATTACAGCACCCCTATCACCCTCTACGCAGCTTTTCAAATATGTATATATACATTTGAAACTAATTTTTGCATAGTCACAATCGCCGATTTCATTCGAAGATTTTGCAGTCATGAAAGTCATTCCTTTGCATATTCACATTAACTCTGTTCACATTCCGTTCTGCAATATACGATATGCATTGGCAGTAGGGGATGAATGCAATTCGCCAACTCATCAGAGCAGCGATGGAAATATTACCGATAGAAAAGATGATGCCTTACGGCGAAGATAAAGAAATTCCAGATTAGAAGTAAGAGAAGGGTCATTGTGGAGTCTGATTGCTTAGATTCAACCCTGTCAAAGAGATAATGCAGTTTAGGCTTACGGAAATTCTGTCATATCCGTAATATTAGAGATATTGAAATGGTTTATTATGCTGACAACTTTGATCCTGAGGTTTGCAGCCCTGTATGTCAATATACGCACACATTTCCATACTGTAAATTCGTTATAAATTATGTTACTTTGATCTAAAACATTACAAAGGGCCATGTGCCCACTGGTACTCCCAGATCTTCTTAAATGTCATTGTTACGTTCTAACACATCAGAATTTCGTACATACAATAAAATTTATTTCATTTAGCTATAAAATAAGGCATACAAAAATAATATAGTAATAGTATCTTGAGCGAGACAGCTGGGCAAGTGATGGACCGGAACCAGTGGAGACGACTAGTGAAGAGATGCGACCCCATATGAAAATGGGAACGCAAATAGAGGAAGAAGAAGAAGTATCTTGAGCTTCATATGTGCATTCAAAGAACAATTATAAACTCTAAGATATAATTGTTTTTACATTTTAATGCTGGATATAGTCTTGATATATAAGAATTGTACACTACATAATATAGATTTAACCGAAAATATGTATGTCTTCTTTTACATGCATGCTTACTACCGCTCTGTACTTCTGTGAATCCCTCCCTTAGATATTGTGTATAAGTTTGTGAGAGAATCTTTTGACTATCTATTGTAGGTATGCATCCTTTCTGATGAGAGATTACCTCTACGAGGTCCTCTCATAAAGCGAGGAAAATTTTTTATTGTTGAAGGTATAACTCTCTTGAGGTTAGAAATTTGGAGGTCCTTCCTTAGGTGGTATGAGAAAGAGAGAGTGCGAAAGAGATAGAGAGAGAAAAAAAAAACAGAGAGAAACTGGTTCGCTAGCGAACTCGGTAAGTAATAGTTATGATTCTCTCATTATTCATGTTTATTCTTATTTGTAAGAAGAGAGAGAGAGAGAGAGAGAGAGAGAGAGAGAGAGAGAGAGAGAGAGAGAGAGAGAGAGAGAGAGAGAGAGAGAGAGAAGAATTTTTGTAAACATTTATTAGTTTATAGTTAATAACTTGATTTTAATAGGGAACAAGTATTTCAGATACTCTGATGTATGGGGCAGTATTACAACAGAAAGATAAACTTGACATTTACGCATGAGTGAAAGACCGTCAAATTATAGCAGCACAAAGATATTAACTTTAAAATAATGTAAAATTTCGATCATACAGGTCAAATAATGTATTAATGATGGTATTGAATAATAATCACACAAACAGCATTAAGTAGTATTATTGATAATGCTGTTTTAATGAATATAGAATAGCTAAAAAAAAAAAATTATATATATATATATATATATATATATATATATATATATATATATATATATATATATATATATATTACAGGGTGACCACAACTGTAAATAGTTAACCGATTCGTCTGATTTTTTTACATCGGCTGTTTCACGGCAAGTTAAAAAAGAAATTCGAGAAATGAGGATAAGGGTGAAATTATTACTCTAGCACACTTCAACAAAAATGTATGTTTCGATCGATGTTTTTCTTCCCCACCACTCATGATAATAATAATAATAATAATCTCTACATTTTTGCCCACTGCTGTCGGGATTCGAACATGGATCCTATGGAACAGGAAGTGGCTCAGCTTAGTATGCTGAGCCACAGAGGCGTAATTAATTGCATTGTAGTGTTCTGTCAATAATAATGAAAATAATAATAATAATAATAATAATAATAATAATAATAATAATAATAATAATAATAATATATAAACCGTTTCATGTCTCACAATTAGTTCTCATTTGAATGGGGCTGTGAATACAAAGTTCTTGGAGTTCGTTGTGGACTCGAACTCTTGAAAGTTGCTTCGTGACTAGTGCGCTGGACCAATAAAATTCATCGGACCCCAATAATAATAATAATAATAATAATAATAATAATAATAATAATAATAATAATAATAATAATAACAGTAATAATGATAATAATAATTATCGTCATCATCATCATCATCATCATCATCATCATTATCATAATAATAATAATAATAATAATAGTAATAATAATAATAATCATTATCATCATCATCATTATAATAATAATAATAATAATAATAATAATAATAATAATAATAATAATAATAATAATAATAATAAATATTATAGTATATTTCAGTCTTTTCATAAACGAAAAAAAATTCCCCAACCCCATCTAGTGTTGAAAGTATATCACGCTGTAGTAATTAGTGGGCTCGCTTTTCATGGCCTCACTGGCTTCAAGAAGAGTAATTAAAGAAAAGAGAAAAAGCGCGCTCGACCACGTACGCGCCACTAGCATGTCGTTTTTTCTAATAATAATAATAATAATAATAATAATAATAATAATAAGAATAAGAATAATAATAAGAATACTAATAATAACTTTCAATGATATGTGGTCTTAAATTTTATATTTACTTTTGTGTATTATTGATTATATATTTATTGATATGATTACTGATGAATTGATTATATAATTATATATTTATTTATAAATGTCTCTCTTATTTGTTTCGACTCATGAACCCTGAATACATAAAAACTTACCTTCACATAACTCCAATTAAACGGTGAGGGCAATTTTTTTTTAAAGGCCGTCCTGGTGTCAAAATCTTAAAATAAGAACCACCATCATGAACCTGCTTAATGCATTGCTAATATCCTCCAAGAACAGAGACGTGTCGTCTGACCTCAGGCTTCTTTATATATATATATATATATATATATATATATATATATATATATATATATATATATATATATATATATATATATATATATATATATATATATATATATATATATATATATATATATTCCATCCTCCCTCTGTCAATGAACTTTCATTACTCTCTCTCTCTCTCTCTCTCTCTCTCTCTCTCTCTCTCTCTCTCTCTCTCTCTCTCTCTCTCTCTCTCTCTCTCTCTCTCTCAAGCTTGTACTTTTTCTCTTGTATTTGTCTTCATTCTGCTATTTTTTCGTTTTTTATTTTAGATTTTAATATTTTCTTATACTTAAATCTCAATGGCTAATTTCCCATTTCGTCTCCACTCTCCAATTTTCTTTAATTCCTCTGTTTCCGTTTAATTTATTACGATTAATATCATAAGTTCTGTCATTTTCTCTTTATCTTAAATTGTTTATATATGAATATGGATTCAGTTTTACGTCACGAACCCCCTTTTCTACTAAGGGCTAGGACGGTTGCCTTCTTACGAAGGATTTGTTTTGGCAGATGTAATCGTTACCGTGAGTGTATGCCCTTACTAACCTCAGTCCGTGACGGGGCGCGAACCCTCGACCTGCCGCCTCAGAGTCGCAGACGCTACCATTTTGCCACGGAGACTACGGTAAATTGTTTATATATGAATACTGAGGGTATTTTTATATTTAGAAAGGAGAGTAGAGGCAGCTTATGCTTATTCTGTTTTATTCTTTCATATTTTGCAATTATATATTTTTATTACCAAACTGGAAATGTCTTTCCAGATACAACATTGTATTGCAAGTTAGCAAAGTACAGTTGACAAGGAAGAAACTGAACAGTAAATTACGGATGACCTCTGTTTCGCATACCTCAGCGAAAGGTTTCATATTCTTACCCAGTCTGTTTTATTGTCTTCAATCTTCGTAGCTCTGTTGGTCAGCACTTGCCTCTTTCCTTTGAGGTTCCGAGTTCTAAAAGTGTCTTATGCCGCTCTTCTTCAAATGACCCTGTCGGCTCGACAGGCTCAGTGAATATGCCATTAGATGTGTGATTGTTTGTACCGGAATACTATTTTCATGAGCCTACGGTTTGAGATGTGCAATATCGCTAGTCATGCAATTTTGTTTTAAAGTATATATATATATATATATATATATATATATATATATATATATATATATATATATATATATATATGTGTGTGTGTGTGTGTGTGTGTGTGTGTGTGTGTGTGTGTGTGTGTGTGTGTAGAGAGAGAGAGAGAGAGAGAGAGAGAGAGAGAGAGAGAGAGAGAGTTCTTTTTTACTTTTTAGGTTGTACTTTTTATAATATATTTATACTGTTCTGTAATTGTTGTGAGATAAGCACGAGGGGGGATGGAGGAATCGTGATGATGAGGGGTGACTCTGGAAATATTGAGAATGTTCCATGGCTATGTAGGTTGAAGACTGTTCTGCCATACCTAAGGACCTTTATTCAAGCCCCGTTTGTGCCAATTCATTTTTTCCTTAATTTACTTATTATTCTTCGAAGATGTGCAAAGTACAGTAGTGTAATTTTTTTTTAATCCCTGCAACTCAGCAGGTAAACTGAGTCCAACAATGAAAAACGCAGGCTCTATATGGAACCATGCGCCCAGACAAGAAAACAGGTATACGTGTAAATTAATGTATATGGGTGTTCTTTAGCTTTCTTCGAAAATACAATTAACCAGAAGAGACCATCAAAAGGATACTACAGGGCTTCATCTTGACCCGTTTTTCATGTTTTCCACAACAACGCATAGATATAAAAGAAGCGCGTCTACTCCAATAGTCTTTTCGCATATATATATATATATATATATATATATATATATATATATATATATATAATATATATATATATATATATATATATGTATATATATATATATATATATATATATATATATATATATATATATATATATATATATATATATATATATATATATGTATTGTGTGTGTGTGCGCGCGCACACACACAAACTGCTAGCACATAGTCTGAAAGGGTAAGAAAGACCTCAGGTAAAGAAATCAAAATGAAGGATATGAGTTCTTATTTTAATAAAAAAATAAAAATAAACGGTAATTTTAAAGAAATAAATGTTAGCCAAGCGAGATGGGACTGCCACTGCTCAGTTTTTTTTTTTTTTTTTCCCAATGCAGATCGTTTTCGAAATATGGCTTTATTTTGGCTTCATTGAAAGTTATTTTTGTTCAGCTTTCACGATTTGCTGGATAAGTTATCACACGTTTTCAGACACGTCATAAACGATTTGTAGTTTCCTTGTAGTTTATTCCAACGTTTTCCTCAGTTACCATTCGGTAGATTTCCTATATTACGGGGTAATTTTCATTTTGTATAAAGTTAGCATCACGTTTTTGTATCTGTTATTAATTGTCCAAGTATCCTTTTTTGCGTATTTTAAGGTTTGCTTCAGTGAAGCGTGATTACGTTTACAGATCTTAGCTCATGACATCTTCCACTTTACATAATCGTATTTTAACGCTTCCAGATACGCAGTAATCGTCTCCTCCAATCTCTCTCAAATAAGTTTCCCAATTATACCTGATATCACCCAGTTTGTATAAACGTATTCTAACGTTTTCAAAGAATCCGTGACGTTCGAAGTTCCCTTGCCCTATTTCAAAGTTTGCTCCACCCAGGCCATGACTAAATCAGACTTAATCCTTCTAAATATCAGAAACAACTAACATCACTTTTGAATATACTATCTGTGTTTTTGAACTAGTCTGAAATATCCTTGTTGTATATCTGGAGCGTTTCTGGGACATAGTTCCAGAGTTCCTGGGAGGATAACATTCCTAAGGTTTCATTTGAAATTTCTAAGCTCCTTTGAAGCGATTCCTAAAGCTCTTGGAAATTGTACTTTCTTTGGAGTGAGCGCTCTTTGTGACTGAACACGCACATGTCTTTGGGTTCCAGGATCTTCGAAAGAGAGAAGGTATGATTAAAGACGTATAGGTTCCTTTACTCCCACGATCAGAGAGAGAGAGAGAGAGAGAGAGAGAGAGAGAGAGAGAGAGAGAGAGGAGAGAGAGA
>JAXCGZ010018881.1:152500-160000 GCA_037179515.1 Halocaridina rubra
CACCAAGCTTTGGAGATATGTGATAGATGAACCATGCAAAAAAGCCCCCTCTGGATACCAAGACTTCATAGGACTGACCTCGACATTGGAAGATCATTCCCATGCGCAAGACACATCTGTATATATTAATAGTTTTGGTATCCCAGAAGAAATAAGGCTTTCTACAGTTGTCCCAGTGAGAAGATAAATAGTTCAAAAAGTTGGAGCCTCTAGCTGGCTCATTTCTTTACCAATCAAGGCAATAGGGATTAGAGTATACAGATTCCACTGTTCTTCGTAATGAACGGCCACTGACCTACTGACCTGTTCTTATTTGGAGATTCCTTTGCTGTGGTTAAGTCCTAGGCGAGGATTCGTGAGTATAAGTAAAGTGAGGTCCGGAATAAGACTGCTAAGGTATGAAAGGTAGTTTGAAGGATTCAGCTATGGACCCTATCCTTCAACTACTTATTGAGTATCTAATGCTTCACGAGACAGTTTACAAGTGTAATGGGACATTATTTAACATTAGTGTCAAAAGGCTTTCGACGAGTAATCAGAAAGTTTACTTTGATATTAGAATAAATGAATCTCTAAAAGAACTATAAAAGAAAGACACATCATTACTCCGAGCGAATAAACCACTTTGAACAAGGATCGTTCGCTCATTTAGTGTTTACGACGTATGAGAACGGGACTCGAGACCAGAAACTTCTCTTCAAACTTGTCGAAGTCATGTCAGAGAAAAATCAAGAACCCAAGTGTTTCTTTTATGCATGGCTACAATGCTGAGTTTCCTCTTTTGTTAAGGTCTGCACTGCTATGTCGGTGATACTTTGGCTTGTTAACTACGTGTCATGAATCTGCTTTGGTATGCGATCTACACTTTATATTGTGATCTATAACCTAACCTCTATTTAGCATTTTTATCCGATCTACGTTCTCAAGGAATCTCTGAAATGAACAGGCTTATCGGCAAACTCTTTTAGTTGCTATAATAAGGTTGTTTCTTCAGTTTTATTTAAAATGTAGTAGTAGTAGTAGTAGTTGAGGATGTAGTTCTACATAATATAATTAGGAAATAAGGGTGAATGTAAATCTTTAAGAAGGGCATTTTTTCTAAAAACCATGGCACAAGAATAACTATGGCAACAGCCAATTCTCTTTAGAAGTTGTGGTCCTATTAAGATAACAAAGTAAATTAGTCGTATTTGTAGTAGTAAATTAGTAGTTTGCCGTAGTAGTCTCCGTGGCAAAATGATAGCGTCTTTGACTCTGAGGCGGCAGGTTGAGGGTTCGCGCCCCGTCACGGACTGAGGTTAGTGAGGGCATACACTCAGGGTAACGATTACATCTGCCAAAACAAGTCCTTCGTAAGAAGACAACCGTCCTAGCCCTTAGTAAAAAAGGGAGTTCGTGACGTAAAACCGAATCCATATCCGTACTCTCACAGTTTTTATTGATATACCTTTTGCTAGAAAAGAGAAAATAAATTATATTACATAGATAATTAAATTAAATAATAAAGAAAAATAAATTCACATGTTGATTGTTAGGTTGTAGCTGCCATTTAATTGAAATTTCGTGATATTCAATTATATTTAAATATTAATTATTTGCAAAGAAATATTGACAAGTAAGACTTTTTTTGTATTAAAGAATCGCAAAAACATTTAAATTATTAAATGAATAAGTTACCAAATATATTTACATATAGGTAGATAGAGTTATAAATAAGCTAATGAATTCATGATTATTTTATGCATTGGTAAAAATGTAAACAAACAAGTGAGTTCATTTATAAATTAATGACAAAATTAGAGTTGAATACATGTATTTGGAAGTAAATGAGTCAGTAAACAAAGAAATAAAATAATAATTGACCCAATAAATAACTGTATAAATACACTAAATAAATAAAACGCCATTTTTCATGTAGGGTGAATCCTTACAGGCTGTTTATCTCTTCATAATATATGGTCTTTCGCCCCATTTAGTCGCTATCGGTAAGATGTCTTGCCATATTTGGACCTCTTCCCAGTTTGTGTATATATTTTATTATTATTATTATTATTATTATTATTATTATTATTATTATATAGTAGTTTGAGATGTAGCCTTAAGAAATAAAAGTTGCTGATGGATGGATGGATTCGGTTTTACGTCACGAACTCCCTTTTCTACTAAGGGCTAGGATGGTTGCCTTCTTGCGGAGGACTTGTTTTGGCAGATGTAATCGTTACCCTAAGTGTATGCCCTTACTAACCTCAGTCCGTGACGGGGCGCGAACCCTCGACCTGCCGCCCCAGAGTCGCGGTTGCATTATGAAAAATAATAAAGGAAAAGTGGGTGCTATAGAGCTTGTCCCCTCTTATACAGTCTGTGATCTTTAGAAACTAATAGCAATGCCGACAACCTATTTGGGCTAAAATTATAGTGGTACCCTCAGTTTTTTTTTTTTCTCTTAGCACTAACAATAATAATAAGTATCAGTAGTAAAAGTAGTAGCAATAGTAGCAGTATTATTCATTGATTTTCGTTTTATATACTCATGTATGTGTGTGTAATTACCTAATATTAACTACCTATTTGTGCTTACGGAAAAGATATTTTATGGTCGTAATTCCCTGTCTCCTGGTTTTTTTTTTATTTTATACTCAGTGTGACTTAGCTTAATTGGCTTTAAAACAATTAATGCAGTTATATTAACTACTTCCTCGTTTAACAAATTCCAATCATCAACTATTCTTACTCAAAAAAAGTGCAGTACTTCCTTACATTATGCTAAGACGTTTTCTTACAAAGTTTCAAACTATGGCCTTTAGTTCCAGAGCAGCCTTATCAAAATATATATCCCTATCAACTATGTCAAAACCATGAAGGAATTTAAAAACTGTCACCATATTCATCTCTTCCTTTTAGCTTCAGGTGATGTTAAATCTAATTCCCTCAGCCTCTCTTCAAAACTTACATTGCATATTATAAGCACCAGTTTTGTAGCGAGTCTTCGAACTTTTTCCAGCTTATATATATGTTTTTTGTGTCCATTCCAAGAAGGCGCTGCTTTTTCAACCTTTGGCTCATAAATGTTACATAAATAAATCTGAACATTTTCTTGTCTGTATTTCTAAAGACTACCCTTACATTAGCTACGAAAATATATGCAGCTCTTACTATGCCATTTACATACTTTTCCTGAGATAAATCTGCCCATATTTTTACGTCCTAGATCTCTTTTGTCCTTTGTTTCTTGAAGTTCTGCACCAGCTATTGCGCACCCATACTTGTACGCAGTCTCATCACCTATCATTTTGAAGCATTGAATGTCATTAGCCACTTTTCTGAACGCTCATGCAGACTATTTAGGTTTTCCTGATGTTTTCTACCATTGTTCTTGTCTTTTTCTTTCTATACAATGCTTGCATCATCTGCAACCATATTAAAAATGACTTACAGGCTCTACAGGGTGTTTTACTCTAACCCTCTGTTTACTTCCTTCTAAGTATTATCCATTCCAAGACATCTCCACCTATTCTTGCTATTACTTGCAGCTTCCCAGTAAGCCTCTCATGTGGGACTGTATCAAATGCTTTCAGAAAACTAAGAATATGCAAACTGCCCAGCCCTCTCTTTCTTTTATAATCTGGCTTACCTCATCACAAAATTCTAGTAAGTTTGTTACTATAGATCTACTTCTCTGAGGCCATTTATTTATTTTTTATTTTTTTATAAAAAGTTGAAGGACTCCAAGTGAAGAGAGATGCATTTCCTTAGTAGGTTTGCCATAACTTTGAAAGCTAAGTTAGTCAAGGAAATAGGCCTAGAGTTTAGGTCTCTGTTTTTCCTCCCCTTTTAGAAGATAAGTAGCATGTTCGTTTGTATCCAGCATCTTGGAATCTCCCCAGACTCCAGCAACTTTTCCATTATGATGCATAATGCCACTGATAATGGCTTATTGCACTTTTTAAATACTCAAAGGGATATGACATAAGGCCTCGTAGCTTTGTGAGCATCTAACTCCATCAACACTTTATAATTCTGTAGCTGAAAAGATGATGCTCTCTAATACCTGCTCATTATTTCTTATCTCTGCAATCTGAGGGGGTGGAGTATTTTTTACGATCAATACTGACTGAAACTCCTCGTCCAATTCTTCGCAGAAATCTTCATCTGTGTCAGTGTTGCATCCATATGTACTCTATAACTTTAAAGCTTCAATTTTCCTCAAACAAAACTGTGGAAGAGTTTGGGATTTTCTTTAGCCTTCTTCTTTGTAGATATCCACCCATGAGGGTGACCGGGCTATGGTGGGCCCATATTCTTTAGCATTTCTGGTAATATCCCTCTTATAATCCCTCTCTGTGTCACTTCTTTTACTTAGGTAATCATTTCTTGCTCATCTGTAAGTCTGTCAGGCATTTATACTTTTCTCCTATACCTATTCCAGCATTTATCTCTCCACTCCTTAGCTCTCTTGCACTCATTATTGAACCATTTCTCTCTGGTATTTATAACTCCTATTTTGGTGCATGGTATGCAATAACTATCTCATATTCCTCACAAATTATATTGTATCTCTTGTACAGACCTGTTGTTAAATAAGGTCATCCAGGCACTAACTATCCTTTCAGATAATTCCTCCTTTTATCCTTCTCAGTTTCCCTACTCTCAGGCAGAACGTCTTTGATGATATATCCCATGAAAAACACACAGTGGCCACTTTTTCCAATATGTGGCTCATACTCAACTTTGCTCATTTTTCAACATTATATGTGAATACTAGATCGAGCAGTGATCGCTCTTCCCTACCCCTGGCCCTGTTGGTTCCAGTACATGTTGGTGCAGCAAATCTCTTTGTATACAATCTAGGAATCTTGCCCCAAGAGAATCCTCCCCACTTGCATTTCAAGATTAGTTCAGTCTCTCTCTCTCTCTCTCTCTGTGTGTGTGATTAAAATCTATTCTAATCAATATCCTATACTTTCTCTCTCATGTGATATTAACAGTTGAGTTTATGACATCATTAGTATTTATATGACTTTCTTCATAAGCTTCTAAACCTTTTTTGATTCCATGGTGGGTTATTTACAACAGCTTTTTATAATGATCTGTGAACCAGTAAATATATATATATATATATATATATATATATATATATATATATATATATATATATATATATATATATATATATATATAGCAAAGTTTATTTTGTCAATCTGAAACCTTTCACTTATAAGCAATACTATTCCTGCACCAGTCCTCTCAGATCTTTCAACCCTCATTATTCTGAAACCCTTAGGGAAAACTGCGACACTGTTTATGGTTTTACTTATCTCAGTCTCTGTAACTGCAACTACATCTTCGAATCCTATCCTTCAATTCTACTGCCTTACCAGCAACTCATCAGCCTTTGTGTACAGCAGTCTTATTGAGGCTGTGTGCCCTGATTTCCTAGCATTTCCTTTATCACCCCATTACCTGGAGGAAACCTGATATAAAAAATTTTCTTCTTCGTCATTTCTTCCCTCATTTTACCTTTCTGCTTCTTTTAACAAGCTTTTGGAATTTTCCATCCCTTTCTGTGTTCTGTATGGTCTAATGAACACTGTTCTGTACTCTTGATGATCTTTTAGGGATTTTGCTCTCATCAGTAATTCTTTACATGTGTCCCCTCTCAAAAATTACTTTCATTATTCTTGCCTTTTATTCCGTAGCGTATTTACCAATATGGTGAATATTTACGATATTTTCTGAACCACATACTACTCAAAGCATCTACATCAGGTTTAAAACCCTAGCTATATTATGTTCATGTTTCCCTGGTTGTATTGACTTGTTGGTTTCACTTATGCCTGAGATTATTACAGACTTGTTTTTTTTTATCAAGTGCCTGTTTGATCAGTGGGTTAGCTCTTTCAATTACATCTTTCAATTTTTCTATTACTGATTCTTTGTAGTCAACTGTATTCACATTTTCTGTTACCACCTCCTTCACTACCTTTTTTACCTACCACATTTTTCTTCACGGCATCTGCAGAAGATTTTGTAATACTCTCTTGTTCCATATTCAACTCCTGAAAATCTCTTCTAATCTTTTCAGAATATTCCTTCATCTGATCGTTACAAGTTGCAATCTCATCTGTTTCAGAAGAGAGCAGTGTAATAGCTTTTAATTCATTCAGGCTATCACCCAACTGTTTGTTGTTATCATTTTATTTAGGAATCCCAACTTCTAGTTATTTATTTTCCCCTTCTATCTTTTTTATACAGTTTTCTAGTTTTTTCTTTCTTCCCCTGCACCTTGTTACTCCTCTTTTAATTTGTTAGTCTCTCTTTGGTTGTCATTTTCTAACTTATTCTCAAAGTTTTCTTTCATTTCTCTTTCCATATTCTGAAGTTTATCATCCAGATCCGATACAAAGACCGAGAGTTTCCTGATATTGTGTTTCAGTTTCCTCAGAGCTACTCATTCTCCCCCACCCCCAGGGATTCTTTACACTCCTCCCCCAACCAATTGGTGTGAGGGAGGTTAGAGAGAAAGATGGTCTCATCTCTGAGTTTGAATCACCAAGACTCTTATTTTATTTTAACTCAAGCAGATTTGCTTTAGCCTCTTATGAATACTTCAAATAATCTTTTCAGTAAACCATTTTCCTTGTAGCACACACCCTAACCTAAAATTTTACTGGTATTGATAAAGTTCCACGTGATGAAAAGTTTCAACATGCAACCAAGGAAAAACACTTAAAGCCAGCAAAACACTTGTCACAGCAGAGGCTGTAGTGACCTGTTTTCGAATTTGTTATTATTTATTTTTAGCCGCTAAGCTACTCATTTCAGATGAAAATAAAAAGTATCTTTACTGGCAATTTTAAACCAAGATATATGCAATCTCAGGTTCAAATTAATCTCAAGTAAGCAGTAGAAGCTAACTCGAATCACACAAAAATATTCATAAAAAGAAAAAAAGATGACAGCACCTTGGCTCTTCAGCCAATATTATCAGCTCTTTTTTGTATTATGTTTTGACTACTAAACTAACGTTATGAGATGGATATTTTTTAACAAGATATGGAACCACAGGATCAAGTTAACCACAAGCAATAAAAGTTCCCTGAAATACACAAAGATTGGGTATATTCAGTTATATCGATGCTAGCATCTATTCTACTTCTCTCCTTTTCGATGACCAAGTCTTATTTCTCCTCCTCAAATTTCAGCAACGAATTCCTTTAAAATTGTCAGCATTATCCCTCTTACTGAACAAAAATGTTTGTACTACAAAATCTTCAGATTCTTTTATCAGAAGGAAAATTTATTTTTCACTTACTTGCTTCACTTATAAACACAAAAAAAAACTTGAGAGATACTGATAGAGTCTGTTCTAATGTCCAACCATGTTTGTGTGTTGGACTTCCATGCGCTTCATACCACTGACATTCCATACTCTTGTAAAATTATATAAAAAGAAATTATCAATATGCAAGGAAACTTTTTGATGTCCCTTTATAAATAGGA
>JAXCGZ010018881.1:162500-165000 GCA_037179515.1 Halocaridina rubra
AAGTTTGTTAAGACCTATTACTCCAATTCTCTTCCTACATTTGCGGCATCTCTGAGTTATAGGGGCTATGGCGCCTAATTTGACATAAACTATTCCTATAAATAAATGCTTCATAATTTTTTTTTAGGAGTGTGACACCGGAACAGGCAAGAAAATCGCCCTCGTCAGGTCAGGGCACCAATAAAACATTAAGACGAAGAAAAGTAGAAGTTTAAGGACAGTGCAGAAATAAGAGAATGATACACAATAGGAAAAGGAATTGTTGAAAGTATTGAGAACCTAGATATATGGCAGGACCAAGAGTGTTCAGATTCTAGAGTTGGGTGGGAAGAAGCAGCCACAGCACCAACCATTCCGTGAGCTACATATTTCCCCACAGTACCTATGAGATGAAGCCGCTTGGTGAGTGTTACGCAGCCTCTGCATTGGGGGAGGGATGTAACTCACTAACTCATGAGAGCAGCGATGGCTGTAGTGATGATAGAAAAGAGAAAGGAATGATACCTTACAGCGAATAGAAAGAGAATCCAGATTAGAAATAATAGAATGGACACTGATTAGTCTCATTGCCTTAAATTCAATCCTATCGATTAGATAAGTATAAGGAGAAGCACCCCAGATATGTTAGGAGTATTCTAATCACGGACAGATAAGACCCTCAATAGATTTTAAGTAACTGAAAAGAGGAAAGGTAATGATGGAAAAGAAACAAAACCCTTAATTTTTTAGATGTAGATTTAGTAATTTGGATTATGTGACTCTTACAATACAAGTTAGAGGTATCTAGATTCCTGATATGTTAATAGAATTAAAAGGGTAAATTTCGTTAGTTTCAAAGACAATAGGGGTATCAGGAGGAGAAGAAAATAAAGAGATAGCCAGAAATTGTGCTTTGGAGAAATTAAATTTAACTATATTTTGGGTGTCCCACTTAAATACTCTCTGTAAGACGGAGATGAGAGTTGAAGAAATAGTGATACGAGACTGATTACGAGTACCAGATGAAGGCTGTGAAGAGATGGCATAAGAAAAATTAATTATAGAATCGTCGGCAAAGGCATAGAGAAGTGAGGAGAATGGAGACTAGAGAAGATCGTTGATGAAGAAAAGGAACAGTGTAGGTAAAAGAACAGAGCCATATGGAACACGACTGGTAACTGAGAATGAGCTAAATGTTCCGGTGTCAGCCACCATTGATATAACTGTCAGAAATTAAACTGAAAATCAGAGAGATCACGTTATTAAATGTATTTTCGCCAATGCGAGCTTACCCAATTGCGATAGCCCCTGTTAGCTCAGTAGTTTAAGTGCATTTATTATATGAAATTTGGAGTCAAAGGTTAATCAGCATATTATCTAATTTTAGTGTTGATATGGTCAACATACCTGCCATGTAACTCGTATAAAAAAAGATCGGATCAGTAATTGAACAGTATCTTACAAGCTCTGGCTTCGATAAGCTGTCATTCTAAAAGATACTGAGTTAGTGATTGAATAATGTCTAATGGTGCTGATGCTTTAAAAAGGGCAGTAAGGCTTCTCGGGCAGCTCTCTTGTTAACATGAATTAAAAAAAAAAAGTCATCATCAAGTAAACTTGACTGAGTGAGTACACCATTAGTGGTGTGGAGTCAGTGACTGAACAATGTCTTGTTAAGCACAGGCTTAGAGAAGGGTGATATATATATATATATATATATATATATATATATATATATATATATATATATATATATATATATATATATATATATATATATATATATATATATATATATTATCCACACACACACACACACATGCACACACAGAGGACTGGTGGAGGGATAGCACTGCTCATAAGTGAGAGGATTCAAGTTGAAGAGATAAACTTGGCTATAGAAAGTGAGTTCAGGGAATTTCTTGTTGCTCGCATAAATACTGGGTCAGAGAGCATTATAATAACTGTTGTATACAACCCACCAAGGAACCAAAATAGGCTTGAAATTTATGAGGAAAGTCATATAGGTACTATTGAAGTCATAAACTCAGTTGTTAACATGGCACGGGAGAAAAAATGTAGGATTTTGATTATGGGAGACTTTAATCATAAAGAGATAGATTGGATAAATCTTGACCCACACAGTGGTGAGGACTCCTTTGGGGCAAGATTCCTAGATTGCGTACAAGGGAATTTCCTACACCAACATGTAATGGAACCAACAAGAGCCAGGGGTGGGGATGAGCCATCACTACTTGATCTGGTGTTCACAGATAATGTGTTGGATATTGAAAATATTGAGTATGAACCACCAATTGGAAAGAGTGACCACTGTGTGTTGTTGATGGAGTATATCATTGAAGACATTCTTCCTGAGAGTAGAGGCACTGAGGACATGAGGAGGAACTATCAGAAAGGAGATTACATCAAAATGAATGAGCTTTTTGCAGTTATTGACTGGAGAACCTTATTTTACAACAAATCTGTACAAGAAATGTATGACATCTTTTGTGAGAAATAT
>JAXCGZ010018881.1:170000-192500 GCA_037179515.1 Halocaridina rubra
TCTGGACCAATTATCCAGCAAGGATTAATTAATCGTTCATGACCGCTCTCAGTAAATAGTTTTACATGATGTTTTCTTGTCTCATTGGTTATAAGCTTAAATATTCTGCAGTGACTTGGTCTTTTATACTGTATATCACCTTTTATTAATTCTTTAATGATTGCTGGCGCTGACTACTGCCCTCAAAGGACCAGCACCGCATGGATGTGAATGAACTGATTTCCCTGATTTAAAACCAAATATTTCTGCTGACTGTTTGATAATATGTATTAATGGTGGGAGGCTTGAGTCATGTTGCGTATTAATAATTCTAATTTTCAATGAGCAGCCAAGAATAATCCATATAGCTTTGTTCTTAAATATTTCAGGGGGTTTTAAGATAGACAAACAAACAAACAAACATTTATTTCCATATTTATACAATGGCTATTCTTTTACAAAACTAAGAGTACACTTATAAGTAGACATGTAATTAAGCAAAGAGTGAACTGAAAATGAAGATTACCTTGAGTTAACAGATACATAAAAAAAATTATAATAACAATTATCATACTGAAATAATATGTTTACAATTTTATGACCTAATACCTGCAAGATAAAAAGTTTGACATATATTAATACCAACACCAGATATCTTGTTGGCTAGAGGCTTTAACGGTTTGAGTCTTTATTAAAGTTTTTCACACAAATCTTTGATATACTCATTGTGAGGGAGTTAAGGAACTGGTACTCCCAAATATTTATGGTTTTCCCACTCTTCAACCGTTTGGTAGTTTAAGACAAGGTGATGCTCTTGCAAAGTTTTGGAAAAGTTCTTTGTTTTGGGGGTTGAAAGGATAAGATCAGTGTCATTTGATACTTGAGAGACTTTATTAAGTATCATTTGCATATCAGTGGTAGAAGGTGCCCTTATACAAATGCCATCTGCATAGCATTGATGATGCATTCATTATTTGGTAGTTTGAGAAACTTGAACGGCTTATCTATTGAGATATTAAAGAGCATGGGTGACAATATATATATATATATATATATATATATATATATATATATATATATATATATATATATATATATATATATATATATATATATATATATATTTACATACACAGTGGTAACCCCAACCAAGGAACTTCATCCGTTCCAAAAAAAGTGTACTTGGGTTGGAAAGTTCGTAGGTTGGATTTGAATTTCCCATTGAAAGGCATGTAAATCAAATTAATCCGTTCCAGGTCACCACAAATGTTCATTTTAAAGTTTTTAAGTCATGAAAAACTATAAATATAATACAGATTATAAGCAATATACTCTGTAAGAGGAAAAAAGCATGCATAATTAAGGAAAATAAAATTAATAATAGAAATACAGTACTGTATTTACCTTTGTGGATGATTGCTGCTGGCATACACGGATGGTGGTGGAGGAAGTGGATTTTTTGGAAGGAGATTCCCCTTCCAAAAAAACGTTAGGAACTCTTCTGATACAGACTATAGTTTTGGTGTTTTTTTTTCTCTTTTTTTCTTTTGGAAGCTGCTTCCCTGCATACTGGGACAAGACACAATCCAGAGAAATTTGTCTTTTTCTTCTTTGGTAAACTTTTCTAAAAATATTCATCGCATTGTCATTTACCATATTCCTACTCTATTGCCCACAGTTTTATCTGGGTGATGATTCCCAATAAAAGCCTGCTAATCTTCCCACTTATTGAAATTTCTTTCAATTCTTCACTAAACTACTTTACCTCCTCATCCCCTTCCTCTTGCCATGATTCCTTGCTATCTTCTCACACACATGCTAAAATTCTCTATATTGAGGACTTCAGTGTACACCTTAGTGAGTGGCTTAATTCCTCTCACACTGATGTGGGAGAAAGTGGGGTCCTTGCTTTCTCTATTACTCATGATCTAGAGCAGATTTTCAAATATCCTACTTGTGTTCCCTATTGCCACGAACATGCAGGTAAGACTCTTTTACCAATATCATACTTCTAATCCTTTAAGCTACTCAGATTCTGTGCTTTCCCCTCTTGGTAAGTCTGACCACTCTGTAATCTCAATCTCTTCCAGGTTTGCTCCTCCTACTCAACATCGCCTTTGGCACTTTCAGTGTACCCAACTTGGTGATTTGCGAAACTTTCTCTCTGACTTCTCATGGGATGACCTGCTTTCGGACCCACAACCCTGATCAGGTATCCCAAAATGTTGCCGAGATAATAACCTCGGGAATGGAGGCGTTCATCTCTTTCTCTATGAAAACTTTTTCCCCTTAACTCTTTGTCTGACCATGCCTGCTCCATGGCTATTCAGGCCAGGGATTGGGCATACTGGTTTTATCAAGCCTCTTCTCCTGATTTAACTCGCTCTTTTTTGTTACAGCTAGGAATTACTATACTGGTCAGGTTCAAAAGTCTAAAGCTTCCTTTTTAAGAAAGAAAGTTGATGACCTTAACTCTTCTCCCACTGAAAAATGTTTTTGTCCTTAGCCAAAAGCCTCTCCAAAAACTTCTGTGACTCAAACTTTCCCCCTTTCATTCACTTTTATGGTTCTATAATTGCTCTCCCATTGACAAACCCACTCTCTTTGGCTCTCATTTTTCTGCCAATTCTTCCACAAGCGATTCCAGTGTAACTGTCCCTCATACTTTACCCCTTTCTAACCTTTTGCCCTCCCTTATTCTTTCTTCATGCAAAGTCCATAAGGTTTTTCACTCTCTAAAGACGAACAAGGCTTCCGAATCCGTTGGCATCCCTGCAAGGTTCCTTAAGGAGTTTGCAGATGAACAAGAAGGGTGACCACTCTTTTCTTTCAGACTACTTATCTATTGCTCTAACCTGTGCTATCACTAAAATATCCGAAACTGTGCTTAATTCTCACTTGTTGAAATGTGTTGAATTTAACTTTCTTTCTTCCGATCACCATTACGGCTTCCACTAGGCAAAATTCACTAGTAACCTCCTATCCCGTATTACTCATGTATAGTCATCTTCTCTGAGAAACTATGAGGAATCCCTTGTTGCATATGGCTTTACCCTTTCTCTCTGTTCTCTGATTTCCAGTTTCTTTTTGATTGTTTTATGTCAGCAGTTGTTGACGGCACAACATCTAGCTCATTCCCTGTCACCAGTGGTGTTCCACAGGGTGCTGTTCTTTCACCTACTCTGTTCCTTCTCTTCATCAATAATATTCTTCAAACACCATCCTCCTCTCTTCTCCATGCATTTGTTAATGATTTTATCCTTCATTTTTTCTCTGCCTTCTCTTCACAACCTTTATCTGCTACTCGTAATCTGTCATGTATCACTCTTTCTTCTACTCTCAACTCCAATTTGCAGAGAGAATCTGAGTGGGGCACCCAAATTTTAGTAATGTCTAATTCCTCTAAGACAGTTTCTGGCTATTTCTTTAGTTTCTTCTCTCTTAATGAACCTTAGGACAAGGTACATTACATTAAGATAGGTAATGTTAGGTTATCATATGTTGGAACAAGCTAGATTAAGTTAGCTTAGCGTAACTCATGAAATGTTAGACTCTTTAAGCAAAGAATTATAATAATAATAATTCTTAGTATACGCCAGGTAGACTGAAGTCTCTTAGTCTAACGATCAATCGTATATGCTTCGTATTTTGGCTGTGTCTTGAGCAATACATATCCCCTGTGGTTTGCTTAACATATCCTGGGAATAGTAATAATAATAATAATAATAATAATGATAATCATAATAATAATAATAATAATAATAATAATAATAATAATAATTATTATTATTATTATTATTATTATTATTATTATTTTCTATCTCATTTACAGCAGTCTTATCTATAAGTCTTTAAGTTCAAACATCACAACACATGAGGAAACTTATAATTAACAAGTTTCTCAAGTCATTAACTTTCTGGAGTATATTAACTTTTGCGTGGTAATGTACAAGTAACTTTGGCACTGCGAAGTTAGGTTAAACTTTTTGCGGTGTCTTGCCGTCAGAGGTAAGCCGGTTTACGAATTTGTGTTGTAAACTTTGTTTCAGTGTATAATTATATAATATATTGTACACTACTCCATACTTAAGTACAGCCAGCAAGGTAAGCACAGCTGAACACACAAGAAAAAAATCGGAGTAGGTAGAGAAACTTCATCATACCCTGCACCTCTTTGCCACTTCTATCGCCCGTTTTGTTGAAAAAACGAAATTCAGATAAGGAAATGATCCTCTCCCCTTTAGTCGACTCTTATGACACACGGAAAATATGGATGTGGGTTTTATCACTCTTCCTCCTCTGGGGATAATTTATCACATTTTAAATTGGTACATCTATTAATAGTGCTTTTATATGAGACTTTTAGAGAGTCATCATAAAAAGTATTCTATTTTATAGACTGTTTTATATATATATATATATATATATATATATATATATATATATATATATATATATATATATATATATATATATATATATATATATATATATAATATATATATATATATATATATATATATATATATCTTATCAAACGAAACACTACAAGTAAAATATTTTCCAGAACTTCATAGACTTAATTGGTGTGTAATGTAAACCAAATTTTATTCCACAGACTGCCGTTTGGTATAATAATATACAAACCGGAACTGCATTATTATTATTATTATTAGTAGTAGTAGTAGTAGTAGTAGTAGTTGTAGAAGTAGTAGTAGTAGTAGTATAATTATTGTTATTATTATTGGGGATCGTGGTAGCACAGTAGTTAGTGCTCTCGACTCGGGAAGTGACCGCCCATGTTCTAGCCTACCAGAGGATGATAGGAAGGGCATCATCCAGCTTTAATTTCCCAGTCCAACCTATGTCCACTTCATTTGAATGGAGATTACTAGTGACACATAAAACGGCAAGCATTATTATTATTGTTGTTATTATTATTATTATTAGTAGTAGTAGTAGTAGTAGTAGTAGTAGTAGTTGTATTATTATTATTATTATTATTATTTTTATTATTATTTTTATTATTATTATTATTATTATTATTATTATTATTATTATTATTATTATTATTATTATTATTGTAAAAGTAATGTCTGGAGAAGTAAGAGCTATGTTGATGTTGCCAGACTGATGTGGATAGGGAGATTCTTGTGGAAGTTGAGAGTTAAGTATCTGGGATTATATGTTGCAGTGAATGCATGAGTGATGCTGAGGTAAAACCATAGAGTTAAGGAAGCAAGTAAATGTCTAGGTGGGATGAAAAATGTGATGAGAAATAGGTATTTATGAAAATTCCAAATAAAAGGATATACGGAGTGGTTGTGCCTTTTGAATGCAAATAGAAGGATATACGGAGTGGTTGTGCCATTTGAATGTAAATAGAAGGTTAACGCAGTGGTTGTGCCTTTTGAATGTAAATAGAAGGATATACGGAGTGGTTGTACCATTGGAATTGTATAGAGCAGAGACGTGGAATGTTAGAGAAAGGATGGAAAGAACAAGTTGAATGTAATGGAGATGGTTTTTGAGAAGTGTGACAGGGGTACCTGGAATAGAGTGAGAAATGAGAAAGCGAGGCAGAGAACGGGTGTTGGAAGAAGACTGTTTGAGTTAGGCCAGAACTGGCTTGTGTATTGTAAGCAAACAAATGTATGCATATGATATTCTTGAGAGAGAGAAAAGAGAGAGAGAGAGAGAGAGATTATTTATTTTATTTTATTAATTTATTGCGCCAAGGCGTCAGACATTACATGAATTCATACAAATAATGCTTCAAATGGATACAAAACCAAGAATAGAACATAGTTTACAGGGAGGTGTACACATTGATAAAACATTGCTGCATACTAACACACAACTCACAGTATGGCAGCACAGAGTACATTATATACAATAGTAAAGCTCAGAGAAACACAGAATACACAAACAGAATTATACAGCAACATACAGAAAATATATGTATAATTCAATATAATTAATGGCCACCAAAGTGAGGATAACGAGCAAGAATAACATCAAGGTTGTCATCATTAAGTAAAAATGAGCAGATCTGTATTAAGTCCTGACCTCGTGGTAAAACATCTCTCACTGTGGGGCACTGAAGACAATAGTGGTCAAGAGTGTTAGCATTAGGACTGTCACATAATTTACAGGAGGTGTACTGTGGCATATCTAGAGTCTGGGAGACCTGCCATAAAGGCCGATACCCCATTCTGAGCCGAGCACTAACTACATTGTTTTTCCGCACCATTAAGCCGCGTCTGCAATACTTGTAGCGACTGTGAAGAAAGTGATCATGGTGCTGTATGGACACACTGTTGGCCCTCTCCGTGTCCCTGCGCTGGACCGTCATGGCAGAGAGAGAGAGAGAGAGAGAGAGAGACCCATGCACGAATTTACACCGTATATTTAATCATCGACATATTTTGAATAACTTTGCAATGGGGAAACCTGGAGCAGTATCATATGTTGCTAGAATAAACTAAGTAATTATGCGAGTACATACTACATACATATACATGGCCCTATTTCCTCTTGTAAGGGGAGTTGGTCGAGCCAAGAAACACACATTCACCACGATCCACACATACCTCAACTACTCCTCTTAGCTCCTTGGGGATAAAGGGTTTTCACATTTCCCGCCCGACCACCCTGCTTGAGTCACCTACAAGGTAGGCGGGCAAGGATGTTCTGCAGTGAGGCCTGATAGCCGCAGCTGGTTTACCCCCACCGCTTTATCACATTTCACCTCCCCTCACACCCATCCATCACAGTTCGCTGAGCTAGCAGGTGCGAGAGATCCCTTTGGCCTGTGTCACCTATATACAATCTTCCTCCACTCATCCTGTCTCTTGCACAGTCTCTTACCTGCACCAATGACATCCCATGTGCATCCAATGCCCTTTTCACGCCATCCATCCATCTCATTCCAGGTCTTCCTCTTGGCCTAACGCTAACTACTTCTTCACTCCACACTTTCTTCGCTACTCGTTCCTCACTCATCCTTTCCATGTGTCCAATCCAACTCAACACTCTCTGACAGCCTTCTTTTCTGGACTCTCACACCTGCTGTACTATACATGTAAAAACTCTTCACTGCATTCAACAAACTTCCACTTATTCCATACAGTGACAACACTCCACAACGCCTTTCATACACTTTTTCTAAATCCATAAAAGCCCAAAAAGTGTCCCTACCTTTAGAAATTTTCACACACCTGTCTTACCACAAGCACCTGAGCCACACATCCTCTTCGTATGTTGTACTCACACTGTTCTTCCCCAGTCAATCTCTCAGTACCTTTCCTAATTCTCTCGGTTAACATTTCCATATTCTTACCATCTACTCTCAACAAACTAATTCCTCTAAAACATTCAACAACCTAACCTTCCATTCCACTAATGCCCCCCTCCGCATTTTGGCGCGCATTCCCTTGACACCCATCTATCCCTGGTGCTTTACCTGCTATCATTGCTTTCAGTGTCAAATGTATCTCCTCTTTTGTTATATCTTTATCGTTCTCATCACCCAACACTGGCATTCTTCGTTCATTTCCCACAACCGCAATCTCTGGTTCTTTATCATCCTCCTCATTTAGCAATTCCTTGAAATACTCAGCTCATTCTCTCTCACCTTCATTTCATCTACTAGCAATTGCCCATCTGCTCTTTTCACCCTCTCCTCCCCACTAGACTTACCTTTCTGCACTCTTTTCACTTCCTTCCAAAACATCTTTTTATTCCCTTCAAAATTCTCGTGCCATGGCCAAAAAGGAAGTAAAAAAAAACAGAAGAGACGATTGTTGTCTACCAGCTTGTACTAACTCAGCATGTACAAATAGTAATGCGACAGGAATGTTAGGCCATCGATATCACATGCTGCACCTTGAACTTGTGCTGGAGGATAAATTCAACTCCTAAAAATAGTTTTTTTTACTTTGTTCTTTGTACACAGTAAAGGCTTAAATGGATTTGATTGTCATGCTACCGTTATCCTTTTTATTGGAAAGTCGTTGCAGCTATTAGTAGAAATGGGAGCTATAAATATGGAAATAAAAGGGAAAATAAAAAAGAACAAATTTATAGTTTCTTTTCGACAGTGATAATAGTAGATTTCCATGACATATATGATTTTTTTTTCAATTTCCGTAATCTTTCATAGATTTACACTTATGCCGAGAAAGGAAATTATATATATATATATATATATATATATATATATATATATATATATATATATATATATATGTGTGTGTGTGTGTGTGTGTGTGTGTGTGTCTGTGTCTGTGTCTGTGTGTGTGTGTGTGTGTGTGTGTAAAATTACCTAATGGTAATTACCTGTGCTAACAGAAAAGAGCCCTTTGCTCGTAACTCTCCGTCTCCTAGTTGATTCCATTTTTGTATTTGGTGATACTTATCATATTTGTCCTTAAAAAGCTATGAATTGAGTTAGCATTAGCTACCCCCTCGCTAAGAGAATGTCAATCATCAATTACTTTTACAATAAAAGAGTACTTCCTAACATCCAGCAAAAAAATGTTTTCTTACGAAGCTTCAGATTATGACCTCTAGTTCTAGACTTAGCCATATCAAAATATCGATCCCTATCCACTCTGTCAAAACCATTAAGGCATTTAAAACCGTCACCATATCCCCCCCCCCTCATTCTCCTAGCTTCGAATGATGGTAAGTGTTAATTCCCTCAGCCTCTCCTCAAAATTGAGATTGCGTATTTCTGGCACCAGTTTCGTGGCATGTCACTGAACTTTTCCCAGCTTATTTATGTGATTTTTCAAGTGTTGATTCTAAAAGGGGGCTGCATATTCAATTTTGGCCCCACACAAGATACATATATTTCTTAACATTTCCTTGTCCATGTGTCTAATGGCTACCCTTACATTTGCTAAGAAAGCAAATGCTGCCCTTACTATGTCATTTATATGCATTTCCGAAGACAAATCTGCCAATATGTTTACTCCTCTATCTCTCTCATTCTCAGTCTCTTGAAGTTCTGCTCCTGCTATTGGGTATCCAAGCTTGGGCGTCTCTTACTTTCTTTACAATTTTTGCATCAGCTGCAAATATTCAAGAATGAATTTTCAGAATCTGGTAGGTCATTCATGCATACAAGGAACAAAAGTGACCCTAAAACTGATCCATATGGAACCCCACTACTAACCCTTCTCATTCAGACACTGTCAACTCTAACCCTCTGTTCCCTTCCTTCTAAGTAAGTTTTTTTTATACATTCCAAGACATTTCCACCTATTTTCGCCATTATTTACAGCTTCTTAATATCTCCCATGTGATACCGTATCAAATGCCCTCTGGAAATCTAGGAATGCGCAATCTGTCCAGCCCTCTCTTTCCTGTAAGATGGGGCTTACTTCATTATAGATAAGTTTGTTACTGTTGATCTGCTTTCTCTGAAGCAGTGTTGTCCAACTGACAACATGGTGAAGGATTCCAAGTGAAGAGAGATGTGTTTTTTAGTAGTTTCCTCATAATTTTTCAAACTATGCTCGTCTAGGAAATGTGTGTAAGAGTGTATGTGTGCATAACATATATAATGCATACATAGACACACACACACTCATATATATATATATATATATATATATATATATATATATATATATATATATATATATATATATATATATGTGTGTGTGTGTGTGTGTGTGTGTGTGTGTGTGTGTGTATGAGTAAGTGCATATATATATATATATATATATATATATATATATATATATATATATATATATATATATATATATATATATATATATATATATAGATAGATAGATAGATATAGATATATATATATATATATATATATATATATATATATATATATATATATATATATATATATATATATATATATATATATATATATATATATGAATGGTTATGACTATTTCTCTCTGGCATGAATAACTTTTATTTTGGTGAAAGGTATGCAACAAGTGACTATCTTTCCATATTTCTAAAAAAAAATGTTTGTACATTTTTGTACACATTTGTTGTTATATAAGGGCAGGCAATAACTGCAAAAAGCTCATTAATTTTGTTGTAATCTCCTTTTGGATAGTTTCTCTCCTGTCCTTCTCTGTGCCTCTACTTTCAGTCATAAATATTCGATAATATATTCCATCAAAACATACAGTGGCCACTTTTCCCAGTTGGTGGTTCATACTAATTTTTTTCAATATCCAACACTTTATCTTTGAATACTAGATCAAGCATTGATGGATCATCCCCACCCCTGGCCCTCGTTGGTTCCAGTATATGTTGGTATAGGACATTCCATTGTACACAGTTTAGGAATCTGGCCCCTAATGTGTCTTTCCCACTGTGTGGGTCAAGATTTATGCAGTTTAGCTTTCTATGATTAAAATCTCTTATAATAAAGACCCTACACTTTTCTGCCATCTGATCTTAACAACTGAGTACATGACTTCGTTAGTAACTATATGACTTTCCTCATAAACTTTTAGCCTATGTTGATTCCTTTGTGGCGTATATACAACAGGTATTATAATGCTCTCTGACCCATTATGGATGCGAGCAACATGAAATTCCTTAACCTCATATTCTATAGCAAAGTTTATTTCATCAACTTGAAATCTTGCATTTATTAGCAATACTACCCCTCCACCAGTCTTCTCAGATCTTTTAACCTCAAATATTCTGAAGCCCTTAGGAAAATCTGTGACACTGTTTATGTCCTCACTCAACTTAGTCTCTGTAACTGCTATTATATCTGCCATACTGTTGTGAATCCCATCCTTTAACTCTATTGCCTTACCAGCTACCCCATCAGCATTTGTGTACAGCAGTCTTACTGAGACTGCATCCCCTGATCTTCTAGCATTATTTTCTTTATCTCCCCTTTGGCTGGAAAAACTCTGAAGCTAAAATTTTTCCTTTCTTCATTTATTCCCACATATAACTTTCTAGCCTTTTAAATCAAGTTTTTATTTTTATATATATACTTTCCATCTCTTTCCGTGCTTTATATGGTCTAATGAAGACTGTCCCCTTCACAAAGTTACTTTCATTATTCTTGCCTTTCTCATCCTAGAATATTTACCAATTCGGTGAATGCTCACAGTATTTTCTGGGCTACATGCTACTCCAAGCTTCCTTATCAGGTATAAAACCCTAGTTTTCTTATGTTCAAGTCTCCCCGACCATGTTGACTCCTGGGATTCAATTATGCCTGAGATTATCACTGATGACTCTTTATGAAGTGCCTGTTTGTTCAGTGGATTAGCCCTTTCAGTCACAATACCTTTCATTTTTTTGTATTACTGTTCCTTTGTAGTCAACCGTATTTACATTTTTCAGTGCCACCTCCCTCACTGCCTGATTTGCTGCCACATATTGCTTTAATGCATCTGCGAATGATCCTGTAATGGCCTCATTTTCCGTATTCAGCTCCTGAAACTCTTTCCAAAATTTTTAACGTCTTCCTTTACCTGAACATTCCAAACTGCAGTCTCTTCTCTCTCATAAGAGCAATGACCTAACATTTAATTCATTCAGGCTGTCACTCAAATGTTTACTGTCATCTTCTTGTTTAGAAATTTTTATATCTAGTTCATTCTTTTCCCCTTCTAGCTCTTGCTATTCGTTTTTCTAGGTATTTTCTCTCTTCCCCTCATGCTTTGTTAGATTCCTCTAAATTTCCCATGATCCAAGTGTTTCATTCTCTTTCATTTCTTTATCCATATTCCAAATTCTATCATCCAGGTTTGTTTCAAGGTTTTCAAGGTCCCTGAGTTTATGTTTTAGGCTCCTAAGAGCTACTCCCCCTCCTGCAACCCCCAGGGATCCTCTACCACCCCTCCCCCAACCATTGGACAGGGAGGGTTAGAGACAGAGATGGTTTCATTTTGGCATATTGAGTCTCACTGAATACAGGCATTATAAAGTTACTAGACGGGCATTATTGCTATATTTCGAAGCCTTAATTCTCAACGTTACTGTTTCACCATTGAGTACGCATCTAATGATGTAGTAAATGTGAATACAGAGTTGAGTGGTGCTACCACAAGAGGGATGCCACTCCTTCCTCCATTACCCCAAATTTTCTCTTGCTGAAGAGTTAATCCCACACTAGTATTTCTATTATTATTATTATTATTATTATTATTATTATTATTATTATTATTAGTGTTGTTGTTGTTCTTCTTCTTCTTCTTCTTAATGTAGTTCACTATGGTTGAACCACTTGATTTTCATAGTTTGTAATCAATTTTGAGGAAATTAACCCTCTGTAAATTTTATTGTCATGAAGACTGGATAATCAGTAAGCATTAACTTAAAATCAACTAGGATAAAACTAAATGGATGATTTTCAGCACGACTACTTATTACAGTAGTTCTCCCAGTGCCAAACTTGGCAATGATTTATTAGAAATAGTTAACCATAATAAATGCTTAGGACATGTTGTTGAGAGTAATTTACATGATCAAAAGGATGTTGAATTACGACTGTTTTAAGAAACTGTAACAATGAGGTACCTTTTATTCTTATGCAAATTGTATTGTTTACCAGTGTACGGTTTGTGAATTTGTAATTATAATACCTTCAAGAGGTCAATTTTTAAAACATTTGATTTTTCCTTCAATAATGTTTTTTAAACGAATAGTGGGAGTTCCTACATATGTAAGTAATCATATATTTGCTGACATATTCCAGCAACTTAAGCATCACATAGGCTTACCTCAGGCCAAGTACAATAGTAGACCTCATTATCCAGTTGCAGCATCTTAAAACTGAAAATACATTTCCTAAAATGTACATACATAGCTGATGCAGTTAGGCGAGTGATTAAAAGTGACTATAATGTGAACATTTGGAAATTTTATATTATGACTTCCGAGCCACGGGTTTCTTGGGTGTAAAAATATGAACCTAGAAGAGGACAGTCCCTCTTCATTGGAATGTAAAAGTTGCTCATAGTGATTCATTATTATTTATGAAATAGCTCTCTTTCTCTATTAGTCTTTGGAGTATAATAGGATTTTTATAATTTATTTAATGTATATAATTTCCGTATATTCTGTATATTTATATTAAATAAAGGAATTAAATTCAATTGCATTGAGACTAATGTAAAACTCCTTTATTCGCAGACACAAGACAGTTGGACGAGTATTACCAACCCGTGAAGACGAAGTCGTGGTTGAAGGAACTTTCCGTGGCATCACCGACGGCGACTTCCGGTTAGTTTTGACCTCCACATTGACCCCAGCAGACCAGCGGAGAGGTTATCACATGACCGGGTCTCTTGAGAGAGGCGACCGTAAATTAGGACGATGGCAAACGACTCATCTCGCTGTTACGAAACGATCTGGGTTTTCCTGAGGAAAGTGATTGTGAAATTAGGGCTGTTAACCAGAAGAAAGGAATGAAAAAAAGACTTTCTTTGCTTGGAAGAAGGATATTAGGAAAAGAACTTCATACGTAAAGACTATAGTCATATGTTCAAGGTAAACTAGGTCTGTCACATTCCTTTTGGAAGATTTGAATATTAGAATTATTTTTAATTTCAGGTTGTCTACGATTCTGCTTTATCGGCAAATTTTTAAAAGTGAAATATTTATGAAAAGACTAAGTATTATATAGGTTTTTTTATTCCTTGACCCACGAAAATATTCTTAGTATATCTCCCACACAACTATTCCATGTGTTGATGATTTATTTGAGCACAGTCGTCAGAGATCTGCTATCATATAATAATTAGGTAATTATAGGTATAGAGGGGATGTACCATTACATTAAAAATGTCATTAAAATATATGTAAATTGAAACTTTAGCAGTCATTATATACGTAAATTGTTATATTATTCAATTAACCCATCTGATTAACTAGTGACTACATGACTCAAACAAATATATTAATACTGTAGATAAGTAAATAATCAAATACTCCATATTGTAAATGTGGATACATTAACTACCAATGGAAAAAGGTAACATCGGAACGACCTAGTTCTTAGGTGAATACTTATCATTGGTTAATGATACTCGTAAGCCCAAAGATACTTGGTTGCTTCCCTTTTTTACATTGTAATTTATTCTGTATATCCATTAGCATGTATATAAATAAGTAAAAACGTGTTTACTGAATGAATACGCAGTACTGTATTTAAATTTGAGCTATTTTCCAAAGTTTTGTTGAACTGAGCTGGCATCGCATTAGTTCTCTAGAGTTCTTGTGATGCTATGCGTAAAATATCTTCCTTATTATTTAAAGTATTTTATTGGCTTCAAGCAAGTGTTAATTAGATAACAATTGTTAACATTGCTATGATAAGCATTATAAAATTACAATTTAAGTTATGAACGCTAGTCTATTAATGTAGGGATTATTTACATCATGCCGGTGTTTGCTCTTTAAAAACTAATAAATTTAAGCAACGTTACACTCAAATTATTTAATTTCAGGTATTTTTCTGCCTTATTTGCTTAATGGTTAAATTAATGTTAATGAAACTTAATTTTTTAGTCCTTCCATAATGTTATTAAACAGTTTTTATTTTTACCACAAGTAAATTCAAATAACGATGACATAACACCCTATCCAAATGAACCAATTAACTTGGCCACAACTAAACGAAACCGGGATGCAGCAAGGCTTAAGCATGTTCTGTATATCCTACCTCCTTCCATCCGTTATTCTGTGGCAAGAGAGTTCAGCTTTTCACCTATTACGATACATGGGGATTACTGGCTCGGCATTCATACTTCCTTATGACCCTGGATACCCCCTTTTCCTCTCATACGACACGCAGGGAATAAGGAGGTGGAAAACTCTCTCCCTCACTACTAGAATTTTAAGATTGACCTCCCTGTTTATTACAGTACTTCAGACATTTATAAACCACAGTTACAATAAAACACTTTTAACTAATAAACGTAGAGAACATGAGTAATATAAATAAATAAAGGTGTAAAATGCAAGAAAAATAGTGAAGTAAAAAAAGGAGTAATATTTTAACAGAAAATGGGAGTAATAATGATTTCAAGTGCCTTACAGCTTCCTTCCTTCCTCAACAACCCTCCTGTTGCTATAATCTTCAGTAGAATAATGTTACATCTGTATCTTGTATAGAGTAGAAATGTTATATAAGATATTTGCAATATCTGATTATTGGCAAAAATTGCAGTGTGTTATGCGGTAGAAATAATACTCAGAATATGAAGTATCATTGGATTTTATGATTAGTAGTGAAGTGAGAGAGCTTAGGATATTAACCCATACAATTCTTTCCTAAAGATTAACCTCCTCTTCAGTATCTACAATTGTTTAGATACAAAGAAGACTGGAATTTTGAGGATTGTTAATTAGACAATTGGATGTAGAAAGATCTTACCATTCAATAATACTGTAGCCTACTTTTATCATCTCGCCATCATTCATTGTTTTTTACACATGTAGCTAGTAATTGCTGATGAAATATACTATTGCATGTTTTTTTATGCAGTCATAAGGCTTTATTGTTATATTTTTAGTTTGTTGCATATCTGTATATAGTCTTCATCAGAGTAAGACAGATGTGTATTGCAGTATGCTCTCTGGATGCTGTGATTACCTAAACAGTTTCCAAAATGTATTGTCATGGATCACATTAGTTCACAATATGTTGAAGGTAATTGATAAACATAAGTTTTTAAAGCTTGATATCTGCAATGAGCTCTGATAATTACATTAGCGACTGTTTAAATACAATAACTACAGTTAGTTCTTAGACGAAAACAGATATCTCAGCTGTATGAATGACTGCAAAGCAAGTCCGGTGGTCTCTCTAAACTCTGCATCTTGGAAGCTAAATAAGGAATGAAATGTGTCATTATAGCTTGACCTAAGTATTATTGATGCTTTCTTAATAATATTTTTAGTGTTCAGCCTGTAACATTTAAAAAATCTCTTAATACACCTACCAATTGATACGTCATCAAATTGAGTACTTATTATACAACACTGGCTCCTAAAGATACTGTAATTCGCACTGTAAGCCAGTGTTCAGTGGGTTAAACTTTGGTTTTAGGATCAGGGTTCTGAAAAATCATGGCATCGAGTTCTCATGTAGGAAGCTGTATATTTATAGAATGAGAGTAATGCAGTTTTAGCATTGCATAAGCTATGAGCAATTTATCTCGAAAAAGCGATATGATTAACGTCCACAAATAGATAATTATAGAGATAGGTAAATATATTTATATTTGCTATAATTACTACTGATTTCATTGCTGTCATGATAACTTCTTGCAATTATACCCCGGAAAATCTATGTTGTATGACATCTAATACAGGGAATGCAGTGCTTCCATAGGATGAAATCCTTTGGGCATTGAAAGGGCTTCATTTGCATGTGATCTCATATAGGGTAGTTTGCCTAGGAAGAGGTAAAGAATTGAAAGCCAGTACAGTATACTAAAAAGCTTCTGACACTAATTTTGTCTTTCTCTGGAAGTTAGATTTTAGCTGATATTGTGTAGTGAATCCCTGTTCCAATTTGCTTTTGTAAAATAGCTTGTTATTAAATGTAGTTACTCTTTTCTTTTAGTTGAAAAATTCCTAGCTGCAGTGTTCACAAAATAATGTATAATAACTGAAACTTCATTTATAGCAGTCCATAGCTCAGATTGTTTCATAGTCATTGCTTCACTTATTTACATTGTAATTACCTTCACTTTTTGATCTGCGATTTGTATCAGATTAGCTAAGTGATGCTCTTTGACATAGTGTAATACAGTATATCTAGTATTTCAGTGTTTGTTCTGTAGCTGACAATTTGTTTTCCCAACACAGACCTTTTACCCGTAATCCAGATATATATAAAAGGCACTGTACTAGAGCTAGATAATCCTATTTTCAAGAGCTATAAAAAATGCTTTTGAATATCAGAGCTCATTTCAGTACTTAGCTAGTGATGCTACAACTTGGTATACTGTAATTGCCAAATCGATATAATTTGCTTTTACTGGATTAGTGATTTTTTCTTGAGTGAAAAGGACAATAATAGGTAATTGCAAGAGCTTATGATATAACTATTAGATTTAGAATTTTGCCTATATATATGTTACCACTGTTTATTTTCAGTCTTTTTAAGATGTTTGATGGCTCAGAACATATTATTTTTTGCTGATAATATGTATATTAGGTATAAACTTGCAACACAATGTGTATAATGAGTGTGAACCAAAGATATGCTGGAAAGAAAAATAGTATATTAAAAACCATTGCTTCTCATTGCTAAATCAAATATTTTTAAGCATTTGGGGATATTATAAGTCACTAGAAATATTAGAATATAGTGCATTAGTTTGATCGTTTCCTGGAAGGGAAATTCTGACAATCCAGAAATTTGCTCTTTGCCATGCAAAGGGTGTGTATAGCTTTCTGTATGTTTCCATCATGTCTTTGGATATATCACATACACAAGCTGTTGTGCATTAACTTATTCATTCAATGAATGAAAAAATAAAAACGCTGTGATAAAAATGTTTTGTTGATGTTAAGAATGAAATCTTTGTAGTCTTAATGAATTTATAGGTACATTTCTCTGGTCCATGCAAAGTGGATAGGAATTATTATTTTTTTTTATTTAAGATTTCAAGAGCTTTTGAAATATATTTCTCTGATCCGTGTAAAGAGTAATGTTGAGTAGCTTTTTCCCCCAGATGTTTATATGTTGTTTTGTATTAACTATGTCTTGGGGAACAAATCCATCGTCTATCCATTTAAATGTAATGAGTTTCTCACTCATGATTAGTAGTAAGGATCCAAAGAAGCTCAGCTTGTTTTCTCTTGCAAGAAGAGAATCGAGGGATGCCATATCTGTCCCATTTCAAACCCTCAGGCTCATTCATTTAATGTTCTTTTTGATAAATGTCTAACTGTGGAAGGATCTTTTAAATTTAAATTAATTCTCTTTATTGCAAGGTCACAAGGTATGACGTGGATAGTTTATACTAGAAGGTTTCCTGAAGTGTGAATAGGTTAAGTTTTTACCTAACTTATATTAATTTTTTAATTATTTGTATGTGAAGAATTTTCAGTACAAGTTCCTTTCTTCCTTTCCTCTTGTCAGAGAAGTTTCTTATGCTCTATTTTGAACGTTCTTCGCATTATTCCTCTTTATTTGTAATTATTCTGGGAATGTTTAATTTGTTTTGTTGTATCTGCATTCTTTTTATATTAAGATGGAAGTGAATACTGTCATGACTTTTCAGAATGAATTCATGTCAAAGGTGGAAAATATCAGAATATTGCTATACTTATAGAGCTACCAAGGCCAAACTCTGTACTGCTTAAATGTCGTGACAACATAGAATGTCATTGCGCGGAGTGGTGGTTTATATGAACAAGAATGGAATCTTGCTTAGCAGTAAATACTTTTTCCCTGGGGAAGAGTCTCGAACCAAGTTACTTTGGAGATCTGTGAAGTAGTGAGTGTTACTTTTTTCTTGATATGCATAGTTTTTCCTTTGTTATTTTTCTCATATTGTTTTATCGTACATATAATACAAATTAATTGCTAGTCAGGGAAGTAAGGAACATCATCAAGTTGTTTTCTTTTTTCTTTTTCTTTTCATATGTATGAACGCATGATCCTGAAAATTAAACTTCGTTAATAAAATAAACCATATGATGAAATCTTGCATTTTTCTTTCCTTTGCATGCACTAATTGACATTATTCTTCCTAACTTTATACTAAACGTTATGTGTGCTAGAGATTAGCATATGCTAATTTGTTATTCTTGAAGTAAGGAGAAAAATGAACAGAGATATACAATAGTGTGTGTTTATACCATGCTCTACCAGTTACCAGCAAGTTTTCTGCTTCATCCAGTGATACAGTCATTAACGCCTAATGCACTGCTTTTTGTCAACAAGTTCAAGTCCTGGTCAGGGGGAGTTATATGATGTATAATGAATTTCTTACTTTATATATATAACATAGCGCCATATCACACTGAATTTAGCAGTGTCACCATGACTGCAAAAATGAGGGATAAAGCAGAGCATTGCCATGCCTTATACAGTATATTTAATTGTTTGTCCGGTAATAGTTCAGATGGTTTCTCAAACTTTTCCCAAACTTTATTCATGTGCTAAATACCCTTGCTTTTTCTGTATCAACGCAAAATTTATATTGATTATTTGTATATTTATGTAATATTATTTGTTTAAACACATTCTTGCAATGCAGTTTTTTAATGACATATAATTTGTGAAAAAAATGCAGAGAAAACTTTGTAGAAATATTATTGTGTTTTTTTTTAGAGAAAGCGTAAGCTAGAATACTATACGTCTTAAATTAGCATTGTCTCTTAGAATGTTACATGTTTTAGCCATTTTCGTCCACACCTTTTAAGAATGTAAAAAATATAAAGAAAAACTACTAAACTTATTTTATTGAGTACATTTCTCAAACAATACCACTGTAACGTTCTGTGCGTATTATGAAAGGGTTTATTGAGGAGTGAACAGCAGTAGATGTTTTTGTGTACATTGCCTTACATTATGCAATGTGTCCGTTTTATATATATTACTAAGAAGCTGTTACTCTGAAGATATATTCTACTTCGTTTGTATTATCATACTGCATAATAATACGCTATTACACTCAAGCATAAGAATTTAGTATATTGTTCTGTAATTACTATCAGAATTTTTCTTAGAGCTGTTCTCTGAAATGCTAAAAGTTTCTAAGATTTTAAATATTCATGAAAGTAATTTAGATGATCAGGTAAGCAAGTTTTTTGTTGTTTTATATTAGCTAATAATTTTTCCAGTATATTATGGTAATATTTGTGGAAATATATCAGTTAGATTGTATTGTGATGTTTTTCACTATTTATTCAAACCATACTTCATTTCTTGAGTATATTTTGGTCTTGTATCTGAAAAAGCTTTCTCTTCCAGATTTTATTGTCATCCTTTTCAAAACTGATTGGTATCTTCTCATATTAAAAAAAAATCTGATGTGTTTTTGTTGTAAGTAATTTCAATAATGGTAATATATATATATATATATATATATATATATATATATATATATATATATATATATATATATATATATATATATATATTTTTTTTTTTAGAAAATACTGTAATTATAATTGTTTCGATATTCTTATGTCATCGTATCCGATATTTTTTTTCTATTATTTTTTTAGATTTTGTATCGGAATATTTATTTTGAATGAAAAGCCATATAAAAGAGAACCAAGAGGGTAGCTATGAAGCTGAGCAAATGACTTTAGATGCCAGTATTTCAACCTATACTGCTCTTTCTCACTTCAAGCAGATAATTGGCGAAACATTTTTTCAAAGAATGAGGAATTGTCAGCTTCCCACTCCCCTTTTCCATCTTATCACCTTATACGACACCCTTCTGTGGAGCATGAGAGTGGACATCTCTCTCCCCTACCAAGAGAAAAGTATTAAAACCTTGCACTGTACCCTCCATCTTCAACCGTGACAACGAATAAAATGTTGAATTTGAGTTTAGGTCAAAATGCGGGAGTAAACGCAAGTGTCAATAGACTAGGAAGAAGTGATGCGTAAAAGCGCATCTCATACGAAGGCTCTCAAACCAGGTATTGGCTCAGAAAATGTTTCGACTCCACAATAAGAATGTGAAGGAAGAGAGAACACATTTTGGGAAAAAGAGATGTACTCGTAGTGCTAAAGGGAAGGGAAAGGTGAACCTAAGAACGATGAAGCTTAATTCTGTTATTTACCTGTTTATGTAAGTGTTATTTTTATGTTTTTATTTATGTTGTCAACTGCGAGGAGGGTGTTTTACCTTTATCGAAGCCTGAGCTTGCGAATATAAAGTTCAACTTTGGACTTCACGTTCCCGATGGCATACTTGCTGAGCCTGCTAAGTTGACAGGGGGGGGGTGTCAGCCAGCAGATGGACACCGCTAATCTCTCTTACTATACATGTTAGTTCAGAATATTTAACACTTCCTTTCTGTTACTGATGTATTTTCTAGCATAAATCCTCACTTGACTCAGTTCCAGTTCTTCTCGGAACTTAAGAAAACTAACTTAAAACACGTAGATATTCTGTTTATCTTTGAACGAGCAAAGAGGCATATTATTAGGAACTGGAAGAGAAAATCTCCATTTGAATCCTCTTATGTGTCTTGTTGTAATAGGGGATTAAATCTCTCTCTCTCTCTCTCTCTCTCTCTCTCTCTCTCTCTCTCTCTCTCTCTCTCTCCTCTCTCTCTCTCTCTCTCTCCAGTAATTAATTAGTTTCTTTGATGGTACATATTTCAAAGGAAGCTTAACACATTTTTATTTATTTACAATGTTTTTTTTTTTTCGTTTCAAAAAGAGACAAGGAAAGTTAAAATAAAAGAACACTGCTGGTGAAAAGTAATCATATGAGTAGTAAGGAAACTTTAAGAGCTTGCATTGTCTAAACACTTCTAATTTTCTTCAACCTATATAAAAAGTTGCTGTGGAACAAGGGCATTATTCATTTTTTTTTTCTAAGTATAGGAGAGGCATATGCACACTTGTTTTACTGCCAAAGCTCATGGTGTATTTGGTTCCACAAATGGCTTAACATTTCTACATTTATTCACTGTACCTGCCGACCTGTCAGGAGAGAAGAGAGAACAAACGCGACTACTGTCCCTTTAACATTTTTGACATGGTAAGTGAATATTTAATGTATTCCATTCAACTAGCCATGTTCTAAGTCGGATGTTTTGGTATGGCAGACCAGTCTTCAAACCATCACACCAAATTGTATAAAAGGTTCACAACATCAAAAGTAAGTACCCAGCAACAGACATTAAGAAAGTTATCAGGATTTAGCTCTCTCACTTTCTTTATCTACATATCTATCCATCTCTCTATCTGTTTATCTATCTATCTGCCTGTTTGTCTATCAATCTATTTTCTTTTTTGTATTTATCTTTCCTCTCGCAATTTCCATTTTTATTCGAGATATACTGTAGATCTGAATATGAAAATCTCAATAGCAGCTTAAAAAAGGATGAAAATTCAATCTTTCCTCTGCTAACTTTCTCTTTTTAAAAGTTTGGGACAATTTAAGACTTTCATAACTACTTAGAATAGTCGATCAGACTCTCAGAATTCATCTGCTATGTAGTTCTTTCTGATCTTTAATCAGTAATAGTAACTAATAAATTTTCTGTTTCTTACTTTAATTATATATATATATATATATATATATATATATATATATATATATATATATATATATATATATATATATATATATATATATATATATATATATACAGAGAGAGAGAGAGAGAGAGAGAGAGAGAGAGAGAGAGAGAGAGAGAGAGAGAGAGAGTAAATGTACCTTATATATTTTTTGTTTCTTACTTTAATTTTATATATATATATATATATATATATATATATATATATATATATATATATATATATATATATATATATATATATATATATATATATATATATAATATATATAT
>JAXCGZ010018881.1:197500-276964 GCA_037179515.1 Halocaridina rubra
AGAGGGAGGCCCAGGTTTGGGTGGATGGATGGAGTAAGGAGAGCGTGCTAGGAATAGGTACGAGTGGAGTGATTGTTACGCAGCTCTGATGGGCATCTGCCGTTACCACGGGGCTGCATCTTACAAAGGTAGCCCTGTGGTAGGGGAGTTGGCATTATGAAGAGAAAGGTTGTGGAAGAGCCGGGAGGATGGGCTGTGGCTCTCAAGCAGTGCCATCTGAACAGTCACTAGCTCCCTTTTCATTGCCCATAGAGCAAAGTAATCCCCATATTGTTTCTTTCTTTATGTCGGCTACCCCCCAATGGGGGAAACAGCGAAGGTAGATAGAATAAAAAAAATGCCAAACTCAAAATAAGAGTACAGCTGTTTGCTAGCTTCGTATTTATTTTAAATTCAATATAACCAAATACTGTAAAGGAATATATAAATAAAGCCATTAACTTGATAAATACAAATACAGCTGTGTTTGCTAGCATTGTATTTTTGTGTATTTCAAATAAAATCGTATCTACAACTTTTAAAATTCAATATAAGCCTTCAATACTGCGTAATCAAAATATAAATAAATGCTATTAACTTCATAAATATGAATACAGCTGTGTTTACTAGCTTTTGTATTCATGTGTATTTTGAATAAAATCGTACTTAGCTCTTTTTTTAAAACAATAATCCTTCAATATAACCTAATCAATAAAGCCATTAACTTAATATGAAAACAAGTGCTGCTAGCAAACTGTTCAGACCGCGGTTTGAATTTACCACACCAGTCAAGGTCAAAAAATTAATTTCTATTTTTTGGCTTTTATCATATCGGCAACAACTCAAGTCGGAACATTATACAAGGACCTAAAGTATATAGATCGCAATTCTTTTTTCCCTCACCACCACTACTCTACAAGCATAGAAAGCATTTAGGATTAATTTTTTGTTTACCTCGAGCTTGAGCTCACTTAAAAAGTGACCTAGATACTTCCAAATATTTTTCACTTACCTTGTGATTATTTTTCTAATGCTCTACTTCTTTGCCTGACGTTCCCATTTTGCAATAGAAAGTGAACTCATTCAACTAACCAGTCAATGGGACATTATCATATTTTATTAAACTTAAATGGAACGAGAATAAGGTTTATATGAAAAATTACTGTATTGTTCAGGAGCCCATAACATTCATTCTTTACAGTCTCACGGTCACCTCTTCATAGAATGCACAAATTGGCAAATATTAATTTTACCCTTAAAATACAAGGCTATATTGAGATATTGCTACAGCACTATCCAAGGCTATTAATACAATAGCAATCTGAACATTTTTATTTTTTGGGTTTGATAACCTCTGTATAAAACGTCCGGCACCACTACACATACGGTCACTTCCACCCCTACCTCAAATAGCATTTTTTCATAATGCTAGGCCAGACAAAACTATTATATAGTAAATATCATTATGACTCAAGATAATTCAACGTAAACAGAAATATTAATATAATACTAAAACCACCAAGATTAAAATTTGAACCAAAATCTTTTTAGAGGATACGGATACTTGTAGACTATACTGAAATTATATCCACTGCGAGTATAAGTGATTCAATTTTTAATCAATGAAAACAAATTTTGTAAAAATTGAAGAAAGAGGTACGTATATATTTTACATAATGGCCAACAATTTTTATAATTCTTATTAATAAATGTGTTTAAGAAAATCTTTTTAAAAAATAAACTGCATTCTCTTTCAAATTTCCTCTTACTAGTGCACATAATATTACTATTAACTTATAATATATAGCTGTAAAGGATGTCTCATGAATACTTAAGGTATTTTTTTAAAAGAATCGTTTACGATGTTACAGATCCTCCTCCCCCAAAAAATAAAGTAAAACAGCCAATCACTCACCGGATACTGGATATATATCTACTGTATTTACCATAATAGGTTTTAACAGCTAATGCTGAATGTCAGTTAAAGGAAAATATGATTGTACAATATAATGATCAAGAGCAAACCTCCAAACTAATCGATCCCAATTATAATATTCGCCTTTCATCCATAGAACACAAAAGTTTCCCATCGAGAACTTCCATTTACAGAACTAAGAAGAGATTTCAATTTATAATACTAATAAAATTAATATTTATATAATGTATATTTCTTTACCATTAGTGAAATACATGCATAAAAATATACTGCATGATGGTTAAGAGGCTTATAAAATCTACTTTCTAAGTTTGGCAAGTACAGTCTTTTGTAAGAAAAATACTCTTACTACTAAAGGATACTCTGGTTGGCAGATCCTTCTCATTAAGTATAGAATCTATAACAAAACTTTCTCACACAAAACACAGCAGTATATTCAGAACAAAGCTAATATACAGACTACATCTCTCAAGAGATAATAACTTCATAGGAAAATGCACTTGTATAGTAATAAGTCAATTACCAGAATTGTGATTTTGCAAAAATGAAGTTCACAATAATTAAGAATGTGATGTAAGCAGCTCAAGATTTGGCTTTGATAGTGTTGACTCAAAGTTAATTCCAAAATAAGTTGAAATTTACTTCATATCCATTGAAAAACTGAAGAGCAAGAGTAAACCACATTAAAATCCTAATGTATTGCTACAGTAGACATGAAGGCCAATAATTTAGACAATGGATAAAAGAAGTGATCACTTACACCACAACCATGACATGAAGACGATTAACATGACCCCATATGTGCCATCTTTAATAACTGAGGAAATAAAATGGGAAAGATACCCCCACAAAAAATGCACACACACACTTTTCAGTTTTATTGCCATAGTGTGTCTACTAAGTCATATATATTTGTACATTGTTATACAAAAATCTCAAAGCACTGATGATGCTTTAGTTTTACATATGAATCACCAAGTGGTTAATCACTAGGACTTGGACCAGGTAGTAAGAGAACCAGTGAAAAAATAGAATTATTACATGATTGCCTTGGTAAGCTTTCTGTATAGATTGGTTTAAATATCATGAAACTCCCTGTACAACCCAAAGTTAATATAAAGAAAACGTTTTCTTACGATATTTTTCTAAAATAAATGATTTACAATGTACTGTAAAGTACCCTAACCTCATGTATCAATCCAACTTAAAATTCAAATATGACAGCTTCAGTTATAAGGCTATAGCTAGCAATATAATACTCAATAAAGAATCTGTCGCATATTAAAACTATTTTCTCGAAAAATAGCAACAATTCCTTGCTTCCTTCCTTGTAGAGAATATAAAAGAAACCATTCCAAACTCAAGGAGGGATATAAAAATGCACTTGGAATGATTAACATTAAAACTAGTGGGAAAAATTACATCTAAGTACAATGAATAACAAAGAGAGCTCATCACAGTAATTGTTTTACCACAACAAAGAAACCTACCTACGTTATGCTATGACCCACATGCACATTGTTACTGTACTTTTATAACACTTTCTCTAAGCACTGATGGCTGACCTAGAAATAGGAAACTCTCCTTTTTAGTAAAAAATTTAACCGACTCGTCTGCTGTAAAATGGACAGGTGAGAGAGGAAGAAAATCATCTTTAAGGTGTACAACAGCGATATTCCTTCCTTCTCCCATATAAACACTGGTGGCCATGCTTACAATAAAAAAAAATTTATCTCCCTGGATTGCTATGAGGCTTATTGGGGTATATTCAAGCTACCTGAGGAAGATGCCTGCTAATCTTCACTTTGAACAGCAGAGGCAGCTTCCTTTTCAGCCTTCTTTTTCTTTTTCTTGGCAGTCTTGTTACTAAGTGAGGCAGTGATAATTTTCTGTGGAGAGAAATGGAATTTCAAGGTAGATCCCTTTTGGTCAAAAGGACACAATCCTAAATTTATTTTAGCAGTTACATAGGGTGTTTCACCATTAAAAAACTATATTCAGAAAAAAAAAAAAAAAAAAAGTGTCGGTATACACTAAAGCCCTCGTGTGCCGGAAAAAAAAAAAAGGATAGTTTACTGAATCATGTTTTGACTTCAAAAGCATGGATAGAATTGAGGGTAAATATACTATGAAAATGAGTACACTATATAGGAAGCAATCAATCAATCACAGAGAAAAGCATAGGTAAATAAAAATACAATAAAGAAATACTTGAATAGATAATAAAGCAAGAAGTGAGAATGGATAAGACCACTCATTCCCTTTATCTTGGGAAAGGATAGCGAGGGGTTGGCATGCCCTTCCTCCCAAAAAAGCTTGTTGGTAAAATATTTAGGCCAAGAGAAAATGATTGGTTGGTGCATGCACGCACTTGCACATACACAGATACTAACAGAATATACAAAGCATTTAAGAGTTAAAGAAACTTCCAGCATATAAAGAGGTATATCAAACAGACAGGTGTCCAACATAACACTTCACTACCAGATAATGCATTAGAAATAACTTGAAAATAAAGTTTACATTACAAGCTAACAAACTAAATTGGACACAATTGTATTTATTTACAAGCGTAGTTTTTGACATCATGATCCCCCCCAAAAAAAAAAAAAAAAAAAAAAAAAAAAAAAAGTAAAGCCGTACAAAAGCATGCTATATAAGGCAAGAGAGAGGATTTTTACTCAATTCACAATCAACTTGCTTAAAAAAAGAATGGTACCATAATTTGGTGCAAACTCTTGATTACTGACTAACTTAGGCTCTATACAGCCGGATTAGTAAAACACCCTTGTAAAGATAGTTATTCTTAACATGCTTACACATCTCACTCAAAGCAGCAGGATGATCACACCTGAACTAAATGGGGAGACCTAAGACTTCAATCATTAAGATGCTCTTGGGAACCCTAAATATTACTGAATCACGAAGCTGAATATAATATATACAAATACATAAACTTTCATATGTATGATGCCATTTCCTTGGGTAACAAGCAGGAGGCCCAAACCCAGAGTACAAGATTTCATCATGCCATACCATGTGTTCATTTCCCGATATATATATATATATATATATATATATATATATATATATATATATATATATATATATATATATAATATATATATATATATATGAGAGAGAGAGAGAAAATATGACTTAGCTGAGTGGGGCTAAAATTTCTTATTGATAAAATTACGATCACCAAGTTGCAGCTTTAAAAAAATTTCATTGGGAATTTTTTTTTTTTAAATGCATTTTCCCTTCCATTAAGTATATGTTTGACTACACTCATATGTAATAAAAATACCAATGATTCAGTTTTACGTCTCGAATTCCCTTTTCTACTAAGGGCTAGGACGGATGCCTTCTTGTGAAGGACTTGTTTTGGCATGTGTAATCGTTACCCTGAGTGTATGCCCTTACTAGCTTCAGTCCGTGATGGGGGCGCGAACCCTCGACCTGCCGACACAGAGTCGCGGACGCTACCATTTAGCCACGGAGACTACATGTAATAAAAATACCAGTAATACCTGGTATTACAATTGACTTACCTTTAGTTCTGGGTCTTCAATCTTGTACTCCGATTCAAACATATTAACATCTATCGGTAGACCTGTGATCTTATGCTGTCCACTAGGCATTAATAATACCGTGAACTTAAACTGTGCAACATACTCTCCAGACTAAAAAAAATAAAATATATTTGGTAAAGAAGAATTACACCTATCATTCACATTTTCTAAATATAATAAACCAAACACTAAATACCATAAATAATTATATAAACTATGTACAGTATATCATATATAACCATATTTAAATCTTTTACTAAACAAAACAGGGTTAAAGTGTGGAACACTACTAGTAATCGGTATTTAGTTTCTCATCGTGTTAAGAATTACTAATTATATAATAAATCCTGACAATTTTATAAAGATGCTACATGATGCTTTTAAATAAAAAAGAACATATATTCCTCAAGAGAATGTGAAGATAATCCCTTTACATAACTATTTGGAGGCAACAAAACAAGAAAGTGTAGCATTTACTATGTGCAAGCCCCTTCATAGTCGGCAGGTTTTGTGAGTACATCACTAAAAATATGCAGTCAAGAGTAAAGCAGACACTTTATAGGTTGAAGTTTCAAAAATGCCAATATGTGCTTAACGTGAAGCACATGTAAAGTTTGAGAAAAAATATTCATCTCCTAAGAAAGGAAATCTAGAAAACATCAATTATCCCAGCCACTTGTAGTATTTCAAGCATTGGCCACTCTTCAACATCGCTTTTATTATTTTTGTGTGAACTTTTTCAGTCTGGCCATTCACTCCAAAATGGGGCAGAAGAGCACGAAATTCGTAATTATTCCCTTTAATAATATCACCATCTTCTGGAAAACATCGATTATCCCTGCCACTTCTAATATTTCAAGCATTGGCCACTCTTCAACATAGCTTCTTCTTCCTTCGACCTTATTAATCCCACTGAATAGCAGGGTCGGCTGCTCGAGTCAACTTCCTCCACTTGTTCCTATCCCTTGCATCTCCCCCCTCCAATCCAACTTCAACCATATCCCACCCCACAAAGTCCATCCATCTGATCCACTGGCACCCCACACTCCTTCTCACTATCACTGGCATTTTCTTAGCTCTCCTGATTGGTTTCTCCTCTCCTCTTCCTACTACATGGCCGTAGTATCTCAGACGAGCTTCCCTAGCCTTTTCTATGACATTACAAATTTCACACATTCTTCTATCTCGACTCTCCCTCCTCTCCAGTAATGATATTCCAGCAATCCATCTAACATCAGAGTAAACAGGCATTATTATTATTGTTATTATTATTCGTAATTACCCCCTTTATTAATCTCACTACCAAAGAGAACATGCAAATGTTGGGAGAGGTGCATTTAATGAAGCCCAACTCTCTTGCTTCTATTGCAAGACTATGTGGAGGAGATTGTGAGAAATAAAATTAATTTAGTATACGAAACTCATACCATCCAGGCGACATGGGCAATGTCCAACCATTGTATCATCTACCAATTATGCTTTCAATTATTTTTTTTTCTTTGTTACCTCTGTATATTCACAACCCCTTTATGATACCCTCTTGAATAGTTTTAATTATCCTAAAAGAGGTTTTCTTGATGCCTGCCATAATATTCGAAAAATAGGTTCTGCTATTAATAACCTGATGCTTCTGTCTAAAATAAAGTGGAGGAACTTTGATTATGGCAACTTCCAAAGCTTAAAGTTCCTTTGTGAATGAATGGCATAGACTATACTGTTGTAGGAAGAGATAATTACTCATACCACAGCATACAACTGCGAATTTATATTTCTTAAACTTTATAAAACTTAAAAGTACAGTATACATATCCACAACTTTAAAACATCTCACAAATGACAAAAATAATATCAACTTACCTTGTCAAATAATACAGGATAAGGATCGACAAGCTTGTGGGAAACACATTCAGCCACTCCTAATTTCGCCTTCTTCTCATCATTAAAGGAACGAATATTGAAGGGCATACTACCATGATTTTTAACAACCTGTTCCGAGAACAAACATTTTGGACATTCATTTTTATGAAAAAAAGCGATGTCAGATTAACAAATATGGAAAGACATACTATGAAATGCATAAAAAAAATGACAAGGTGGCCACAACTGAACAAAAAAGGGGAGTTTAAAAGGTTAATAATATTGATTACTTGAGTTTTCTAAAATATGAAAGGCACTATAATAATTAAGATATGGGAGCAGCTAAGAGAAGTGAGTTTGGTTCTTAAATTCTGAATGTTAGTGCAGCATATGCATTTAAAAAAATGTCAATTCACATTGACAATTAGTCAATAATAAAAATTACTATGTGATTCCCCGTGAATCACAAAGTAAGTGTAGCTGCTTATCAGATATTTAAATACATATAATTAAGCCAATAAATTAAATTCTGCATACTAAGAATACATTTACAGCATTTTTCTGGGATATAGTAAAAGGTTGTTCTAATATTCAGGAAATAAGCATTTTGTTCTGTGGCAATTCTACTGTACTAGATGTATTGAATCAGAAAACATTTACAGCATTTAGTATGAAGTCTATTCTACTGGTATGTAACTGCTCTATCTATAAAAGGTAATGGCACATTTGCATCAAATTACACTATTAGGGACACAGTCTAGTCTTAAAGATTAATGTACTAATTATAATGTTTTCCGCAATGCATACTGCTTAAATTATTCAAGAAGTAAATAGTATAATTCACCACAATTATTCTATTTATCACGAATATCATGGAAGGTTACTAAAAGGTGTAAGAGAAAGGGGAGCGAAAATTCATCAGTGAATTTTCTTTCTTTTTATTAAACTTGGAGCAGGAATGACTAGACAGGAACATAGGAACATATCCTTAATGTCTATGTTCATGTTGCAGATGCGGCTACACAGATGGTTTCTGCTAAAAAAAAAGTTGTTACAGTTCTGGCCACCTTGCTGCCTTCAAAAGAATTTGCAATAATTTTTGAAGAGGGGTAAATATATTGGTCAGTGTGGCATGGAATAATCAGTAGACAAATAAAACACAAAAAACAAATCAAACATTAAATAAAAATTTACCTTGCTATAGAATTCCCTCGATGCTTTAAGCTTTAGATGATAGGTCTCATCAGTTTTCCTGAACACAGTCACACGAATATCTTGCTCTTTGCCCTGCAACAAATAAAAATGTTCTAAAGTGTTTGTGAGGACTTCAGCAAAAATAGATGTATAACAATATATCTGCGACAGAGAAAAGTAGATGTAAAGAGCTCCAAATATGAATTCCTAAACCTTTCCATCATCATCATATAGCATAAAAATATAGATGCCTTCTTTTAGAAAACAAAAAATGCAACCATATTATCATTCACACTACCCCTTTCTATGAAACACAGTGATCACTAAAAAATAAAAAATAAAATGAATTTTCTGTATTGAAGAACTGGGAAAATGAAAATGAAATCCTCTTTTATATATATATATATATATATATATATATATATATATATATATATATATATATATATATATATATATATATATATATACATATATATATACATATATATATATATATATATATATATATATATATATATATATATATATATATATATATATATATATATTATATTATATATTTATTTACTTCTGTAGTTTTTTTTAAATCCACAAAAGTAAATGTAAGTAGTTGTTCACATTTTTTTTGTCACGGTTTTATTTCATTACTTTATATTTATGTCCTCCAAGTGTTTTTAGTCCTAATTACGCTTTTGTCAAGTAATAAGAACTTTACTACTGCGTTAGTATATGTGAGTAAGTAAGTGTTTAGATGTGCTCCAACATACATTGAAATCTGGTTATGACACGTGAGGAACAGGACTGCGTCATAAGTCACGGACACCCTGTGTGTATGTATATAATATATAGTCGCCTTGCGATTTGCGCAAACTTAAACTACGCGAAATTCGAATAACACATCTTGAAAATATTAGGTAAAAAAATCAAATTCCAACTAAGGGACCGCCTCGGAGGCAGTTTCCCGCCATGCGTTTCAGTCTCTCTTCACCCAGCATACTGTGTGGACATATCACTTGTTCTAACTGTTGTTGTGGTAAGCTTTGTGTTTCCTGTGCTTTTTTGCATAATTTTATTAATCTATCATGGTCAGTAAACGCCCAGGAAAACTATGGAAGTGCTTGGATGTAGTAACCCTGGGTATTAAAGATCAGTCACTATGGTGTATGTTCTTTGCAGATGACACTGTACTGTGTAGCAACAGACGAGAGGTAGTGGAGGAGAAGCTTGAGGAGTGGAGAAGAGTGATGGAGGATAGAGGACTGAGAATCAGCAGGAAGAAGACAGAGTATTTGAGGTTGAGAGATGATGAGGATGGGGAGGTCAATTTGCAGGGGAAGGTGTTGAAGAGTTGAAAAGTTCAAGTATTTGGGATCAACAGTAGCAGAGGACGGTGACCTAGTCAGAAATAACCCACAGAATACAAGCGGGATGGAAGAACTGGAAGAAAGTGTCTGGGGTGCTGTGCGACAGGAGAATAGGGATTAAGTTGAGGGGTAAAGTGCATAAGACAGTTGTGAAACCTGCAATGATGTATGGAGCAGAGACATGGGCAATAAAGAAGACACAAGAGATGAGGATGTTGAGATGGATGTGTGGGGTGACAAGAAGCAATAAGATCAGAAACGAGGTAATTAGAGGTACCTCAAAAGTTAGAGAAATATCAGATAAGATACAAGAAATTAGACTAAGATGGTATGGTCATGTCATTAGGAGGGATGAATAGTATGTTGGGAGGAGGGTGATGGAAATGGATATACAGGGTAAGAGAAGGAGGGGGAGACCAAAGCGTAGGTGGAAGGATTGCATCAGTGACGACCAGAGGTCTAAAGGTTTGTTGGGTAATGAGGTATGGGACAGAAACATATGGAGAACACTGGCCAGAAACATTGAGCCCACATAAAAGTGGGAAGAGATGTAGACGAAGAAGTTACTATAATTCAGGCATTTCATAAAAAAAAATTTAGTTTTCTAGTCTTACTTTGTTAATTTTTTTTAACTACATCTTCGTCTATGTTTCCAGATAGGGGTTCATTCTCCTGCTTTCCCCCTCTTCTACCGCTCAAGTCAAATGCTCACCGTCACCATACACATCCCAGTATGACTGTTGCCCAATGCATAATTGAGTGCGTTAATTTGTTTACTGTTTAGTATTTATTTGTAAATTTGTATATCTTTAATACTGTACACTATCTGTATTGTAATATACATAACTACAGGTATTTCAGCTTTGTTATGTACTGTACTTGTAAAATATGTTTTACCTATTTCTTTGGCCATAGTGTGATTATGTACGGATGTGGAACGTATCTATGCCTATTACCATTATTCCTTATGGAAATTGAATATCTAAATTATGCAAGCCTTTTGAGAACCTATCCTCGCGTTACTTTGAGAGGCGAGTGTATATATTACTGTATACAGAAGCTCCCTTACTTAAAAATAAGTTACAAACATTCAAAGGTACAAACATAAATCTACCCATCTATTACTACTGTGCAGTACTGTATTATTACATTATTATGAATGTCTTAAAACTCATTAATACCGTCTACTTCATCATTCATGTAGTAAAGTGTCTTTAGCCTATCAGCCGCCCATTGCAAGACTACAGCTGAAGGGTCTTTGGACTTAAATAGGGCTGTCCAGGACAATTCGATATCAAGTCTTCGCTTCTTGGATATAGGTTACACATCTTTTACTATCCCTTCACATCTGACAAGTCACAACACTTGCCATCTCTGTTTCTATTTACTTTATGTTTTCTTTGTCATCAGCCCCGATGAGGGCAATTTATATTTTTTTTCACAGTCCTGGTGCCACAATCATAAAAAGGAAAAATAAGTACTGTACAATACTGCATATGTATGTACTGTACAGTACTTTTTTTTTTATACCTAAACACAATTTAAAAACAATTCTACTTACAAATAGAATTCTGAATTCTGGAACCTAACTAGTTCGTAAGTGTCTGAATATATATATATATATATATATATATATATATATATATATATATATATATATATATATATATATATATATAACTGGGACATAAAAAACTAAAATCCTCTTACAATATATATATATATATATATATTTAATTTTTTTAATTTTCTTAATCTTTTAAGCTTTGACATCAGGTGGCCTCTGCGTCTACTCATCACTAGGACTCAGACATCCAAACGCTGGACGGCAGTTTTCATCAACTGTCAAAACTTAAAAAAATTGGAATTTTACATATTGCTCTATACCGCTAATCTGTAAAATCATTAATAAAAAAACTATAATAAGAATACAGTACTCTACGTATACCTGTCCATCACCAGTCGATATTATAACATCAATTCCGTATACTTCATGTGTTTCAAACTCCTGTTTCTCTACTTCTTTTCTCTGAGGTTCCGTGGGGTTCTGAATGATAGTCTTCTCACCATCGATGCGTCCCTGCTGCAGTTGGAAGGACAGCATACCTTCAACTGGTTTGCATTTGTATACCTCTGCAATCTTAGTTACAGTATCTGTGACAGCAAAATTCTGGTTGCCTGGCTTGACTAAACGTAGCGCTGCTTCAGCCGCATTGTAAGCTGCTAGTATGACATCAGCCTTGCGTCCCTTTATCTGCAATTATATTGCAGTGTCAAAACAGAAGCAATTAATAGGCTTTCTACAATTTTATCTACAATTATTATATGGGTAGACATGCAATTTAGCCAAATACTATCCTATCAATATAAATTCTATAACCACTTTCATGCTGAGTGGAGAGGGAGTTTAACAATTATATTCCTTTGGTGTTGTAAGAGCTGACTAAACGGGACAGGGGAGTAATGAGCTAATATTTCCATCCTACAAGCATTTATATGCTTGCTAAAACCAACTGACAAAAAAGGTGAGAATGCACAGAGTAAGATAAAGACCCCATTGCAACCCCCGCCCTTTTTTTTTTATAGTAGTAGTGGCCATATTGTTGGCTTCAGTGGGATATGGCATAATACAAAATAAAAAATTATTAACCATACATTATTCTTGAATGAAACCTAAGTATTACCTGATATTCTATTGCACAATGTAAAGAACGTTCATTATGCCAAATTACTATAATTTCAATAACTCTTATCATTTACTAAGTTTTCTAAATATTCTACTGACAACTCTTAATATAGAAAGTGAATAATCATACAAAATCTAGAATGATATATACTGCTAAACTAATCCCTGTGTCATCAAATGAGAAATTAGAACTGCCTGTTAACAGTATCAAATGTAATAAATTTCATAATCTGTAAATTCTTTGTAGTGTATTTTGCAACTTAAACATTCACTCCATACAAACCTTTGAATTACTGGATGAGCCCACAACAACAGTGTGACCAGCAACTGCAATAAAGCCATCAATATGAGCTCCGAGATCAATTTTAACTAAATCTCCCTCCTGAAGTACAGTGTCCCCTTGCGAAGTTAATGGACTGTAATGGTTGATGCAATTATTAACAGAGGCACAAACAGGAAATGCGATGCCTTTCTTCATCTCCTTTTCTTTTTTGAACACCTTGCCAGTTTCTTCTTCAAGAAGCTTGTCGCCCTCAGCACATACATCTCTGACCGACGCCAATGGAACACATTTGGAGACAACATGCTTCAGGACACCTAAAAATAGCAAGATAAAGAGGTCATTTTTCATTCAGCTTTAGTAAATGCAATATCACAGAAACATTAAACAACTCAACTACAATTACATTAAATAGATAACATATTCCTTCATATTTTTCAAAACTGGAGACAAAAACCGATGCTTTTTTCTTTTATTAGTGTGACACTGGGAATGGCAAGAAAACTGCCCTATCATTGAGACGAAGGAAATGAAAAAGTTTACGGACAAGGCAGAAATGAGGTAATGATACACAAAGGAAGGACAGACTGAAAGCATAATCAAAGTACTGAGGACCTAGAGATATAACAGAATTATGCCCTGAGATGATGATAGATTTGCTTTTTGAGGGAAGATAGGTTATAAGAGAAGGGTCCTTGATTAGTCTGACTGCCTTAATACAACCCTATCAAGGAGAAAAGTATAAGAAGCACCCAAGATAGGCGAGCAGCACTCGAAGCAGGGATGGATAAGACCTTTATAGATTTTAATTAACTCTAAAGTGGAAAAGTAATGACAAAAACTAAACAAAACCCCCAACTTTTTGGATGCATATTTAGAAATTTGGATAATGTGACTCCTCCAAGACAAATTAAAGGCTATATGGATTCCTAATAAGTTCATATAAGAGGGTAAATTTCGCTAAGTTTCTAAGACACTAGGGCTACCAGAAGAAGATACAGAGACAGCCAGAAACTGTCTTGGAGAAATTAAATTTAACTTAATTTTGGGTGCCCCATTCAGATACCCTCTGCAAATTAGAGTTGCGAGTAGAAGAAAGAGTAATAAGATACATTTTACGAGTAGTAAATGAAGAATTGTGAGGAAAAGGCAGAGGAAAACAGAAGGGTAGAATCATCGGTAAAGGCGTGAAGAGAGGAAGATGGGAACTGCAGATCATTGATGAAGAGAAGGAACAGAGTAGGTGAAATAATAGAGCCCTGTAGAACACCACTGTAACAGGGAATGGGCTAGATGTTGCACCGTCAACCACAGATATAAAACAGACAGAAAGGAAACTGGAAATCAGGTAACAGAGAGAAGGGGTAAAGCCATACACAGGGAGTTTGGCTAAGAAAGCCTTGTGCCAGACTCTGTCAAAAGTCTTATATATCAAGGGTGACGACAAAGGATTTCCCTTAGTTCCTCAAAGAAGATGACCATACATGAGTTAGATAGGACAGGATGTCACCAGTGGATCTTGCCTTGCAGAAGCCGTACTGGTGATAGGAGATAACAGAGTTAGATTCAAGAAGTGAGCATTGAGCAAAGCTTCAAAAACTTAAGCGATAAAGAGGTTAGGGTAATAGGTCGGTAGTTTGAAGGAATAGAGCAGTCACTCTTCTTAGGAACAGGTTGCACTAGGCATGCTTCAAAGATGGATAGATACTGGCTGAAAAAAAAAAAAAAAAAGACAGCAAAGAACGGGAGCCAATTCATCTGCAAACTCCTTAACCAACCTGACAGGAATATCATGGGAATGCATTTAAATATTCTACCTAATAAGGAAAAGAACATAATATATTTTACTTAGGGACTTGTTATTTGAATTACGTAAAATTTACACTTTAATAACAGCTTAGAAGACTTTTAAGTTAATTGCATACACACTTTCACTGAATTTGCAATACTATTGAACCAGAAGACAAAACAACCTACAACATAAACATATGGTCTTTTACGATATACAGAAGAGATAAAATAAATGAAACTGGTACTACAGTCTTGAAAAGGCAAGCTAATATGTTTATATAGCAACAAAAAATATAAACGTAATATGTAACCATGAAAATTTTAATAATAACGACAGTCATGATAACCTAAAAGTGAGCTAAAAATATGTAATTTTTCTTGAATTCATAAGCCAGTTTTAGAAATACTAAAAACAATAATAATAATAAATCATTCAATTCTCATTTACATTGTGTGACTAGGATTTACGAAAAATGGCAAATAAAATCATTACAATCACTACCAGATGGTCATAAAAAAAAAGAATGTTTACACCCCCGCATTCTTATGCAAGTTCTTGTACCCTTAGGCTCAAGGAAAGTGAGTTTTTCCAGGACAAGTTTCGCATCCTAGGGACGCCTACTGGACACGAAATAATTCTGCCGAAGTAGCAGCCCGATTAATAATGAACTTCCCAACAACGCTGTATAACCCCAGGTATAGTATGCCTTTGCAAAGCATAAAGCCGACGGTTATAATTAATGACGAAGCCCACCCAACCGTAAATCGCAACATGCTCGCAATGTAGGGGAAATAGGCACTGTTGCCAACAAAGGTGAAATAAAAGTGTGACCAGATTAGCAGGTTAATCATGCAGAATACACGATGATCATGGACACTCTTCACTTCATATGATTCAAGGAAGTGAATGCGACACGATCCTACTTTTGAAATATATACAAAAATATTTATAGCTTATCACGGAGTCAACAAAAATATTGCCATGCACCTCCCACGCTTTCTCAATCAAACATGGACTCCCGGACTCGACCCCAGGTCCACTTTACATCAATATATACCGTTTACATTACTCACGGTTAACAATATCTCCGGCCATTTTATACTTGGTAACGACCAAGTCTTCTGCGATCGTTTTTTCATCTTCGTGATCACTCATTTTTATGGATTTTGTCTGTTTGGGTAATAAAACTCGACGAGTACTCTTCCACGCGTTATACCTTCCCGACTGGCGGGAAACGGACTGCTCGTCGTAACCATCAGCCAACGCTACGTAAAACAAGTGAAGGCCGATTTATGTACTCGGAAACCATTCGTCTATTTACACAGCAATCATATTTGGCAACCTAGTAGCATTAAAGTATTATATAAAATTTAAGTATTTAATTCGCAAGTTGCTATGGTTGTCGTCAACAATCTCTTGTGTATACTACGTAAATTACATATGATTTTATGCATGATGCAGAGAATTATCGTAGAGCAAACATTGTTGTCTAATACTTTGCAATTATGCTGCAACGTGATTTAAAAGGTTGTCATTCTTCATCATTTACAGTTAAATCCATAAATATTTGCCTATTGTAATAGTTATCATAAAGACGAAATTATTAAGAGATAATATCATAAGCACCAAATTTATTTCAATATTTTAAAGAAAAAAAAATGTTACGTTATTAATTGCGTCACGTGGTATAGTTAGGTCTATTGAATACCATATAATATTTTTTTGTTATTTCTTGCTTATTTTTATAATTCTTTGATATACTGCAAAGAGGGGTGTTGATATACTTTATTGCAAACAATATTTTAATACGGGTGACTCTAGAATTAGAAGCCATGTTTTATATCTTCGTAAAAAAAACTATTTTGCAACATTTTTTTTTATTAACATTGAATTATAATCGTAATACACTAAGCGAAGAATCTGTAATCGCTAAATGCTTCTATAACTTCAACGACATATGTTATAAGTGTTAGTAAGATACAACATCGATCAGGAGACGGGGAGTTGCGAAAAAGAGGCTTCATACCTGACAGCACAAATTAGCATATGCCAATTGTCCTCACTCCCCAATTTGGTGGGGTCATACAATACACTTAATTGACACCATCTCTTTTCCTCTGCAAAATGTCACATGGATATTTTATTCTTTATTCATTTCTTTGTTTGCCTCTGTCATTCCGGAATTATACTTGGGAGTAATGATGAGAAAATATCTGAAATAATTTGTAGAAATTTAGATAAATCTTAACTTGGCTGTTTATTATTATTATTATTATTATTATTATTATTATTATTATTATTATTATTATTATTATTATTACTACTACTACTACGACTACTACTACTACTACTACTACTACTACTACTACTACTACTACTACTACTACAACTGTTGTTGTTGTGGTTGTTGTTTTTTCTGAGAGAATGCTGAAGGAATTATAGTGATAGAATTTGTAAGTTGTGCATTTACCAAACTGCACTTACTGTGGAGGATTTCCTGTGTGTTATTTACCCTTCGATCTTATAACCCCCTAAATTCGGAAATCCTGACACGGCTTCAGTAGAGGCCTACCACGATCTCAAAATTAAATCCTCTACCAATAAGATATAATTAATATTACATGCATAGACATACATGCACATATTTTATAAGGGGGTTTATGAACTGTTGATATGTGAATATTTAAATAAACTCTCCTCACCTTAAAGTAAAACTTCCTCATACAGAATAATAAATTTTCTAACATACATTCTACCTACGAGTGTGCAATTAAATGAGCTCATTCTGTCCCTCACACGTAGTTATAAATATTGTTAGAAATAAGGTAAATCTGCATTGCATCTGTACTCATCTATCCGGATAACCCTGATGTCGTCAGCAATCACGGGATTCCCAATCAAACTCATTGAATATCTTCTGATCCACGTATCTCTATCACGTTTTTTACTTGAGTGTCTCGTAACGTCTCACGAGTACCACTAATAATAAACTTATAAGTACTGTTAACAAACACAGTAAGAATGAGTGCCTCGTAGCATCTCACGACGGCAACTAATTATTTGTAAGAAAGTCCCACAAACTCCTTTAGTTTGTCGGGGTCCTTGGTACTAGGACTAAGTTGAGTTATGACTTGCTTACAACAGTTCTTTGTTCAACGAGGCGATGCAATAAGCGTTATCAAGGAGGTGAAGGGTTAATGGCTAAAATCCATTAGTGACCTACATTCCTTTCTCCACGTCTTCTACGGCCAGCCTCCCTAATAAACTACACATTATACATATGAATATACGTGTATACATGATAGAACTTAATAAGTATACATGCTAAGTCTAAAAGTATACATTCATGCACTTACGTTATAATAAACGAAACTATATGCAAAATAACACTTACATAATGTACGTAGAAATAAACTGTCTTGAAATATATTCAAGACATCCTGGGCCCTTCCAAAAAGGAAAAAATGGAGGGTCTCCCCATCAGTACTACAATTTATCATCAATGATTAAGCGTGCCCACAATTCTTTAACCCTTTGGGCAGCTTGACGTTCAGATCTTTCATAATTTGATGATTCCTCTTCGTATACTTCTGACAACAGATATTCCCATGAGAGCTTTTCAGACCAAGCTCTCTGAATAAGAAATTTTCCTCTTCTTAGTAAGGGTGATATTAGACCTAAGGGGTCCAAAAGTATACCCACCAGTGACAGAAGTTTAAGTTTGGTCAACACATCTTCTCTAGCCTTCAGACTTTTCAAAGACAACTTGTCTGTATTAACATTCCAGATTAAACTAAAGATTGATACTTTAGGAGATCTAGAATTTTCAGAAAGGCGCTGATCCAGTACCCTTTGAAGTCTTGCATTGTTGGAATTTAGTGCTTGCAGTGATATTTTGGTCTTTTCCCACTCTACATCTGCAGTATTGCATATATCATACTGTTTCTCTTCACTGGTACAAGCATCCAACAAATTACCCACATGAACATTCTCCAATATTTCCTCCAACTGTTCTATTAGAGACTTCATTTGTCCAAAGGCACTCTGAAAATTGTGCAGGAGTGGAGTGTGGATATGCTTCAAGGGAACGTACTCTGTAAAACTTCTAAGTGTAGTTTTATCTTCGTAATGCACTTCTTGCTTTACTCCTATACTCTCTGGCTCCCACAGCTTATTAACAGGCTCTATGGCCTCTTCAATCAACAACTTATTAACAGGCTCTATGGTCTCTTCATTCAACAACTTATTAACTGGCCTTTTGGCCTCATCAATCAACTCTTGTGTTGTAGTAGGCAATAACTGTGTTCCTACTCGCATAACAAGTTGGTTTTGTACACTACTGGACCCATGTTGAGTATCACGAGGAATATGGCCATACAACATGACACCACCTGGTGTTTCCATCAAAGTATAGACATCCCACTTGTTAATACCACTAACAAACTGACTAAAATGTAAGGCACCAATAACAATGCCAATGTTTTCCAGTACATCACTATAAATATCTTCATCAGCCAACTTGTGACCATTAGACTTTAACACATTTGCAGCCTTTGCTAGTCCTGGAGTGTGGATGCTAATTACCATGTCATCAACTACGAGTAATTTAACTCTGGCTCTTCTTTTCCCCAATTTGATAACTACATTTACGACAGGAAAACTTCCTTCCTTCGTCTCAGAACGAAATGCATCAATACCAAGAGACATTTCATCTACTGGGCTTAATTTAAGCCTTTCAGCTAATTCCCTAGTTATAAAGGAACACTGGGAACCTGTATCAAAGAATAACCTAGTATTTACCCAAAGATTTCCCTTTGAGCTGCTTATTTTTCCACTTGCAGTAGGCAGAGCACATGAAGGTAAATTCGGCTTCACCATTTGCCTTTGTACTGCCTTCATAGTCATCACACCAACATGTTTCTTGTCCTTGCTGGCATAAACAGCTTGCAGCTGTTGAATGCATTCATCATAACTCTCACTAGCAACAGGATATCCCTTTATGGTGCCTTTTGCATCTCCTTTAAGGGCATTTCTCAAGATGGTAAACTTTGTCATAGTTGCCATAGAAGTACTATGTACTAAACTATCAAACGTATCCCAAAACTCGTTCCATTCATCATAGTTTCCAGAGAACTGTGGTATTTTTACTTCAGGAAATTTAAGTGTGGGTTGCCCACTGGGGAGGCTTGAACTCTCGGAACTAGGAGCTCTAGTACTCTCCATAGTTCCTAAATTATGAATTCGTTCTAGGACAACTAAGCTAATATTATTTACTGTTTCAGCTAGACTGTCATGTTCTGTATCCTCCTCCTCAGAATCCCTTTTAAGGGGCTTATACTCGACATATTCTTCGTATTTCCTATCATATCTTCCAAATCTTTCTGTTAGCGTATGATGACATCTTTCTAAATAATTAACAACAAGTGTCTCATCGTCTTTGGCAAGTTCTGTTTGACACTGAACACAATCACGTTGAACCAATTCCCGAAGGCGTTTTAATGCCTCAGGTTTAACCGACATATTGAGAAAGCAAACAGAACATAAAACAACAAACAAATAGTTGATGCAATTTTATCATCAAAGAATCCACGAACTTCTTTATGCATCCACAATGCAGCAAACAATCACTCTGTAAAGAGTATCAAAGGACAATCTTCCAAATCTCAAGATAATAACATAGTTATTTAATTCCATCAATTATGACGCCAATCCTCAAAGTGTAAAACACACTTCTCATCAGTTAATCGACACTGTTAAGTCAGCAACAGTAAATGGAAAGTGTAATGCAAACCACACTGTTCCTCAAACGACACTGTGCACCTAGCAGTAGGTGGGTCACTACCTTCTGTTTATTTACGTAAACAAAGGAATCAATACGACATTCTAGATATCGTTAAATGGGAAATATGTAAACACACAAATCCCTAAAAACCACTGTTCACCCGGCCGAAATTGGGTACTAATATCCAAATTACTTAATGGACGCTCAACTACGAAAGTATATTTCGTTTCCACAGATAGAGAAACGCTTTATCCACGTGGGAAATGGATTCTCTTATTTATTTCAACAACCACTTAAATTTCAAAGTTATATTTGCAATATTCATGCAAATACATGCAATGCTCCTCCCTGTTTTCGCTGAAATATGGACGATTTTAACCGTAGAGTTTTACACTAACTTCTTACAAGGTGGGAGCTTATCTAAAATGTACACTATTTTCTCCATTACCACACCAATTCTCATCCGGTTCGAAGGACCAAAAGCTGTGGAGGATTTCCTGTGTGTTATTTACCCTTCGATCTTATAACCCCCTAAATTCGGAAATCCTGACACGGCTTCAGTAGAGGCCTACCACGATCTCAAAATTAAATCCTCTACCAATAAGATATAATTAATATTACATGCATAGACATACATGCACATATTTTATAAGGGGGTTTATGAACTGTTGATATGTGAATATTTAAATAAACTCTCCTCACCTTAAAGTAAAACTTCCTCATACAGAATAATAAATTTTCTAACATACATTCTACCTACGAGTGTGCAATTAAATGAGCTCATTCTGTCCCTCACACGTAGTTATAAATATTGTTAGAAATAAGGTAAATCTGCATTGCATCTGTACTCATCTATCCGGATAACCCTGATGTCGTCAGCAATCACGGGATTCCCAATCAAACTCATTGAATATCTTCTGATCCACGTATCTCTATCACGTTTTTTACTTGAGTGTCTCGTAACGTCTCACGAGTACCACTAATAATAAACTTATAAGTACTGTTAACAAACACAGTAAGAATGAGTGCCTCGTAGCATCTCACGACGGCAACTAATTATTTGTAAGAAAGTCCCACAAACTCCTCTAGTTTACTAGGACTAAGTTGAGTTATGACTTGCTTACAACAGTTCTTTGTTCAACGAGGCGATGCAATAAGCGTTATCAAGGAGGTGAAGGGTTAATGGCTAAAATCCATTAGTGACCTACATTCCTTTCTCCACGTCTTCTACGGCCAGCCTCCCTAATAAACTACACATTATACATATGAATATACGTGTATACATGATAGAACTTAATAAGTATACATGCTAAGTCTAAAAGTATACATTCATGCACTTACGTTATAATAAACGAAACTATATGCAAAATAACACTTACATAATGTACGTAGAAATAAACTGTCTTGAAATATATTCAAGACACTTACTACATATTCTCATGGGAAAAAACCTAAAGGGCGTGCCTCCAAGCCCTAGGACGATTGTGTTTTACACCAGTTAACACTTACCATATCATTAAAACTAAGAATTCATTTAGCATATACTGATCCCTCACTTGGCGAATTCCACTTGTCAACTATATTTAAACCAAAAATGTACTTCCCTACTTCGTGCAAAGATATTTTCTTATGAAGCTTCGAATTATGACCTTTTCCTTTATATCTCCCCATATCAAATTATCGCTTCCTATCCACATCGTTAAAACAATGAAGATATTTAAAAACAGCCATCATATCCCCCGCTTCCTTCTAGCTTCGGGTAATGGTAAATCTATCTCCTACAACCTTTCCTCATAACTAAAATTACATATCTCCATCTTCAGCTTCGTAGTAAGTTCTTGAACTGTCTTTAATGTATCTATACAGTATATCTTTTCAAACACAGATTCCAGAAGTATGTGTGCATAATCAAGCTTTTATATAAATATTTCTGAACATTTCTTCGTCCATATACCTGAAGGTCATCCTTATTTCTGAAGACAAACCTAACAATACATTTATTTCTAGATGTCTTTCATATGTAGTTTCCCATTTTAGACTTATAGGAAATGCCAAGGCTGTTTAAAAATCCACTGTGGATAAATAGTTTACCATCAGACTTTAGGCTGCATGTCTGTGCTAGTCTGTGGTATATGTTATATTTTTCCAATCATATTGGGTCGTAATCATTTGTCTCAAAAGACTTTTTTTTCATACTTCAGGAGGATCTAAATAATCTGCATGAGTGGTCAGAAAAGTGGCTAATGAAATTCAATACTTCAAAATGTAAGGTAATGAGAATGGGTACAAGTGAAAGAAGACCCAAGCTTGACTACTCGGTGGCTGGAGTACAACTTCAGGAGACAGAAAATGAGAGAGATCTAGGAGTAAACATACTGGCAGATTTGTCTCCAGAAATACATATAAATGGCATAGTAAGGGCAGCATATGCATTCTTATCAAATGTAAGGGTAGCCTTCAGGCACATGGACAAGGAAATGTTCAGAAATATTTATGTAACCTATGTGAGGCCAAAACTCGAATATGGAGCCCCCTTTTGGAATCCGCACTTGAAAAAGCACATAGCTAAGCTTGAAAAAGTTCAAAGACATGCCACGAAACTGGAGCCAGAAATACGCAATCTCAGTTATGATGAGAGGCTGAGGGAATTAGACTTACCATCACTGGAAGCTAGAAGAGTGAGGGGGGTTATGGTGACAGTCTTTAAATTCCTTCATGGTTATGATAGAGTGGATAGGGATCGATATTTTGATATGGCTGGCTCTAGAACTAGAGGTCATAGTTTGAAACTTCGTAAGAAAACTTCTTTGCAGGATGTAAGGAAATACTTTTTCAGTGTAAGAGTAGTTGATAATTGGAATTGGCTAAGCGAGGAGATAGTTAATGCTATCTCAATCCATAGTTTTAAGGACAGTTATGATAAGTATCACTAAGTATAAAATGGAACCGATGAGGAGACGGGAAGATACGAGCTTTGGGCTCTTTCCCGTAAACACAATTAGGTAATCACTTTATATATAAAATTTTGGACTTCACGTACATACTACACTGCTTTACTTTATTGTGCTACTGTTTATTTGTTTACTGTAAGGCGCTTAACTCTATAAGGATCGCTCTATACTTTTACTTTTTGTGGTTTATACCTTCCTGTAGAAGGCTTCGCCTCCTCTCTGGCGGGTCTTAAGTTTATTTCAATTTTCTTTTTTTACTTTTTATTTATCTCTCTCACACCTTGAAGGGCTCATTTATAATAAAGAGTTCGATATCGTAGCATTTTTCAGATAAGTATGTTTTCATGATGTAATTTCAGTAAGGACTACAATTTTGATTGATCGCGATCAATTACTTGGGCGGCATAGTAGAGGGATGGCACACTTACCGAGACCGACAAAATGAAGTGTGTTTCTCAAGATGAAATAGAAGAAGAAGAGGTTCGATGGGGCAACAGGCGAGAGAGGAAGTTAATATTTAATTGTGTAGTTTGGTGTATTTTACAAGGACAACGGGATAAGAAAAGTAATAAAATGAATATTAGATGTGCAAAGGTAATTTTCAAATAACCTATATGTAAATTTAAGTAGTATATGAGAACTGCAGGCAGCAGTCTTCCCTCACAGTACCTTAGTGGTCAAGTGGTAAAATGGTTTTACCAAATTTCTACTTAGGTTTTACGTTGTTTGTTAGACTAACATAGAGCGTAACGTAGAAATATCGAATTGTTGTTTAGAATAAGATTAATCCCAAGCTGTCAGAGTTATAGTTACGAGGTTATTTGATCTTGCATGTGGTGTCGGGGGGGGGGGTACGTAGGTCCCGATGTTGTAATACATTTTTTTCCCATGTAAGATTCGTTTTGTGCATCCATTCTGTGGGTAGTTTACAGTTTTGCGGGCCATGCCGCTCAACAACCTCACCCCTCCGCTCAATAAGTAGTTCGACCCTAACCTGTATGATGGGGGTTCCGGGGGGGGCGAAGCTCCCGTGGCTAAGAGGTTAGGTAGCTATTATTAGCTAGGATAGTGAAAATTGTTTCGTACTGCCGATTGTCAGCCATTTTTGTTGTGTAGTCATCTGCCAGTTCTCTAGTTAGAGCCTCAGTGCCATCTATTGGTAGGGTTTGAGCATTGGTATGGCCCGCAACACCGTAGGTGTCTCCATTTTGTTTTTGCGAGTAAATTTTTATATTTTCTGACATTTTCTGTTTTAATTACTCTAATGATTTTTTTACTCGAATATCATTTTTTTTTTCTTGGTTAGTGCTCACACTAGTGGGTAGCGTAGATGGCGCTAGGCTGTAACTAGAGAACTGGCGGATGAATACACAAGAAAAATGGCGACAATAGGCATACGAAACAATTTTTTACTATCCTAACTAAAAATACTTACCTAACCTCTTAGCCAGGGGGGCTTCGCTACCCTGAAACCCCCCCATCATACAGGTTAGAGTCGAGCTACTTACTTGAGTGGAGGGGTGTGGTCGTTGAGCGGCATGGCCCGCAAAACTGTAAACTACCCGCGGTGTTGGTACTTGGTAAAGTTTTAGAAGAGGGGATTACAAAGAAGAGTGTCGGAAGAAAAACATTTTTGGTGCATCCTAACCTTACCTTATCTAGGGAAACTCGTCCCCCCTAGCCGGTGGGTTTCATATTCCATTAATCCCCATAACGAAAATAATATCGGTACAGTAAATAACCTAACTGACTTAACCTAATCTAACAAAACCCAATCCAACCCAAATTTGAAGCCTTATAAACTTCAATAGGGTGAATTTTGGTGTTTATACGGCAACGCTCTACACAGCGGGAAGTGGTGGCAACTCTGCTTTCTCAGGTAGGCTATGGACGGTGTGCCTAACACGAATGTTAACTATTTTCCAATACACAAATTATCCCAAATGAGTTGTATTGGAAAACATTATTTTATTCCAATAATTTTTTTCGAATCTCTGGTAGAGTTCTTCCTGCTGCTTTCTCCCATTATAAATGTATTTAATATGTGTACTCGCTGCTGTCCCATAGATAACTGGCCCTTTGCGGTGAAGTAAGGGCAGAGTGAATCTTGCACATTAGGTCAGTAGGGTTAGGCTAATGAGAATGTATGGAAAATTGTTCTCTTTGTTAACCTATTTCTCAATCAGTTATTGGACTAAAGACCTGTAATTACTTAATTGTGCTTACGAGAAAGAGCCCAAAGCTCGTATCTTCCCGTCTCCTGATCGATTCCATTTTGTACTTAGTGATACTTATCGTACCTGTCCATAAAACTATGGATTGAGTTAGCATTAACTACCTCCTTGCTTAGCGAATTCCAATTATCAACTACCCTTACACTAATAAAGTACTTCATTACATCCTGCAAAGAAGTTTTCTTACGAAGCCTCAAACTATGACCTCTAGTTCTAGAGCCAACCATATCAAAATATCGATCCCTATCCACTCTATCATAACCATGAAAGAATTTAAAGACTGTCACAATATCCCCCCTCTATCTTCTAGCTTCGAGTGATGGTTAGTCTAATTCCCTCAGCCTCTTATCATAACTGAGATTGCGTATTTCTGGCACCAGTATCGTGGCATGTCTTTGAACTTTTTCCAGCTTAACTACGTGCTTTTCAAGTGTGGATTCCAAAAGGGGGTTGCATATTCAAATTTTGGCCTCACATAGGTTACCTAAATATTTCTGAACATTTCCTTGTCCATGTGCTTGAAGGCTACCCTTACATTTGCTAAGAAATCATATGCTGCCCTTACTATGCCATTTATATGCATTTCTGGAGACAAATCTGCCAGTATGTTTACTCCAAGATCTCTCTCATTCTCTGTCTCTTGAAGTTGTACTCCTGCCACCGAGTAGTCAAGCTTGAGCTTTCTTGCACTTGTACCCATTCTCATTACCTTACAATTTGTGCTCGAGTTCCAGAACCTGTTTTGAAAGTCGTTGGTAGACGGGCTATAATTTTATTGTAAAGTTATTGACAATTGGTTTCCTAACCAGGGAGGGATTTAGGTGGAAATACACCCTACCCTTGCTTTTCTATAAGGGAATTCAATTTACATTTATGGTAGTTTGTGGATGGAGGTGAAATTCATTGTCTTCCTATTACTTTTGATTTGTTTGAACGAATCTGATCTTCAAAATTGCTGTGAATTACGTGCTTTTAGGTGAGGTAAGGATTAATTTCCAACAGTTTTGAAGGTCTGACTCATTCTAAAGACATGAAAAAAAAACAGAAAAATCACAAATTTCACTTCCAGATGGATACAGGTGTGATCGTAAAAATTTACCCACCCAATTTTATTAGATCCAAAATGTTTACATGATCATCATATGTTCAAAATTTTTCTCAAGCTGTAAATATGTTACGATTTCTGGATTTGGTATGTTTTTAGGGTATTTGTTAATACCCCTTTTTGTAGTTTCCTGGGAACGAATTTACAATTAGGTATTCTGGCTTTCATTTCTTTTAAAAAATGCTAATCACTTCTATTTTAGAAATTTTGATCAACATGCTGATGTCCAACAATTGTAGATTATAGGTTATTCGCTAAAGTAAAAAATCTAAGGCTTAGCCCTGTATAATAATTTCTATATTTCATAATATCATATAATCAATATAGCAGCTCTGCATCACTTATCCTCATAATGTACACTTTTAGACTGCCATCTTTCATGCTTTTACAACCTTAGGAAGGAAAAGCTGCTACTGTGTATATGAATAAAAAAATAAATCTGATTTGAAATTGTTTAAGACACCAACTGGTTTGAACTCATTGAACCTGCACCAAGCATTCAGTTACCTGTATTTTTGTTATTGTATTTTCTCTGATATTTTACATTGAGCCTACTCATGAAGTATTAGGAATTAAAGTCTCAGCCCCTTAATAATGAATAAAAAGGTAAAATAATATAAATTTTGCTTTTATGAAAATTTTGAATGATTGGGCTTGTTAAATTTTCATTACGATCGACAATTCAATATTCAGTTAGATATATCTTCGCGTTATTTAACTTTAATATCCTCATTTATTACCTATTGAGATTTTATCCTGAATTAAATTTTTTGTACAATCTTGCTTTCTTTGATGAATCTTTTATAATGTAATGCGAAGAAAGACTTCAACTCGTATCACATGTCATCCTGCTCATGAAGTATTAGGAATTAATGTCTCAGCCCCTTAATAATGAAGAAAAAAGTAAAATAATATAATTTTTGCTTTTATGAAAATTTAGAATTATTGGGCTTGTTAAATTTATATTACGACCGACAATTCAATATTCAGTTAGACATATCTTCACGTTATTTAAGTTTAATATCCTCATTTATTACCTATTGAGATTTTATCCAGAATTAAATTTTTTGTACAATCTTGCTTTCTTTGATGAATCTTTTATAATGTAATGCGAAGAAAGACTTCATCTCGTATAACATGAAATTACACAGGTATGCCCCTACATAAGGGAAAAAAAATGAGTATTGAGATTTTGAAAGTGCAAGTAACTATGTTGCTCAATAAACATCCAGGTTATGGCAAGAGAGAGCTTGACATCCAGTATTTTTGATGGGTGTCTGTAATAGATTGAAACTGGTTGAAACACGAACACTATTCTTATTGCCACCACGGCCTATGAGATGAATAAAGTTATATTAGATAAATTTGAAAGTCTCTGCCAACCATTAAGTTTGCAAAGATCAGGGCCTAATCCTGAAATAAAGAAACAGAACCTTTATAGTATACAAATATAGGTACTACAGCATAGTTCTCTCTGCCCTTCCAAGTCTTTGGAGGCAAGTGATGAAGACTGATATAAATTCTAATCTGCAATGTCTATAGTTAGTATTGTACATTAAGTTCACTGCAGCACAACAATACATACACAATGTTACGTTAACTAGCATAATATTACATCTTGGTTTTGTATCGGTAGTTTAGTTTGCCTTGTATGGTGTCTATAGGTGGGCATGGATAATAGAGGCTGCATAACTGATTCTTCCTTGAGTCCAGGGGTATCGTATGACCTAAGGACCCAGAGAGCATGAGCTTTACAAGTGGCTATGTCTGGGCCCTTAGGGGTTGCTAGAGTGTTGGAGGTAAATGTTGGATGACTGATGACGAAGGCGTAGGCCGCGGCGAATCATTATCAGGACTGTAATGTTCAGAGACATGTAGCTCGATTGTTTAAGGAAGTGGGGGTTCACATCCAGATGCTGGATTTCCTGCTTGTGCTGATGATGGCCTGGTGCAGGATTGAGAGGGTTGGATTATGAGGTGTTGCAGCGAGGCTGTTGATCTCTGGAAATATTCTTTGGCTGTGTGACCGGTTGTGCAGTCTGTCCTGGTGCGTGGCTAGAGGGGCATGAGGTACATCTGGTAGGTATTTATGCAGGAATTTTATGTTGCATGAGGTAATGCACCTAAATCTGTCTACACTCACCTCATACTGGTCAACTTGGCATTTCACAATACCATTTTTGTCCAATCTCTTGCAATTTGAGCCCGTCTGGTTCTGCATATGCCCAGTGTTCCTAGTGACTGGTGGTGGAAGGGCATGAATAGATTCAGATAGACATTCTATATCATGCCTATGATAGTTAGGTGTTGCTTCTTTGCTCAATTAGAGAGCCTCTCACCAAGTTGAATGAGGTTAGGATTTCAGTTGATAAATGGTGATGAAGTCATGTGTGGGGTGGCAAAATATACGCATAGTGGGAAAAAGATGGATGTTATTTCCAGAGTGTATTGATATTTGAGCATAGCATGTTAAAATTTATCAATGTTTTGGGAGCCGTCACAGTGTTGATTGTGATGAGATGTTTCATCGTTTTTATGCACATCTCTGCAGTTGCTATGGGAAAGTGTAACAGCTGATATAAAGTATATTTGTGTACACCCCAGTCCACTAAGAATTTGCTTCCTTGTGTGAAATGAATCCCAGACCACTGTTAGATGTTGGTTCATTGCTATTGCTAGTACAATACTACGTAAGACAGTGATCAGTCCTTCTCCATTGACAGCTACTTCCACTCTTGGCCAGTTACTGTATCTGTCCCTGATCACTAGGAAGTTCCTGCCATGGTAGTGGAACAAGGAAGATTACATACTGATGCTGGAGGAATATTTTGCCCCCTGATATTAAAACTGAACATTGTACATGCAATTTTTTTTTTTTTTTGGGGGGGGGGGCAGTTGAAGCCCAGTCAGGTGAAAATATACAATTGAACAAAATTGAAAAAAAAAAATAATAGAATTTTGACATACAGTAATTATGTATCTGTCAGAATTATTGGCACTAAGGTGATTCATTAGTCTACATTAGTGCATCTTTGAATTTCCCAGTCTCTGTATGATTTGACATGGAATGACCCAGGAATGTATAGTGTTCTGTACTATACACACACACTCACAATGCATGCACATATATATACAGGCATTTATAGTTTTCTCCAAGAAGTTATTGATTCAGTAAGAGTTGGTACTCCCTTCCTTTTATGTAAATTGAGGCTATCCAGCACTCTGTAAATGAAAAATTGATCATTATTAGTATTATTGAAATATTATGGCTATTATTGACTGACACTGATTACATAAAAGAAACTCACTCCTACAGGTATTTACATACTGTATTTTTATAAGAGTGCAAAACATTCACACAATAACAAGTCCACTTATAAGGATTGTATATGCCATATATTAGTAGTAGTAGTAGTAGTAGTAGTGAAAGCTGTAATAATATTTATTCATACATTTCTTTATCCTTAACCTTTTTTTTTAGCTATAAATGTTGCAGTTCACATCGGAAAATATTATGTAATGGCATAGTACTTATTTATGTGAAATAAGCAGTTTGGAATTATACATGATGATGTCCTAGTTGAGATAAATCTTGATCTATCAGCAACTTAACTTAAATCTCAAGTGACATTTGCAAATACCCTACAAGCGTTTGTTTGTTTAAACTGTTAGCGGAGATTAATATGTTTTTGCTCTCCCTCATTGCTACTCCTCATATTCTAGGAATTTATTTGACATTTTTTCTCTTATTTAATATTTATTTGGTGAATGGAAAGGCTCTTTCTTGGCATGTAAAGAGAATAACAAGTACGTACGAAACTCACAGCAGTGCGTGTCTTTGTGACAGTACATATATTGGAATAAAAAATAAATCTAGAATATAAATTGACTTGTGATTATTTAAGCTCTCAGTGCTTGTAGTTCAGATTTTGCTAATTATTATGCTTGCTGAAAATGTCTGTTCTTGACTAATATAATATTTTATATTTGCAGCCGGAAGATTTAATGCACATGCAGCATTGCAATTTACTATGTCTACCAGAAAATTATCAGATGAAATACTACCTTTATCATGGTCTGTCCTGGCCTCAACTCTCTTATGTAGCTGAAGATGACATTGGTCAGATTGTTGGGTAAGCGCTTTCAATACATTTATTAACCAATTGTTTTGAAATAAACCATATTATGATAATACAGCTCTAGTAATTGGACCTCTAGATAAATGTTTTAAACACAATAGCTTTTTTTATCATACCTAATAATTTTGAAAAACGAAACAGTGAATATTGAAATTATATATTACTGTCACTATATTATTGTTTCAAATAGGATATGATTACAGTAGATGATAATATGTATTATGATGTGTGCAAGAATTGTTAATCTACAGAAAGCATTATATTGTTTAATAATCCTAAATTATTCCAATATATTCTACTGGTTTTGTGTGCTTTTATGCTAAAAAACCTTTGACTCGGCATGGAAAAAGGATGTTAATGTTGGTAGGGATTTAGGAATGTTTGTGCTAGAGCACTGATGTGCTTTGCAACCATGAAATTTCAACTGTGCACCATTATATATGTTATATTAAATAAAAAAGACTGACAAAAAATAATCTTTACCTACTGCCCTCCTGTTCAGTATTTTCATTTGTTTTCACATAATTATTATGGCAACTTTTTGAGCACTGAATATTTACAAGGGCTTCATTTACTTCTTTAAGTTTTCTATGTTAATAATATTGTAACAAATGCGTATACAGGCTATCTCTATAACACAAAATGCTTACTATCTGCGCTTTCCATATTTTTCAAAAATTTATGTATTTATATATATTTTATTTCTTTGCTGTTTTGTGTGTCACAGTTAGCCTCATATGAATGGGGGTGGACACAGACATGGAGCTGGGGGATTAAAGCTGGATGTCCATCCTAATGCTCCTTGGCAGGAGCGAGCTATGTACTTTACTTCTCTATTATCACTAGAAAAGACAGAATCATCACTGTTGGCACTCCAGCGCCCGTTTTATTTTTCTTTGCCGTAAATTATAATTTTAAGTGTATGTTGGACGTACAGCAGCTAATTTTTTTTTTTTTTAAGTGTGACACTGGGACAGGCAAGAAAACTACCCTCAACAGGCACCAATAAAATATTAAGGCGAGGAAAAAGTAGAAGTTTACGGACAAGGCAGAAAAAAGGGAATAATACATAATGGGAAAGGACAGGCTGAAAAAATAGTCGGAGTATTGAGGACCTAGAGATCGGGTATTATTAGACCTTGAGATACTTCTTGAAGGAAGATCAGTTATAAGAATTTGGAATGACAGAAGGAGGAAGAGAGTTCCAGAGTCTGGAAGTAGATAATAATAATAATAATAATTATTATTATTTTTATAATAATTATTATAATAATAATACTAGAAATAGAATTTCCATCATGACCATGTCTCAATAAAGCCATCTGGGTGGCCACCCGCTGAAATAAAGTAAGGGGACAGAGGGCTGCTTTTATGCCATGCACATCGTCTCTTATTTTGTTAGCTCTCTTGTAATAAGAAAAAAAAAATTTCTGGAGGAAGGAATTGTCACTTCTTTGCTCACTTTTTCCTTGACTAACTCTTATGAGAGAAAAGGCATCCTAGAGCAGAATTCTCTCTCCCTCATCTTTGGACCATGAAGACTCAGAATGATAGTCGCAGTAATAATAATAGCAATAGTAAACTATTTAAGTTTTGATAACGCCCACCAACAAAAGGGTAATTTTCAATGGAAAAAAAACACCCTCTTTGACATCAGATGGATTCTGCTTTTGTCTATATAGCAAAGATCTATTGCCTATGATTTGCTCAGAGATGAATCTATCAGAAGTACTGGAGAGAGAAGGTCATATAGAGAAGTGTGGGTAAAAGCTCATGGTACAAGAAATGATGCATGGGTTGCATCATATGTATATAAAATTACAATACTGCTACTCCATTTCATGAGGCCTTAAGCATTTAGTATTGAGGTAAAAGAGTATAGACAATAATGTAAATTTTGTTTTTCTGAATCTTTGCTTAGGGAATGCAAAATAAAAAGGATGAAAATTCTTGTCCTTGTGTGTTAATATTTTTTTTGCTAAAATGTGATAACAATTTTGATTCGAACTGCAATTCTTTAATAATAAATGTTATAAAGTGGGCTGTGAACAGATTGTACCCTTTGATACTAACACTTTAAATTATTTGGGTATTTGTGTGGAGTTTTATAGTTTATGGCATGAAAATGATAATATGTTAGTACACAGGTCTTTCTGGCTCAAATGTCGTCAGAGTGGTCACAGCATATTTGCTCTAAGAAATAAGCTAATATGCTTTTCTTAATACCTGTGTGAGATGGGACACACACATATATATTTAGTCTTTTATATAAATATATTGTACATTTAATTGTTTGGCAGTTATGTACTTGCAAAGATGGAAGAAGAAAGTGAAGAGGATCCACATGGACACATCACTTCACTCGCAGTCCGCCGAAGCCATCGGTATGTCGGTGATATTTTGCAGCTATTATATATGTTAACTGTCTGCATATATCATTTTATTGCATATTTTCTGTCATAGATTCTTGTGATATTTACTGATTTTTATATAACATACTGTAGTATGTGTATAGTATATGTAGGCAAGTTTTGATGTTGGTTATAAAGTAGTTAAGTATTTTACACATCGTAATTTTTTGATTATTTGTTTCCTTTTAATTGCTAGACGACTTGGATTGGCTCAGAAATTGATGGATCAGACAGCGAGAGCAATGGTTGAGTGCTTTAATGCTAAATATGTATCCCTACATGTAAGAAAGTCAAATCGTGCTGCACTCAACTTATACACAAATACCCTTAAATTTACGTGAGTATATTATTTATTTTTCATTGTGGTTTTTTTCTCTTTTTATTCTGAAATAGTCATCTAATGCTGGTGCGAGACCAATATATATAAAAAGATGTTACTATTGTAAATAATATCTCAACATAGTTATAGTTTGCATCATAATCATGCTGCTTAGTAGAAGTAAGTTTTATTGTCTTTAATGAGATTTCATTTCATGCATTATTTCCATCCGTATATCCATATATCATCCACATACAAAGGTTGTATTCCCCTTTGTAATGTAGGTGGCCGATTCAAAGCACATACCCATTCACCTTTGTTTCCCTCATTGCTAATACATCCTCTACATTCGAGGAAACAACCTAGCTATCTCCTCCCTTTTGCTCTCCTTTGCTCCACAGCAATGTAATATTTGCATATTTATTTTGCTACTTGTTTGGTGTTTCTTGCTTGTTTTATTAAGTTTGGTTTAGTTGTAGAAAGATTGTGAACATGGAAGATATCTAACACCAGTATAGTAACACCAATAGTATGGTTATTAATTATGTTTCTGATAATAGTAGACCAGTTGAAATATTGCACACAAAACAAATACTGCTTCTTTGCTAAAACGGGTGAAAAAGAAGAAAGTGAAAATTGCAAAATCACTCGTTTGTTAGAGTTCAGATATATATATATTGCAGTAAGATTGCTTGATAATTGATATAATATTTTTTGCTACAAAACAGCTGATGAAAAAAAATATTGTTGGATAGGGTATACTGAAGCCTCACTTCATCCTTTATTTAGTTGTGGGCAGCATCTTAGATATTGTGTCCTGTGGTTTCATGTTAGAAAAGAAATGGCTTATTGTTGAAAGGCATTGACTAAAATTTTATAATTTCTTATTCATAGATTTTATAATAATGACCGCTGATAAAGTCCATTGTTGAAAAAAATTATTAAATTTAAAGAAATAGCTGGAATGAGACTAAATTGTCTGGAAAGAGGGTTACTTGAATGATATTAATGTGTGCATCTTCAACATGTTTTTTATAGTTAGTATCAGCTTATATACTGTACAAGATGTCCTGCTTTCTTGGGATTTGTGTTTGCTGGAACTATCATGTTTTAGAACTTTAGTAGCATGAATTATTATGGGTTTGCTATAGAAAGTTAAGTTTTCTTATTTTGTGTTGAATATTACATTTTGTGTGTACTGCTTGATGAAAATTTTGTTTTAAAGTATTCTATACATTTATTTTGATTATGCAGTGTTTGGTATATTTTCATATGTATGAAACAATTTTAAAAGTATTTTAGGTATTATTACTTTATGTTTATTTATATTTGAATATTATTTTATCAGTCTGTTTTTATGTCTAAAACAACTTAGAATGCAGTTGTAATTGAATACATTTTTATCCTGTGAATACCATTTATTAGGAAATAGTCTTTTTTGTTCTAAGTTATGTAGATTATAATTGTTGCTTTTACTTTCAGGATCTCTGAAATTGAGCCTAAATATTATGCTGATGGAGAGGATGCCTTTGCCATGAAGAGAGATTTATGCTCTTTTGCTCTACAGAATGACGTGACCCCAGCTGACCCTAGTTCGTTTTTTGATAATAAGAAAAATGAAGACAAATAACTCATGGGTTTGATGTTTCTTTTTTCTTTCCTTTTAGCAAATAAAGTGTTGTTCTAAGTCAGTATAATTTTTTATTACCAACTTACATCTTCGGTAATGATGCTGGTTTGATATTTTTCTGTTGGATGGTTTATTCTGTAAGCATATTCAATGCTGCAGGAAATTGTGTGTTGTGTTGTGACGCTTTGGTAATGACTATGACACAGTTATATTACTTGAGTATTATAAAGCACTGCCTTCACTCCAAAGAATATATGATTTAATCTTTAAATATAATTAGGATCCCTTGTTAGTGATGGAGTGTAAAAACATAGGTGTTTGATGTAACTAAGTTTATTTTCCTCATGGGCTTTTGTGTACATTTGATTATGTCTGACCTTTTACATCAGAGAAGCTGCAAGGTGGGGTAGGGTAATACTATGAGGCTTCTCTCCCCTCTTGTTTCCGTATGAAATGATGAAGCCATTTAATTTTCCTTTCACTCTAGTATACTGTTGTCTGAAGGATGGACTAATGTAGATATAAAGTAAATAGAAAGAAGAGACTGGGAGTATAATGCAGGGGAAAATATTAGGATAGTTGTTGCTGTTCCTTGAGCTGCTGGAACAGCACTGAGTCCCTTAGGATGGCAATACTGATCCCAGGCTTCCCTGCAGGGCCCTCAGAGAGTGTATGTCGTGTCGGTGGAGTATGTCATTGTGTGCAGTATCTTCCATAATGTGTTTCCTGGTTTGTTCTCGAATGTCTCCAGTCTGAAAGAGACTTTAAGAAATGACCTCCTGAGAGTCATTTCTCCATGTAGAAACAATTGTTAGTGCATGTAGTACTGAGAGGTGAGGTAATAGCGCAGGTCACTGAAGCCATTCCCACGTTTCATGCCCAGTGAGGGGGAAGGATTGGTTGAGGTAGTTTGGCCCCTCTGCTGTTTCTCTTCTGACTTGAAGCTCCAGAGGATGGATCTATGACGAATATTTTTTTTTCCTTTTCATGATTGTGGCACCAGGATGGCCAAGTAAAAACAACTTAGATAAGTCTGCCCTCATCGGGCCTGGGCACAAAGACAAAGAAAACAGATGTGAAAAAAGAATAAATGTGTAATGAATATCAGAATATTCGGTGTTGATGTAGGCATAGAAAATGAACCATAACTGAAGAAAAAATTAACATATAACTCCTGGACAGTCTTATTTAAGTCCAAGAGACCCTTCAGTTGTAGTATATGTATGTGAAAAAATATCACAATATACTATGTTTTAACTCTTACTCACCAGCACAAGTTGTCTAGACCCGCCACAACCACTCCAGGTAGTTCCACACGCCTCTAATAGACCGGCAGGTTATCATGTCCAAAATTAACTAGGAAGTCCAGGTGCTTCAGTCTACTATACAGTCGTTTCCATAGCTCAAGTCTTAGCTGCGTCTCACAGTCATCTAACCGCTCTGTCCAGCTGACCCATGTAAACATACTGTCGTGACGCAATTAGCAAATATGGAAGCAGTTGTGATGTCATTAGCAAATATGGCAGCAGTCATGACATCATAAGCAAACACTATTGCTTACACAAACTAACATACTGTATGCAACATACAGGGTTATTTATATCAATATAATCACAACTGCAAGAGAAAGTCATTAATACCTGTCAGTAATATATCAAACTCAGGTAATACACTTAGGGTTTTCAATATTGTTATTCTTATATTAAACATGTCTCACTATTATTATCACTGTTACTATATGCTAATAATAATAATAATGATAATGAAATGCTGCCACTCCATATCTAATTAAGATTTATAAATAGTGAAGAGTAGGTCATAGTCATAGTCATAGATTTTATTGCCAAATATTCAGTATACATACAGGAATAAATATGTACATTATATTCAGAGGCACTAGCCTGCTGAGCAAGAGCTCCTTGGCAGGCAGTTTAGTATACATTTCACATAATTTAAAGTATGACGGCAATAGTTAACAAAAGCTCCAATATAGCAATCTCATGCTTATCTTGTAATAAAACAAAATAGTAGCCAGACCTTAACCTGGACATAATGATGCACCAATACTGTATTAATTATTAATCAACAGCTGCTTGATTTTGCCTAGTAAATAAATGCTGTTTGAGTTTCTTTTTAAATAAAGTTGTGCGAGTTATTGTTTTTAAATCTTCTGGTAATGCATTCCAACATTTTGGGCCAAAACAGTGAATAGAAAATTTGTACAATGTTGTTCTCGGCTGTGGACATATCAAATTTATATTGTTACATCTGGTTCCATGGTTGTGATGAATAAATCTAAATAATTTTCTGTTATCGTTAACATCACTATGTATAATAATAAGACAGAAATATTGTATCAAGTAATTAAATTCTTGCTTAGCTCCTCGAATAAAGAAGTTGAGTCATATTTTCCACTATATGTAACAGTTTTGATCAGTCTTTTCTGAGTTACAAATACATCCCTTACAATTGACGGCCAAGTACAACCCCAGATGGACAAACAGTATATAATATGAGGATAACACAGGGAAGAGTATATGCTTTTTAAGGCCTCATTTGTTAGGTTATGGCGAATTTTATACAAAATTCCACACGTCTTGGACAGCTTTGAGCAGACAGATTGAATATGATATTTCCAACTTAAATTTTCATTAATAATTACTCCCAAAAATTTCTTACAAGCAACTCTTTTTAACTTCATACCCATTCATATTAACTTGACCAATATTGTGTACTACAGATCTATTTTGAAATAAGATATAGTCAGTTTTGGAAACATTTAGCTTTAATTTATTAACAGAGACCCAGTTGTTAATTTTTTCTAGTTCACTATTTAAAACAGAATGCAGGTGGTCAAGGTTATTATCATGCAAGAGAAGGTTGGTGTCATCTGCATAAAGAATATATTTGAATTTATTATTGGCATCGGAAATATCATTTATATAAACTAAAAATAAAAATGGGCCCAGTATTGATCCCTGTCGTACTCCCCTCTCAATAGTTTGCAACAAAGATGCTTTCCCATTACAATATACGGCTTGTTTTCTATTTTTCAAGTAGCTCTTAAATAACTGTAATGGTGTTCCCCTAATACCCACACAAGTTGTTCTATCAGTATATCGTGGTCTAATGAGTCAAATGCTTTGGACAAGTCTAGGAAAACCCCTGCAACAAAGTTTTTATTTTCTAAATTTTGATAAACATCACTTGTAAAGTTCATTATTGCTTTTTCAGTGGTCTTATTATTACGGAATCCGTATTGATTTTCAGATAATAGGTTGAACTTTTCAAGGAATTCTTTAAGTCTGTGAACAATCGCTTTTTCAAACACTTTACTTAAGGACGGTAAGATTGATATAGGTCTATAGTTATTTTCATCATCTACAGTGCCTGACTTAAATATAGGTATTACTTTAGCACTTTTTAGTTTGTCTGGAAAACATCCTTTCTGAAAACATTGATTATGTGGGTAAGTGGAGTACCAATGTAATAGGCAGTGACCTGGAGTAGTTTTGATGGAATTTCATCATATCCAGACGCTGTATTTGGTTTTAAGGTTTTTATATATTTAGTGACTTCCTCCCTTGTTACATGATACAAGTAAAACGAAAAGTCTGGTGGATTATTAAGAAACTGTCAGTGTGAGTTTTGTTGCACATTTAGGTAGTGAATTGAGCACTAATTATGTGTATAATTTGTGAAGGTTCAGAAATTATTGTCCTTGGTAATAACTATCTAATGCCCAAAAGTTCTTCTCACTGTGTGAAAATAGGACTTTAAATATTGTTATTAAATAGTTACTTGTTTGAGAACTGGATAAGAAATTAACTTCTTGAGTAGTGGGTATATATGATATACATTTGTATGCTATTACATTTCTCGTGTTTTTGTAATAGAAAATACATTAGATAGTTCAAATACATCAGAGGTGGACAGACATTTGGATTCCGAGATCTACTCTTATGACTGAAACACTTTTATGATCTACCACACTACATAATCACATAATATTACGTCAACTGGGGAAAAAAATTTCAAATAGCATAATACATGTACTATAAAACTTGAGTGCAATTGTCTCACTTATATAAAAAAAAAAATCATTAATCAGTTCAAACTAAATTAAGGAAAAAAAATCAGTTCAAATTGTGGGGGAACAGTGATCGACCAAACAAAAGGCCGCGATCGACTGGTAGATCGCGATCGACTGTTTGGCCACATCTGACATACATGATTGTGATTGCATTAATAGAATTATAAATGAGTAAATGAGCAGAATTCTCTTGTGCTGTAATTTTTGTTTCTTTGGTTATGAATATTCTGTTGACCAGGGTAGAGGGCATTATAAAAAAGAACTGAAATGAATTAAACCCTTATTTTTGAAATGTGTGGCAGATTTTGCTGAAATTTCTTTATTTTGTAACCTCTTAGGCATGTTCTTGATATTATTAACTTTTTTAAATATGAATATTGATGACTTGGAGCAAATTATTATAATTGGAATGTTGAAAAATATTAATACCATTTGTTTTGTTATCTTTTATCAGTTGCATCTGCCAACAAACTGGCTCTAGTGGGAGGCATAATATATGAAAATGAAAATGAGTAAATTTTGTAATATGCAGGTAGAGGGTGTATGACTTCACCTTTTATAAAGATTATGTTATATATGCATTACAGTATAACTCAATTTTTCTTTTTCTTTCCTGGAATGTGTCTTCATAAGTTCACTTACAGATCCAGAACCAATTATCCCAAATGGTTCTTAAATTCCTGCTTCAGTGCTGCAAAATGCACATTTCACAGATCTCCCCTCCCTGATGCTAATGTGATTTAGAAATTTAATAATACCCTAGTTATTCCCCTTTTTCAGGGATGTCGCTGTCAAGATTTTGAGAACATTAAATACCCTTTTAGTTTTCAAATATGAAAATACTTTTTGCAATATGATGATTAAAAATAGTCCTGTTTCCACTTCTAATATTATTTATAAAATTCCTTGTAAAGATTGTGATAAGCATTATGTTGGCCAGACTAGCAAATCATCAGAAATTCCTGTTACGCAACATAAATATAATGTTCAAAATTTTCAGCCTTCCAGTGCTTTGTTCAAGCATTATGCTGATTGCAATCACTATATTGACTGGTACAATTCCTGTATCTTAGTAAGAAGTAGTGGTATTATTACTAGAGACATCTTGGAATCTGCAATAATTAACCTAACCGAGCATCGAAATATTAACTTTAGTCATGTTTTATTTGTAATTGATTCCGTATTATCAAGTATGCTTTATTCAAGTTTGAAAAATATAATTTTGGAAATAACATAAGTTCTTAATCTTTTTTTTATTAATTTCTTTATATCCATAATTGATATTCTTTTCTAAAAAATTTTATTAAGTATTTCCTTTCTTTTAGTATTACTATTATTTCACCTTTATTTTTTGTAATGTCATAATTTATATACAGTGTTCCCTTGCTATATCATGGTCCACCTGGCTAGTACAGTGGTAACGCGCTGGCTTTGCATTCACGAGGTCGAAAGATCGGTTCCCGTCCAAGACCGAGAGTTTAAGCTGTTTACTGGCAGGAACTGCTGTGGTTGGACACCACAGTGGGGGGTTGGGGCTTGCCCTGGCTGACGAATACCCATTGTATTGAAATGGAAATAAAGTTTGTTTAAGTTTGTTTGTTTGTTTAATTCAGTGCATCGCAGTTTTTTTGTGGCGAGCTTTTTTGTTTTTTCTGAGTATATGCGAGAATATTAAAATATTAAAAAATTAAAATTTTCAGTATTCGTTATTTTATTGAAAATTATTTTTTCATTATTTTATTGATAAAAATGTGTATTTCCCAGCCTAAGAATAATAAAACAGTAAGAAATAGTAAAAAAAACATAAATTTAAACATGTAACTCTGCACCATAGAAAGTATGATACCGGTATCGGCATTTCGAAAAATGCAAAGGGTCGCACCTATGTGAGCATTAAAATTTCCTTTATTTTGATTATTTTATTGATAGAAAATGTATTTCTCAGCCTAAAAATAATAAAACAGTAAAAATAGTAAAAAACATAAATTTAAACATGTAACTCACAGTACTGCACCATGTAAAATACGATACCGGTATAAGCGTTTCAGAAAACGAAAAGGGTTGCACCTACATGAGCTAGTGCATACTAAAATGTCCAGTACAGTATTTTCATTATTTTATTGCTTAAAAAAGTATTTCCCAGCCTAAGAATAATAAAACAGTAAAAAATAGTAAAAAACATAAATTTAAACATATAACTCACAGTATTGCACCATGTAAAATACTGTACGATAGCGTACATGGTATTGGCGTCTGGAAAACGCAAAGGCTCGCACTACATGAGATAGTTTATGGGATGCTATTAGCTGAGAGGGTGGGAGACGACGAATTTCAGAATTGTTTTTTTTGTATGTTCTGTATCATGGGGTCTGACTGGCTTTTTGACTGAAGCTTCATTCTCCCAGCGTCTTCCATTGTCTCGCCTCACATGTTCAGCCTAACTCATGTGTGCGCCGTTCGCGTTGTGCTTCTTAATACGTTGTATTTGTGAATTTTTTTACTCTTGTTTTTCAACCTCATCAATGCCTCCCAAGCGTCCTTCATCTTCTAAGGCTTCTGGTAGTAAGCCTAAGCGGCAAAGGAAGATGTTGACCATAGCAGATAAGGTAAAACTGTTAGATATGCTGAAGGAAGGAAGAAGGTTTGGATGTCGGCTGCCATTTTGGCCTCAACGAATCTACTGTTCGATACATCAAAAAGGACAAGGCAAATATCAGGAAAACAGCTACTATTTCATTTATCAAAACAGCGAAGAAGGTCGTAGCACCCCTGTGGATTGCTGATTGCAGAAAGAACAACATCAGCTTAGACACCAATATCATACAAACAAAGGCGAAGAAGCTGTACGAGACACTCGCTGCAAATGAACCCGACGACGACAGTGGCGACCGTGAGGAGGAGGAGAGAGAAGAAGATATCAACGGCCCACAACCAGGACCCTCCAGCGATTCTCCACTGAGGAAACAATTATTCGTGGCAAGCAAGAGATGGTTTGCCAAAATTAAAAAACGCTATGGCCTAAAGAGTGTTTCGGTTCATGGCGAAGCTGCCTCTGCAGATACAGCTGCAGCTGAAGATTACGTGAAAAACGACATCAAGAAAATTATCGAGGAAGGGGAATATGCTCCTGAGCTACAGCCCTGGGATTTTGAGCGCACAAAGACCACGTTAGCCTCTTCTTTTGCAGGAATGCTGCAGGCTTCATGTTAAAGCCCGGGCTTATCTACAAGTCTAAGAACCCTAGGGCTTTGAAGAATAAGAATAAAAATCTGCTACCAATGTATTGGATGCATAGCCATAAGGCCTGCATCACGAATAGCCTCACATCGGACTGGATTCACCAATGCTTAATCTCTCAGGTCAATATTTATCTTGCAGAAAAGGGCCTTGAGTTTAAAGCCCTTCTTTTGATGGATAATGCTGGTGTCCACGCAACTGATCTCGAATATGACGGTGTGCAAGTAGAGTTCCTGCCACCGAAACGACATCGCTGATTCAGCCTGTGGGTCAAGGTGTTATTCGTGTGTACACACGAAATGCCCTGGCGAACCTGGTTGAATCCATGGATGCGGACAAATAATTCACACTGAAGACTTACTGGCGTAACTACAAGATTGCTACATGCCGTCATAATATTCGGAATGCAATCAAAGAGATGAAGCCGGCCACAATCAATGCCAGCTAGAAGAAATTGTGGCCCAAAGTCATCTACGACTACAAGGGATTCGCTCCTGATGAAGTCCATAATTCGGCAGTTGCGAAAGCTGTGAAGTTGGCTGCATTTCTAAGAGGAGAAGGCTTTGAAGATATGACTCACAGAGACATGAATGAACTGATCGACTGCTACTCGCAGCCTTTGACTGATGAAGACTCGGAGGAAATGACAAAATCAGCGAGCAAAGAAGAGGAAGAAAAACAACCACAGGAAACGCACGAAGAAATCGAAGAACCTGGCCATACACTCGAACATCTGGTAGCCATGTATGAACATATCTAAGCAGTCCAACAACTCTCGCAAGAACATGACAATAATATGATTTGTTTGGTGACCTTCTGCAATCTTCTCGATGATGTCATGATTCCTTACAAGGCCATCTTCCAACAAAAGAAGAAAAAGCGACATCAACTCCCCATTACCATGTTCTTCTCTCGCAAAAAGCAGCCGTAAAGCTGTCATTGGCTGCAGAATAATTTCCTCTGGAGTCTATACGCATCATCATCACCTCATTCACGGTAAGTTTACCTATCTCTTTCATATAAATTTACGCTTGCATGCTGTTATTAATTAAGTAATGGGTGGTTTTTTAACAGTGCAGGGAGGGTTTATGCAGTAAAGGTAAAAATAAATGTAAAATACCTATGTATATGTTGTGATCCTACTTTGCGAATTTTCACCTATCGCGGCCGGTTCCGGAACCGAACCGCCATATAAATGAAGGAGCACTGTACCTGTATTTATAATAATATTATTGTTAGTACAGTATTTCTAATATTATCGTTTTGTTTTTTCGGATTTTTCTTGATTACTATTGATATAATTTTTTCTTATTGTTGTACCATTGCTAATTTTATTTTTTGGTTAGTAGTTATTATATTTATTATTATTATAATTTTTATTATTATTATTGTAGTGAGGCTGTTGATCCTATCGTTGCCTATCAGTGTCCTATAAATCTTCTCTTCCAGTGTGATATAGCACTGGTGTATTTGTAGTCGTACTCCGCTGTTGTACATTTAAATATTCTTATCCTGCCACCTCACAACAAACCAGATCTACAGCATGCAAGGTGATAATAGATATGCGAAGATACTTAGCACTTAATTAATTTAGATGCTACATTGTTCCTCTAAGCCTCAGTGCCCCCGTCCCTTGAACGTAATGTTATCTGTATGGGCGCCAACAATACTCTGACTTTCCCGCTCGTGGCATGACCCTTTTTATAACCTCGGTTCAGGCACTTGGTCATGCCTCCACCCATAGGATTTCAGAGAAGGGGGAACACACCATAACCTATGGTGTGGGGGCACCTAAACAATGCCAGTTTTCCCCACCAATTGAGCGTGGTCTTAGAGGACAGAGAGCCACGTGAAACTTCTAGCTTTCACATGGGACACTCATGGGCTTGCTCTATGCATCACTCCCTATGGCCCATTCCAGAAATATGCTATTTCTGGTGAAGCATTAACTTATAAAAAAAATAATTTATATTATGCTTGCTAACACATATCATTCTAGACCATTAACAAAGCATAATTATCTAAGTGGATTTCTTTTTTGTATTACATATCAAACTTTCCCTACGCTTCTTAATACATACTAAACTTTCCTGAAAAAAATTTCATTGTCAAGGATACACTCAAAATATATAGAACATGTGAATTCCAAAAAAAGAAAAAAAAAGTTCTCATAACAATCATTCTATTTAAAGAACTTCAGTTAGCAAAATAAAAATTGTCTAAATTAAGTATTCACAATTTCATTATGTAGCTATCAATGAGTGACAGAATGACTTAGTTTTTTACAGTAAAGAGAAACTAAACATTTTCATCTAAAAGACAACTACTTTATAATATATTTTAATAGTAAAGAGAATATAAATAAAAATGGTTATAGTACCCAATTTACATAAAAATACAGTTTGTAAGTGACAAATATCTAAAAATACTTATCAATGAAAGAAAGATTATTATAGTACTAAATCAAAATACAACACTGTTTGTAACTGACAATTATCTGATAATGCTCATAAAGGAGTCAATGACACTTACTATTTTAAAACTAGGGTAACTATCTTTCTTATATATATATATACTACTTCTGGGGGAGGCATTGAGGCTTTCTTAACTTAAATCTTATAATCTAGAAAAAAACTCAGGCTCGCAATTTTTTTATATTATTAGGAATTTTCCATAACCTTTTTATTTCCATCCAAATCTTTCATATAAAAGAAAAGTGTGGAATTTGCAGTTTCTCCTGTTATGTTTTAACTATGGAAAATGCCTCTCTCTCACTTTCTTTTATCTTACTGGGAATTTTTCATCTTTTGTATTTCATCTAAATTTTTCATATAAAAGAAAAGTGTGGAATTTTCAGTTTCCTCTGTTATGTTTTATTGCATGGTAATGTCTCTCTGACTTACTTTTATCTTATTAGGAATTTTCCATATCCCTATTTATTTCATATAAAGTTCTCATTTTTTTTTGCATTCCCACATTCCCTTTGTCCCCATATGGAGCCCCTTTTTTGGGGGGTATTGCTAGGTACTGGGCCGACCTCACGCCTTTTCCATCCCCTCACTTCTACGCTGTAAGATAGGTCCGGGTTGTAACAATGTATGACCCTTAACCCTACGTCGGGGGGCCATCGGACATTGGAAGAGCACAGATATATCCAGTTCGAGTGCCTCCTCCCACGCGTTTATTCGACTTTTGAGGCAGTCCTAACACCATTTTGTCCTCTCATGACACTTATCCCCCGGATGTGGATCTCCTTCTCAAGCTCAAATTCTGCAATTAGAATAGCCCAGAGTAGATTCTAGGGCCGGAAAACAGGGCCTAATATCGCTATTATAAATACAGGAAAGACTACATATCGTCTCTGGGTATGAACAATTGCCATATGCAAGCACACAAAGGGGATACTGTGCATCCCCTGTATCTGCAAGCGCTTGCAATCTCTTCAAAGGGTAAAAGGGAAAAAATATTCGCAATTGCAGGTTGGGGCTGCCTGAAAATAGAGTAGCAGTTGTAAATATTTTTCTACACCATTTAGATCATTATTGCCAGATACTTAGGACGTAGCTGAGTAACTGATAGATCATCTCTACATGACATTAGTATGCTATAGATATAAAAAACAAAAGTCATGAAATTCTGGGAACAATCACTAAGGAAATACTCTTATTAATAGTGACTACAGTAACACAATAGTAAGAATTCAAAATAAAATTTTTAATAATTGTGTTACTACTGATAATATGATGAAGATGATAATAAGCAAGAAGGACAATGGAGTGATACCTACAACAACAGCCATAATACTAATAATAATACTAATAATAATTATAATAAACAAAATAAGAATAACAGTAAATAATAAGTGATAATAGCATTGTGAGGCAAGAACAAAAGTTCTGTAATTGTATTTCATAATTTTGGCCAGTTTCTTCTAATATTTTTAAATTCCTGCTGCCACCAACCTTCCTGTTGCTCAGTTAGCTGTGGTAGCTCAGATTTCCTTTAAAGACAGGTGAAATAAGTGGCAGACAAACTCTCTGTTACTACTCAATTCAAATTCTGTCTAGTAAGTGTAACATTAATATGCAAAAACTCATAAAAAAATAATGAAGCCACGTCACATTTATCATCTAGCAATTTATGAAAAATGAAAAAAACATCAACAATCAAAATAGTTAAAGTCAACATCTTATAAAAACTTGACTTCATGCATTCTGTTACTAATAAGAAATATGGAGATGTCTATACAATAACTACCCTTCACTCTATATTCACCACAAGTAAGTCTTGCAAAAGGGTTTTTTGCTAAGCTTTCTGTTAAGTGAAATTTTATTTACTAACTTCTTTAAAAAACACACAAAAAAAATAATGCAATATGCAAATTAAGGTAAGGCGATTCATAAATCCATTCCTTTTCTCTTTAACATTGCAAAAACACTAGTGAAATGTACATACACATACTTGCCTATTATGGCAGTGTCTTTTTTTCTTTTTTCTTTTCTTTTTCTATAAATTGGAGTTTTGAGTCGAAGCCCACACTCACCATAAGTCAAACATGCCTCCGACTGAATTTAAACAAAATACACCTTGTTCGCTTTTTCCGCGTGTTTATAATCTGCAAAACTGTAATAAAGCCCCTAAAAAATAATCGTAAAACAATACGAATTTCGCAAATAACTCCCATGCAAAAAAAATTAGAAAAATGAATTTTCATTTTAATAAATAATCGACCGCCTCGAAGGCACTTTTCCATCATCCTCTTCCTCTTCTACCGCTTAATGAAATCGGATATTATGAAGATAATGGAAATAAAGCATTAAGAACATACAGCAAACAAATTTTCTATATAATATCGTCAGGGAAATAGCATGCGAGGGTGCATCCATTGATACGTAAGTGGCAAAACTTTTGTGACTAGAGGTTCGTTCTCCCGCATCCTCCTCCTCTTCTACCGCTTAATGCGATCGAATATATTACGTGATATAGGACGTGAATCTATAAATGATTCTTTATTTTCCTTTCTAGCTGCAGTATATACATTATTTATCCGAAAGAATATGCTAGATAGATAAAATAGAACTTTGAAAGTTTTAGCCATGATAATGTTTGTCACAATTATTTCAGCTTCGTCATGAAGAAGGGAGTGTAAACTCACAAGAAATGACAACAAAAATGTCAAACAGCTGTTTCCTGTAATTGAAAGAGACGAGGTTGATCCAGAAACCAAAGAGACAGGGGAGGAACAGCTCCTACATGCAAAACTCCCCACAAAAGCTAGCCATCAGAAGACTGATGTTGGGCAGAATTTTTGGTTAGGAAAAGGAATGAGAGTAAAAAAAGAAGTTAGTTAAATACCTACCCGATCGTAAGTATAAAAAGGAGAAAAAAATATATAATTCCCCCCTGTCTCCTGAGGTAATTCTGTTGAATAGTCACTCAAAAAAGTTAATTTGAGATAGTAGAAGAATATATATATATATATATATATATATATATATATATATATATATATATATATATATATATATATATATATATATATATATATATATATATATATATATATATATATATATATATATATATATATATATATATATATATATATATATATATATATATATATATATATATTTTTTTTTTTTTCATGTACAACTCCTTAAGAGATTATGAAATTAAGCCAAATGCATTCTTTAATGTTGCGAATATAATATTATTTCTAATTTTATTACCGTATATACAGAGTCAAACCTTTTATATTCTTTTCAGATATACGCTTTTTTTTTTTTTAAATAGCTTATTCTTTGTGTTGAAACATCTTTAAAATCTTTATCCCTTTGATATATTATAAATAAAGATTTTGAAAAAACCTGTCTAGAGGTAATTATTGTTAATTACTATCATAGTCATGAAATTTATAATTATAATTGAGATAATTAAGATAATTGTAATTTTGTTGATAGTAGTAGAGATATTATCACGTATTATTGTAGTATTTTGCTTCTATTTTCATCAGAGATGTGTTGACTTATAGCGAGTGTGTGCTTCAACTCAGCCCTCTGATTTATAGAAAGAGAAAAGATTGTCATAATAGACAAGGATGTGTATGCTCATTTCTGTTAAACAGAAAAAAATGGATTTATGCTTCGATGTTTCTTTATTTGTTCACTGAGTTATTTTGTTTTTATTCTCATTTAGACCTTAGCAAATGATTGCAGTTGCGCTCTTTCCACTTGCATAGGTTGGGCAGGAAGTCAAGTCATAAAAAGGCCATATAAGCAAAAATTATGAATTTTTTGAAGAAAAATATATTCTCTCTCTCTCTCTCATCCCCTTTTACCCTTTACATACAGAACTATGTATTTCTCTATGTTGACAGAGTATTATGATCATTAATTCTTTTAGATTCCTTTGCAAATTTGCTAGAGGATAAATGTGCCCAAGGTTTATTGCAGTTGATAAGTTTTGGCATGCTGATATTGCATAAATACTGATAAGACATCAGTTGAACTGATTATTGTATGAGTTTTTCTGCCACATATTGCAAAGGTTTTAGAAAATAGATAAAGCTCCCACTGACAAATTGGGCAACCAGAGAGTTGATGACTATGCTCCTATATATATATATATATATATATATATATATATATATATATATATATATATATATATATATATATATATATATATATATATATATATATATATATATATATATATATATATATATATATATACATATACATATACATATACATATACATATACATATACATATACATATACATATATATATATATATATATATATATATATATATATATATATATATATATATATATATATATATATATATATATATATATATATATATATATATATATATATATATATAATGACTGCAGGAATTTGAATAGCCAAAGAGACAGTGTTAGAATGAACATTGTTGTGAAGTATGAGTGTAGAACTCTGTTCTTGCTTCGAAATGCCAGTCTCAATTGCATATACACTGCTATTCCTGATTTAGTATTGTTATTATACTTTTTATGATCATGAATATTAGTATTGTTAATATTGTGTTGGCTGTTATTGTTGCTGTCACTCCATAGCCTTTTGCATAATTATTATTTTAGCATATGCTATCAGCAGTAACCAAATTATTTGCATTTTTTATCTTGAATTCATACTTGAGGTTACTGTAGTCACTGCTAATAAGAGTATTTCTTTAGTGGCTGTTCTCAGCATTTAATGACTGTTCTTTTTGATATCTATAGTAGACTAACGTTATGTATCAGTTACTCAGGTAAGTCCTAAGTATCTTGGAATATTAATCTAATGGTGTAGACACATACTTTCCATTACTACCCTATTTCCAGGCAGCCCCGACCTGCAATTTTCAAATTTTATTTTCACAAACCAACCCCTTTTACCCATGGGAGAGATTGCAAGCGCCTGCAGATGCAGGGAGGCGAAGTATACCCTCTGAATGCAGACAAAAGGCCTTTGTTTGTGTGCAGAGGTCATATGTATTCTCTCTGCATTTGTATTAGCGACATTAGGCTCTAATTTCCGGCCTTAGAATCTACTTCAGGCTATGTTCGTATTTTTCAGCTATTGAAAGGAGATGCACCTCATTTGAGGAGGAGCGTTTGACGTGGTATAGTATATGACCACCTCAAAAGTCGCATGAAAGCAGGCGGGAGGGATTCCGGTTGATCCAGTTGATGCATCAACGTCTTCCCTTTTCAGGCCAGTCTCCAGATAAAAAGAGGATTCGTGGTATGTGTTACTACCCGGACCTACCTCAAAGTTGTCAGGCGAAGGTCCAGGGAAATTAGAGATTAGATTACAAGACCTAGCAATGATGACCCACGGAGGAGCTGGGGATATTCATTTCCCCCCAAAAAAATAAATGGAAAAAAGGGGAATTGAAAATCAATATCCTAGAAAAGAATTAAATCACAAAATATTTTCCCCCACGTATTCGAACTGATAAAAATGGGAAAGAAAATGTCCCCACAGTCTTTGACCACAATAGTGAAGACCAATTGTAACTTTATTTTTTTAATTTTTAGATAGCTTTAAGATGATTTGAAACATAGACGAAAAAAACCTCAGTCTCCCTTAGATTTAAGTTTATTAGCATAAGTGTTATTGATCTATTGTGCATGTTGAATTCTATTTTTTTCTTCTTTAACATGTGTTAAATGTTACAATTTGTAAAAATCATAATAAGTTGTTTTCTGTTTAAATATTATCATTGTTTTATGTCATGATTTAATCTTTGTGTTCATTGAGTTCGCAGAAGAATCTACAGTCCATTTAGTTTTAAGGCTGAGGGGTGGTATGCAGATCTTTGTGAAGACAGATCATAGACAAATGTGTTTTATATTATGTTCATTTAATTCTCCTATCAGTTTGTCCTTGAATAGTAATTACATATTGTAATTGTGAATGTTTTTAACTCTTTTGACAACGTGACAAATGTTTTGTACTTGCATATATCATGTCCAAATGTATAGTGTACTGTTTGATTAATGAAATAGCTTTAGTAGCTTTGTTCTTAAATAATTTTGCCAAATATTTCAATTGTGAATACTTAATTCTGATTTTTTGATTTTAATTACAATGCATATTATAAAGAACATATTTTTCTTTTGTCAGCTTTTTGCATAGTAATTTTGATATTACTGTATGGATTGGATTTGGTTTTACGTCACGAACTCCCTTTTCTACTAAGGGCTAGGACGGTTCTGTTTAGATAACTGTATGAAATTGTAATAGTTTCTTAGATAGTTCTGCTCCGTTTTTGTAGAATAATGATAGTTAGAAATTATAAGGCTCTCATGGCAGTAGTTATGCTTAGTCCAAAATATTGGATATATTTCAGTTTGGTGGTGGGGGGTGTCGTAAGGCATATCATAGATGCTTATAACCTCACATGGCATTTCATAGATGCCTATAGCCGCCATATGGCCGAGAGTACACTCGATACCCACCGCCGCCAAAAGAGCCCAGTTAGTGAGAGATCAGCCTTTGCCAGGCCAGAAGTCACGTCCACAACTTAGAAGTCTCCCCCTTTGGGGCGGGAATCGATAGTGACAGGAACTATATAATAATGGGAGTTCTGAGGTGTTAATTAAGTGTTTGTACTTTAGAATACACACCTTTAAAGAAGATGCTTATCTGTTATCACCGACCACGCTACCAAGACAATCAGATATTATACTCCAGGTGAGAAGACCAGTCGTAGAGAGAGAAGTATATCACCATATATATATATATATATATATATATATATATATATATATATATATATATATATATATATATATATATATATATATATATATATATATATATATATATATATATATATATATATATATATATATATATATATATATATATATATATATATATATATATATATATATATATATATATATATATATATATATATATATATATATATATATATATATATATATATATATATATATATATATATATATATATATATATATATATATATATATATATATATATTAAGCCAATGCCAATCATTACAAAAATATTTTTAGATGAGCACTGTAATATCATGAAGGTATGTTTATATTATCTATTTATTTGTTTATTTGTTGTTTTATTAATTTAATATATATTTATGTATTTATTTATAAGCAGATTAAATGATGCTGATTGTGTTATTGGAAATGGATCTCCATAAGTTAATGCAAAAGCACCAGTTCATTTCACTACTCATTCAATCATTTTATAGTAATCATAGCCTCGATATAGCTTATATAAGACTAGCAGTAGGTTGATTGATTGAATATTTCTATATGTCATGAGGAAAAACAAGCATCTTATTGAAGAATTGCAAAGGGGTGTGCATGGGGGGCTCAAATTCGTGTCAAAGGATAAGCCACCTCTTAGAACATTTTTCATTAAAGGGTTTCCTACTTATTGGAATAAAGAACAACTGCACTCCCTCTTAGAAAATGAAGATGGAAAATACATCGAAAGCCTACAACGCTTAAAGTATGATGGAAAAGAATCTTCGACTCTAAAGATGATGTGGAAATCAATTGAAGTCAATCCTCCAGACGAAATTGTCCTTCTTCCAGGGATTAAAGATCCCCCTATCCTCAAAGTGCAAGAAAAATCTTCAACCAACATCCAGCGCTCCCTCTATTGCCAGAAGGGGCACACTTATCAAAAATGTTCAGCAGAGACTGCTGGGCCCATCACAACAACTCCTCGGTCCCGGACTTGCTCACGATGTGGCACAGTCACTGAAAATATGTGGGAGCATAACTGTTCCCAGCAGAATGAAGATAGTATCACCTCGGAGAGCCAAGATACAGGATCTGCCGAGGGTGAATCATTACTGACAACTACAGATGAAGCAGTTCAGGTACAAATTGTAGCAGTGAAGGAACAAATCACTGCAGTGAATGAACAAATTGTAACAGTGAATGAACAAACTATCAGAGATAACGACCGAGAACTACAGTGCAAAAATAACTCCTATGAAAAGATGCTCAAAAACTTAAAAGAGCAAGTAGCTACATTAATGATTCAGCTTGAAAACATGACAAATGAATCATTTAAGGTTTGTCCTATATCATCTCAAAATGATAATGGCAGTGACAAGGAAATAGCTCAAAGAACCCGAATAACACGAGCTGCTAAAGTCAAAGGTAAAGCCCTCATACTTGAACAGGTAAAATTCCTTAACACTGCAGATAATTAGATGCAGATATCACTCTCCCAACTTTCTATTCTTTATTTTTTTTTTCTTTCCTTCTAATTAATCACACCCTTCTTACTACAATGAACCTGTCTCTTATCTCTATGTCATACCTTTTCTTCATAAATAGATATGTGTGTGTGTGTGCATGTGCATGCATATATAAGGAGATTCTCATGTATGTAGGTATGTGGGTGTATGTGTATATGTATATGTATATGCATATACGTGTGTCTATCACTATTCCTATAGCTGTTGGTGTGAATACTGTTGTGACACTAGTGATTGTTATTATAATCATTAACTTCATGATTATTACTATAATTAGGTATTTTCATGTGTGCATGTGTGTGTGTGCATGTGTCTGCATATATATATGCAGGTATGTGCACATATATATGTGTATGCTTGTATGTGTGAATCATCATTCTCATAACAGTTACCATAACTGCTGTTGTGACACTGGTGATTGTTACTGTACTCATTACTTTTGTGATTATTACTGTAATTCTTGTTATCAAGGCCCTAATTATGCGTTCTGATCTTTTCATGCATTACAAAATCTTAATTTTCAATATTTCATTCTTTGAAGAAAAGATTTGTGGATATTTTGCACTATGTTAAAAAAGAGAAACCAACATTTGTATGTCTGCAAGAAAGTTTGCACTCTCATCAGTTGTGCAACATAAGAGGCTATTCCAAATATTCGCTTGATAGTAAGCAAGGCCTCATCACTTATATTAGTAACTGCATTCCCCATCAGTTAATCGAAACCAGCACTAATCCAAGTAATGATGGTGAGGATAACAAGAATGTCACATATATGCTTTTCAAAATAAATGTCAAAACCAATCCTTTTTATGTTTGTAATACATATATTGGAACTGATGCCTTTAATGAAGCAAAATTACCACATCCCCTTATGTATGAGAACATTATATTCGCTGGAGATTTTAATGCAAGGCACAAAGAATTTGCAGAAACATCTGATAACATCTGTAATTACAATGGCAGACGGCTCTATGAGTTTATTAGTGATAACAATTTTACCTTACTAGGACCACGTTTGCGTACCCACCTTAGAGGTGGTAGACTAGACTACATATTTTATCATGGTTTAGAATATGGGAAAGACTTTACTTGCAGAAGAATAGACGATCTATTGTCTGACCATTTTGCACTTGAGAGCACATTCCTACTCGATTCCGGCATTTGTCAAGCACATAAACGAAAGCAGATAAATATTCCTATTGAATTCGTTGCCCCTTTTCGCTCTTTTATGGCTTCTACATTTGAAAATATAGATATTCAGACCATTACAGGCCAAGAAATCTATGATCTCTTAATAGAACGGATATATTTATTCCATAGAACTTACATACACAAGCCTAAACACAAGGCAATCAAGAAGAAAAACAATTGGACAGAAGATAACAAGCTAAACACATTTAAAAAACAGGTAGACAGTGCAGTTGATATGTATAAAAGGGACAACAATGCAACCACTCTTGAAAATCTGCTACTTACTCTACGAGAGTACCGTGAGCTTAAAAGTGATGTCCGAACTAAGCACTTTCAAAACTTCCTACAGTCTATCAATGCTCATACGAGTAGTTCTAAAATCTGGCAGTCAATTAATGCTCTGGTTGGCAAAAACATCAGTGTGTCACAAACAAATGATTCCCAAACTCTTGCTGAAGAACTTCTCTTACAATACTCTAAGACATCTTCCTTTGAAAACCTTCCTTGCGATATTCAACAACGATTAAGAAATCTTGACTTTGAAAGAATGATGAACATAGAATTATCCTGTGCAAGAACAATGGAAGAGGACAGATTCATTGACTACATAACCAAAAATGAGTTGGACTTTGCTCTCTCCCATGGGAAGAGCACCTCTCCGGGTGAGGATGGCATTACGTACCAAGTAATCCGAGATCTTAATGATGATATTTGTAATGGTATTAATCCAATTCAGTTTTTATTCAGCACTATTTATAATGAGGGCACACTTCCAGAACAATGGAAAAAAAGCATTATTATTCCAATTCCAAAAAAAGAAAGTACAAAATTAAGACCTATCTCTCTGACATCCTGCTTCTGCAAAGCCTTTGAGAGAGTCATTCTTAACAGACTTGATTTCACACTCGAGGGAAAATTATCAAATAATTTGTATGGATTTATGAAAGGAAAAAGTACCAAAGACTGTTTTGTAGAATTTATGAATGTTGAGCACTGCTCTGAAGTCACTGTTTTTCTAGATTTGCAAAATGCCTTTGATATTGCAAATAGAACCGTTATTTTGGATCATTTAGCAACTTTAGGGGTCAAAGGTAAACTACTGCAACTAATTAGATGCTACCTAAGTAGTCGAACCTCTAAAGTGTACTATAAAGGATATCTTACTTCCAGCGAAAAGGAATTTACACTGGGAACTCCTCAGGGAGGAGTTCTGTCTCCCCTTCTCTTTAACATCTTAATGGATAAGCTTCTCAAGTCTCTCAGACTACCAAATGATGAATGCACCATCATATGTTATGCAGACGACATATGTATAAGGGCACCTTCTGCCAATGATATGCAAATAATACTTAATGACTTTTCTCAAGTATCAAAAGACATTGGTCTTGTCATTTCAACTCCAAAAACAAAGTACTTTTCCAGTATCTCGCAAGAGCCTCACCTTGTATTAAGCAATCAAATGGTTAAGGTGTGCGAAAATCACAAATATTTGGGAATACCAGTTCCTTCTCCCCCTCACACAGAGTATGTCAAAGATTTGTGTGAAAGACTGCAACAGAGACTCAGACCGTTAAAGCTTCTTGCCAATAGGGTATCTGGTGTTGGAATTAACATATGCCGAACTTTCTATCTCGCATATGTCAGGTCATTAGTCGACTATCACACCCTGCAGCTCTGTACTATGACTACCTCTATCTTAAGACCCCTAGAAAAAATTCAGAACAAAGCTATGAGGATTATTCTTGGCTGCCCTATGAGCACCAGAATTATAAATATGCAACATGAATTTAACCTCCCACCTCTGATAGAACATATCAAACAGTCAGCTGTGATATTTGGAGTTAAACTAGCGAAATCAGCTCAGCCTCATCCATGTAATGCTGGTCATTTGCAAGGGCCGCAGTCAGCGCCAACAATCATTAAATCACTAATAAAAAGTAACATACAGTATGAAAGACAAATTCACCCCAAAGTATTTAAGCTTATAACCAATGAGACAAAAAAACATAATGTAACACTCTTTACTGAGAGTGGTCCTGAACGATTAATAAATCCTTGCAAGAGGATTGGGCCAGAAATTCTCTTTCCAATATTATCATCTGGTCCGAATGTTGCTCCAATTATTAAAAAACATCAATGGTTAGATGAAATTGAAGCCTTTATTGAAACTAGTTTCCCAACTAACAATGAAACACTCTGCATTTACACTGATGGGTCTCACACAAGCAGTGCAGGAGGGTCTGGGTGCAGCATTGTAGTTTATGAAAATTTTGAAGGGCAGCAAATATTTGACAAAGCACTGAGTATGCCAAAATGGTCATCAATCACCGAATGTGAAATTGTTGGTCTAAAACTTGCTATTGAACATGTTCTCAGTGCTAGGAGAAATGCTATCATATTCTGTGACTCGCAGAGTGCGCTTCTGTCACTGAGATCATTAAAAAGCTCCTACAAAACTCACATGGCTGAAATTCAAGAGGCTCTTATTGATTGCGCAAAACTTAAACTCCAAGTTAAGTTTTCATGGGTACCCTCCCATGTTGGGATAGTAGGTAATGAAAAGGCTGACAGGCTGGCAAAAATGGCAACTGAGAGTTCAATGTCTGAATCTATAACCACACTGACTCAGTTGAAGAGCAAGAACTTTCTACACTCACACAACATGTAAGCAGCTGTTTGATCCAACATTATGAAAACTTCAGAAGGCTGAGACACAAATACAGCATGGGTAAAATGCTTACAGGTGACTGTGATAGAGTTGCTGCCCGTATAAGACTTGGTTATAGAAATATATGGGAGGTGAATTGCGAGAAAACTGGTAGAAAGCACCCAGAACACTCAAAATGCCATTTATGTGAGTGTGAAGGGGGCAACAATTTAGTACACTACATTGCAGAGTGCACAAAGCTTAAGGACTTCAGACCTCTTGGCCTGAGCTACTTTGAACTTTGTGTGCACTTTTGCAACCCAGAGAACTTATATCCTGTACTTAGTGTATACCCAACGTTGAAAATGTAATTCTTTTACCCTCTTCTCCGTCTACATCTTTTCCCACATTTATGTGGGGTCGATGTTTCTGGTCAGTTTTCTCCATTTATTTCTGTCCCATACCTCATCACCCAACAAACCTTTAGACCTCAGATCATCATTGATGCAATCCATCCACCTACGCTTTGGTCTCCCTCTCCTTCTACCCTGTATATCCATTTCCATCACCCTCCTCCCAACATACTGTTCATCCCTTCTAACGACATGACCATACCATCTTAGTCTACTTTCTTGTATATTATCTGATATTTCTATAACTTTGGAAAAAAAAAGAAAAAAAAGAGAGAGAGAGAGAGAGGGGTGGAGGGAATACCTTCTCTCTCTCTCTCTCTCTCTCTCTCTCTCTCTCTCTCTCTCTCTCTCTCTCTCTCTCTCTCTCTCTCATATGCCTTTTTATATACATAAACCACTTTTCCCCTTATAAGGTGAGTGGCTGAGTAAAGGAATAATGCTCTGACTTTCTGGGAAGAGAAAGTACAGAGAATTTAAAATTTTAAATTTAAATTTAAATTTAACCTTTATTTCCATTTCATTACAATGGGTATTCGTCAGCCAGGGCAAGCCCCAACCCCCCACTGTGATGTCCAACCACAGCAGTTCCTGCCAGTAAACAGCTTAAACTCTCGGTCTTGGACGGGGACCGATCTTTCGACCTCGTGAATGCGAAGCCAGCGCCCCACTTAGTCTACTCTTACGACACGCAGGGGAACATGGAGGAAGTATTCTAACCCCCTCCCTCAAGAGCTCATATGTATGTATATGTGTGTACATGTGTGCATGCATGTGTATATGTATATGTATGTGTATATGTATTTATATGTATATATGTATGTATATGTGTATATGTATATGTATGTGCATGTCTATATGTATCAATAATTACTACTTTTGATTCATAACTCTATCTATATACAAAAGCTGTAGTAATGATGATGGTAATAATAATAATAATAATAATAATAATAATAATAATAATAATAATAATAATAATAATAATAATAGTAATAATAATAATGATAATAATAATAATAATGATAATAATAATAATAATGATGATAATAATAATCATGATGGTGGTAGCAATGGTTGTGATAATAGTGATAATGGATTAATTGACGTAATTCTCTCTCACGTACATAATTTGAAGGGTGGAGAGGGGGAAAGGCTTTCAGTCTTTCTCTTTCTTTTCCTTCCAAATTTATCCTCCATTATATGGCACTGTGTTTATGTGTATGTATGTATGTATGTTCAGGTTTATATGTGTACGTATATGCAATTAAGTACATGCACTTTCCTCTGCTGTGTTACCCTCAGATGACAATGATGTGTATGAGTATGCATGGATGTGTCTTTATCTGTAGTAAGGACGAATAACTCCTTTTGCTGAAATGAATACCACAAACTCACTCTCTCTCTCTCTCTCTCTCTCTCTCTCTCTCTCTCTCTCTCTCTCTCTCTCTCTCTCCATCCATTTGAAGCATTATTTGTATGAACTCATGTAATGTCTGACGCCTTGGCGCAATAAATTAATAAAATAAAAAAAAAAATAATCTCTCTCTCTCTCTCTCCTCTCTCTCTCTCTCTCTCTCTCTCTCTCTCTCTCACACACACACACACACACACATTCGGACACGAAATACTGTCCGGATACGGTATATAATCTTTGTTGAAGTTCCTATATATTCTGTCGTGGATAAAGGAAGGAGTCCAGCCAAACCTTGTTTCACGCTGCCCTGACCACGTTGGATAGTAGAACACACGCTCTCTCTCTCTTCTCTCTCTCTCTCTCTCTCTCTCTCTCTCTCTCTCTCTCTCTCTCTCTCTCTCTCTCTCTCTCTCTCTCTCTCATTTGAGAGTCATTTATCATTTGAAATTCCTTTCGAAAGTATTTGCACTAAAGTAAACTGCATGTTCCTTTTCAGTCGAAATAAGATATTATTTGAGGGCCACATCAGGAAAATAATAGTAGAGACACTAATTCTTAGCCACAAATACTCTTACTCAATGATATGTAGCGCCTGGAATAAAAGTCTGTTAAGCAAGTTCCAAAAGATTCAAACTTTTACTTCTAAAATCGTTTTTTGGTCATGGCAAAATTTTACTGGGCAACACCATAAAAGATAGGCAGCTAAAATGGCACCAGGTGGAAGACTTGAGTTAAGAATGAAGTGGTAATATTTATGTACGAGTATAATTAAGGTATCATACCTGTATGGGGTTATTTGCATATTAATACACTTAGGAATTCTGTGGACAGAAGCAATCTACGATCACAAAACTCGTGATTCCAAGAACAAGAATAGAAATATATGACAGAATGCCATCTCTTTGGGGACCCACCCTTTGGCACGGACTGCCAGAAGACATATACGAATTATAAAAAGTATCAAGAATAAAAAAATGGATTTTTTATTATTATTTATCGTCTTTGTTTGTTGTCTACATTCAGTATAGTTCTGTAGATACTATAGATGTTACTTATTCTGCTGTATTTTTTATTGTAATACCCACTGTATGTTTTGTGGAATAAAGGTATTTGTTTATTTATTAATTTTATTTATTTGGTTATTTTTATTTAATTTATTTGTTTATTTGTGTATTTTACTCATTAATTTATTCACTCAAAAGCAAGCATCTCTCTCTCTCTCTCTCTCTCTCTCTCTCTCTCTCTCTCTCTCTCTCTCTCTCTCTCTCTCTCTCTCTCTCTCTCTCTCTCTCAGGTCTCCCAGACTCTAGATATGCCACAGTACACCTCCTGTACACTATGCGACCGATCCTAATGCTAACACTCTTGACCACTATTGTCTTCAGTGCCCCACAGTGAGAGATGTTTTACCACGAGGTCAGAACTTAATACAGATCTGCTCATTTTTACTTAATGATGACAACCTTGATGTTATTCTTGCTCGTTATCCTCACTTTGGTGGCCATTAATTATATTGAATTATACATATATTTTCTGTATGTTGCTGTATAATTCTGTTTGTGCATTCTGCGTTTCTCTGAGCTTTACTTTTGCATATAATGTACTCTGTGCTGCCATACTGTGAGTTGTGTGTTAGTATGCAGCAATGTTTTATCAATATGTACACCTCCCTGTAAACCATGTTCAACTCTTGGTTTTGTATCCATTTGAAGCATTATTTGTATGAACTCATGTAATGTCTGACGCCTTGGCGCAATAAATTAATAAAATAAAATAATCTCTCTCTCTCTCCTTGATATGTATGGCTATGAAGCCCCAGTGGTGTTTCTATTGCTCATCTAATTAATGCATGCATATATATATATATATGTGTGTGTATGTATGTGTGTGTATATATATATGTATGTACCTACTTATTATTCTAACCTGAAAATTGTTATTCTATATCTGCTTCAAATTGTCTGCAGTAGTACTGTTGAAAAGTAAAAATGAATTTAAATGATAGCACTCAACAAGGGCTATTGAAAATATTGTCACAAAGATTACTCTTCAAGTACTCTTCAATTATTACACTATATTTTATTATTAATTACTTGCTATGATATTTTAAATTAATTGCAAATTCTATTAGTATGTTATTTATACATAACCACATAGATTGTAATGTTATCAACTGCAATATGACTGGGAGTGCCCATGTGCACATGTCCCCATGTACAGTTATCTGAATAAATAAAAAAAAAAAATATCTGCTTCTTCCTTTCTTTCTCCCCACCCTCCCCTTATTACTGCCTCAGCAGGCACCCTTCCCCTCTTCCCCACTACTTCCCATTTGGTGGATTTTTCCCTGGTGTGTGTTTCTCACGTGTTTGCTTAGCATTTCTCATGCAAACATTTTCGACCATTGTGTTTATATGGTCGAGAACCAAAACAAACATTGCATTAACCTTATTTAACGCATATTTTCGGTAAAGAAAAGCAAGCTTTATGAACCCGCCCGGAGTAGTTTTTTTCTTTTTTTCTTTTTGATGTCCATAGTGAAGTTGGTTTTCTTCCTGGTTGTCGAAATGTATGTTTATCGAATATGAACTTTATTTTAACCTCTATGTATACTTTACAGAAAAGCTACAGTAAAAGTTTGTATATTTATTTTTATGCTCTAGTTTGAACCATAATAATAATGGAAATAAAATTTTTGACTTCAAATTTGAATTTGATAGGAATGCGTTCATAATTTATGATTCTCTCTCTCTCTCTCTCTCTCTCTCTCTCTCTCTCTCTCTCTCTCTCTCTCTCTCTCTCTCTCTCTCTCTCTCTCTCATTAATATGATGTAATTAACTTTATGGTGTCAATAACTAATGAGTGTACTACATTTAAATTAGAATTAAATTAGAAAACCATGGTAAATACGTCTCGTATAGCCAAAGTAGTTCCCTACCTATTGGAAGAAAGCCGAATGTTTCATCCTTGACCTCACGCGACTAATTGAAAAATTCCGTCATTTGTTGTGGTGGCCAAAGGGCTACCAAATTAAGAACGTCTCCGAGACCCTCTTCTTAATATCATATTTTTTTCTTCGAAGAAATATATATAAATATTATTATGATCTGTAGTGAAAACTATTATTATTATTATTATTATTATTATTATTATTATTTGCCTCTACCTGATTCCCCCTGCCTTATATTTGTATTATTAATATTCTGCGTCCGTTCCTTGTATGTAACTAATACGTAAGCGCAGTACTAGTGTTGTGCTCTGCAGTTGACTTGAGTGTCACTTTAATTTCCACATTCATTCAAAGTAATAAATTGAGAATAAGAAAAGGAGCAGAGCATGCTTATATGGAGTCGCTGTTTTCACTAGCCTCCTTTAGGTCTGTATCTGGTTTCAGACATAAGATTCAAGGTCTAATACTATTCCTGATACTGGCGCTGCGCATTTAATAGGGCTTGGACCGGAACTAGTTTACCTACCTTGCTACCTCCAGTGGCTGAGATTTAGATGTAAATTAGATTATAACTTTTTTTCATGTGCTCCTGGTCTCTCTGAAGGAGATCTCAGGGGGGGGAGTTCTTTCCTACTCTCTCTCTCTCTCTCTCTCTCTCTCTCTCTCTCTCTCTCTCTCTCTCTCTCTCAATCAGCTGGGCTCTTCACCCGTAGTCACAAAAACACATGTTCGAGTCCAAGAATTGACGTGCAAAGAAACAGTACTGCAATGTTCCCTGGGATGAGTTTGCAAGTCAATAATACCGAATGCGAGGGTCTAAATCCAATTGCTCCCTATACATTAAAGATAAAATAAGCTTCAGTGAATAAAGAATGCACATTTCGATTTTCCCAAAAATGGGAATAACACCCCTTCGTCCCAGTTGCCCCCTTTTAATCGTCCTCCCTTTAATTTCTAATTCCTCTCTCTACACACGGCCATTCCTCCAATTCTCATCCTCCCTCCTGTTTTATATACTCCATTTCGTCTTTCACTCACCCCCCTTTTTCCCCTGAAAATTTTTTACTCCCTCGGCCTCCCCCTCCCTTTCCCGTAGGGGCTATGACAGCTAAAAGGCATAAAACCGCTGACTGATCACACGGGGCCTGTCATTTAGCTGTGTGGTTGAACATCTCTTACAAGGATGGGAAGGAGGGCCGGCTTATGGCAGGGATAGGAGGAGGATGGAGGGATGGGGGAATATGGACCTACCAGGAAACCACAAGGATCGTATTACCCACACCAAGGTTTTAATGGGATAGGGTAGGCTGGGTTGGGGGTTATGGGAGGTGATGGGGATCTGTGCTCGTGTGGAGGGAACTGTCATAACTGTTAGGCGTAAAATTTTTCCTCATAATAATAATAATAATAATAATAATAATAATAATAATAATAATAGTAATAATAACAATAATAATAATGATATTAATAATAATAGTAACAATAGTTATAATAACAACAATACTACTACTACTACTACTACTACTACTACTACTACTACTGCTACTGCTACTACTACTACTACTACTACTAATAATAATAATAATAATAATAATGATAATAATAAATAGCAGCAACAACACTCGTGCAGTACATCTTAAGCAACAAGTCTTCAGTAGAACCTGTCCCCTCTGCTCTTGGTAAATTATTTTGCAACAATAAAAGCATCTCAGATTGGTCGTACTGGCAACTTATTCGAGCTGAGATGGTGCGTTGATTTCATCATATTATTGCATTTTAGTATATAGTACAAATATTCCCCATTTCCCTTGAAATTGCTACTACTGTTAATTCTATGTAATTATAAACTCCTAGGCAAGCTTTATTTCTGTTCACTGTAAGTTTATGTATCCTCCTCCCACTTATTATTCTCATTTGAGTGTCCACTTATTAGTGCATTCTTCCTTTTGTAACAGAATAGCTACTGTAAGAATGGAAATAAAATTTTTGAATTAAAATGACTATTACTACTGTTCATTTATGAAATTATAACACTTAACATTGTTTCCTAGTTTTGCTTTCAAGGATTACGTCCTAAAAGCCTTGATACATTACAGTTTTTGCGATTATGTGAGATTTTATCCTACTAAGGCATAGCAGCACAAACCTACACACAAAGTTTTGGCATCGCAACCATAACACCTGAAAACTCTTTGGTTCTTTCTTTTTAATTGCCGTGAATTCGGTAATTCTTGAATAAAAGATACGTAATAATAATAATAATAATATTAATAATAATAATAATAATAATAATAATAATAATATTAATAATAATAATAATAATAATAATAATAATAATAATAATAATAATAGTAATAATAATAATAATAATAATAATAATAATAATACCAATTATGATAATAATAATAATAATAATAATGATAATAATAATAATAATAATAATAATAATAATAATAATAATAATAATAATAATAATAATAATAATAATAAGGATAACATACCTTTTGAAATTCATAAAAAATGCTTAAAGCACTGTAATACTGTACCAAAGATCATTGTGTTGTGCATATTCTCTCTCTCTCTCTTTCTCTCTCTCTCTCTCTCTCTCTCTCTCTCTCTCTCTCTCTCTCTCTCTCTCTCTCTCTCTCTCTCTTACTACTTTATTATTAACATTATTGTAACATTTTTATTACAGCATTATTATTTTCTATGAAAGCTACATTTAATTTAACTATATGTCTAACCCTCTTATTTGTTAGTTTAATTACATGTCTACTTATAAGTTACTATTCATGTTGAATAACCATTGTACAAAATGGATATAAATGTTTTTGTTTGTTTTGTTTGTTTTGCTCTCTCTCTCTCTCTCTCTCTCTCTCTCTCTCTCTCTCTCTCTCTCTCTCTCTCTCTCTCTCTCTCTCTCTCTCTCTCTACATGACCCCACTAATTCTTGGAGGTGGGAGGGGTATTCTATTTGCCCATTTGTTACCTTCTAGCACCCTGGAGTATTCTTATGGTCTGTCTTTTGAATGATAAATAAACAAAACATTACACCCGACATTCATTCCCCAGCAGCTCTGTTCCTCCTTTTTAAAAAAGTTCGATGCAGATTGTTCTTGAACTTTATTTTAAAAAAAAGGTAAAGAGCGTGTTCAAAGAAGAGGCAATATGGAGTCAACAGACTCGACCTCAGTTGGCACAGTGATTATTCCATTCGATAGGTGAGGCTTGTGGCAAACCAATTATAATGAAACCATTCTGCCTTGCTTTCTTCTTTTGTTGTGGGCACCCGCCTGGCTTGTGTATGGCTCATGCATATGTGTATGTATTTATATGTGTTCATGTATGTATATGCTTATATGTATGTGTGCATGTCTATATATACATGTTTATGAATACGCGTATGTATAGATGCATAAGTATTTTTTCACTCCTATATGTATATTTAGGTGGTAAGGATTAATAGCGCTTGTTGATGAAATGAATACCCTCTCTCTCTCTCTCTCTCTCTCTCTCTCTCTCTCTCTCTCTCTCTCTTTCTCTCTCTCTCTCTCTCTCTCTCTCTCTCTCTCTCTCTCTTTATATATATATATATATATATATATATATATATATATATATATATATATATATATATATATATATATATATATATATATATATTTCTCCTAGCTATGTATTATTATGAAACCCCAAAGGCACTTCTGTTCACTCTGTGACAAGGATTAATTGCATTAGCAGCAGCATTATTATGAAATAATTTCACATTATTACTTATAAGTTTAAAAATCTTAGGATGAATGGAACTATTGTATTGCAAATCTCCCTTCATTAAGGACCTAAGGATAACTGGTGCTGCCTGTGACACCTGTAGTAGATAGGTATCATTTTGAGAAGAAGGAACTGATTTTGCTACTTTAACACCAAATAATTCGACAGATTCTCTGAAATGGAGTATTAATGAACCTAAAAATAATCTTCTCATGGGTACCTTCCCATGCTGGGATAAGTGGCAATGAAAAGGCCAACAAATGTGCAAAGAAGGCTGCGGAAGAGTCAACATCTCAATCTGTTGTCACCCTGTCTCAGCTGAAAACAAAATACTTAATAATGAGATGCAAGAAGACCTGCAACTATTAATACTTTCACAGACACACAGCAGTAACTCTATCCCACACTATAAATATTTTTGTAATATATCGCACGCTTATGGTAAAGGAAAAATGCTAACAGGTGATTGTGATAGACTTGCTGCATGCATAAGACTGGGCTACAGACATGTGTGGGAAGTGACTTATAAAAAAAAAAAAGGAATAATACATCCTGAATACTTCCAATGTGTTTTATGTGGCCGAGAAGGGAGCAATTCTTTAATATATTATGTTAAAGAATGTGTTAAGTTACAGGACTTCAAACCATCTGGACCATGTTATTTTGAAATGTTAAAACATTTCTGTGATCCTGACAATGTATTCCCAATATTAAGCGTATATCCATCATTCAGGATGTAAAATTATTTACATCTTTATGCCCAGTAAAATTTTAAATATATATTATCTGTAAAGGAATGTAGTAATGACCTTTTGAGCAGACCTGGGAGTGCCTGTGGACATGCATCCCTTCTCTCTCTCTCTCTCTCTCTCTCTCTCTCTCTCTATCAGTCTATCTATCTATCTATCTATCTATCTATCTATCTATCTATCTATCTATCTATCTGTCTATCCCCATTTGAATCAGAGAAACGGTCTGAAAAGATTTCTTATTTGTTTATTTATTTAAACTGCATTGTCCTTTTGCTTATTTACTCACCTATTTCCTCATTAGTTATTCATGTCTTTAGTTCCTTTGCCTAGTTGGTCATATCCTTATTTATATCTATTAATATATTTTCTATACTGCCTATTTATTCAGGTACTTATGCTCAATAATAATATATTTATTCATATATTTTCTTTACCTATAAATTAATAAATTGCCTATTTTTTTACTCTCTATAATTTTATTTTGTACTCTCATTACTTTACTCATTTATTATATATCTATTCACATAATCATTTCCATCCTTTTCTTTATTTTTCATCTTTTGTTCATTACCTGTTTCTGTAGTAAGACTTTAGGCAGAGTATCCATTTTGGCAATCACTTGCTTCTATGTTAAACCAGTCCTTGTACATGAGAATGCATGCAGGCAGATGCTCCTTCTACTTTACAAACACTACACTCTACATTATACAGTATACAATCCTTGTACAGTATATTAAGAGTATATCCAGCACCAAATGTATATACATTTACATCTCTGTGTTTTATGATTCTTCTTTGAATGCACATATGAAGCTCATGATAATAATTACGTTATTATTATTTGTGCATGCCCTATGCTAAAACCAAAAATAAATAAATTTTGTCGCATATATTAAATTTTTATAAGCAAGAGTGTAATGATGAACCTTAAATAAAAAAGGGCACTTCTGTTTACTCATCCAAATTAGTTATTTATATGTATGTAAATGTAATAACTTAATTGTAATTACCTAATTGTGCTTGCGGGAAATACCCCAAGCTCGTAACTTCCCGTTTCCTGTTTTTTTTTTTCTGTTAAATAACTGTACATGGGAACATGTGCACATGGGCACTCCCAGTCATATTGTAGTTATTAAGCATTGCAATCTGTATTTGTTCATGCATAAATCTAATATTAATAGAATTTGGAATTCATTTTAAATATCATAGCAAGTAATTTAGAATAAAATATAGTGTAATGATTGATTGATGAAAGAAGAGCACTCTGTGATTATTAATTAAGAGCAATTTATTTTGTAGTGATAATTGACTGATGGCAGAAGAGCATTCTGTGATTATTGATTAAGAGTCATATTTGTAATAATAATTTTCAATAGCCCTTATTGAGTGCTATCATTTAAGTTAAATCTCTACTTTACCGCAGAAACACTGCAGACTATTTGGAACAGATATAGAATAACAATTTTCAGATTAGAGTAATAAGTAGGTACATATACATATATATGCATGCACATGTATCTGTATATACGCATGCATATACTCATATATAAATAACTAATTGGATGAGCAATAGAAATGCCACTGGCTGGTCGGTTCCATATTTTAATTAGTATGTATATGTATGCGTTATATATGTGTATATGCAAATGTATGTACATTAATATTTATGTGTATACTTAATATATTAATCTGCGCATTGATATATTATATCTGCTTCGAAGTATCTGTAATGATTATGTGATATATTTTTAAAGTCTTTCATGTAAACTAGAGTCTTGAATTATAACACTCATCAATATCTAACTTGCAGTGTTTATTTGCTTTCATTTGTAATTATTGTATGTAAATTAGAAAATTAATTTACACTTTGAACTAATATTTGATTTATATATAGCCAAATATAGGCCGTAATGTTAACAGTTGCATATCACTAGGAGTGCCCGTGCACACATGTCCTCATGTACATTTATTTAATTAATGAAAAAATAATTGATGAGATATGGTCTTCAAGAAACTTTTATTATTATTATTATTATTATTATTATTATTATTATTATTATTATTATTATTATTATTATTATTATTATTATTATTTTTATTATTATTATTATTTTTATTATTATTATTATATTCATTATTAATAATAATAATAATAATAATAATAATAATAATATATTATTATTATTATTATTATTACTATTATTATTATTATTATTATTATTATTATTATTATTATTATTATTATTATTATTATTATTATTATTATTATTATTGTAGTCACCGTGACTCAAGCGGTAGCGTCCGCGACTCTGAGGCGTCAGGTCGAGGGTTCGCGCCCCTTCACGGTCTGAGGTTAGCAAGGGTATGCACTCAGGGTAACGATTACATCCGCCAAAACAAGTCCTTCGCAAGAAGGCAACCATCCTAGCCCTTGATAGAAAAGGGAGTCCGTGACGTAAAACCGGAACTATTATTATTATTATTATTATTATCATTATTATTATTATTATTATTATTATTTTTATTATTATTATTATTATTATATATTATTATTATTATTATTATTATTATTATTATTATTATTATTATTATTATTATTATCGACGTAGCGTAGCGGTAAAATGTTATACTCGGCAGGTGATGGACCTGCGTTCAAACCAAGGAAGGGTGATAAATGCACCCAGCCTTCATTCCCCATCTTCAATCCGTCCATGTCCACCCCTAAATGGTGACTAATAATGACACATAAATAGTAAAAAATATGACTATAATATTACTGCCCTTATTAAGTGACGATGATGAGGCCAGTTCCTTAGGTGATTCAAGTGTGTCTTATTTTGTTACTGTTAATATATATAATAAATGCAGAAAGAAATAATATCAGCTACATGTATGTCTGTGACATCGGGAAGGATAGCACCTTTTAGTTCGCCAATGCAAAATCTTAACATGCCTACAGCTAATTAATAAAAAAGAATATATATAAAATAATGTTCTAAAATACTGGTTGTACATAGTAACGGTAATATATACCAAAAATATGTAGTTTCGAGTAACTTAGTTATTTCCTTATTTTCTCATATATATATATATATATATATATATATATATATATATATATATATATATATATATATATATATATATATATATATATATATACATATATATATATATATATATATATATATATATATATATATATATATATATATATATATATATATATATATATATATATATATATATATAATAATAATAATAATAATAATAATAATAATAATAATAATAATAATAATAATAATTATAATAATAATAATAAATATATAAATAAATAGATAAGTTAAAAGATACTACTTAATTTTGTCATGTATTACCGATTCTATGTACGTCCAGTACAATTGTAGAACATTATTTTAGATAATTTTTATTAAGCTGTAGACGAACTGATATTTTTCATTGCTAAAATGACAGGCATTACCCCTACCAATATCGTAGATGTAGACGTACCTCCTCCGTGCCTAGCCAATACCTTTGTGCGCCCACACCCGCCCACGCCCTTTGAGATATATAGACGTCAAGTGGGTATGAAAGAGGATCGGGAAAAGGATTTAAGGGGATTATATAGTTGAGAAATTGTAAGAAAAGGAAATAAAAAAAGGTGCAGGTTAAAAAATGGTACAAAGAAATGAAGAAAATAGAGTGAATATCTATCTATCTATCTATCTATCTATCTATCTATATATATATATATATATATATATATATATATATATATATATATATATATATATATATATATATATATATATATATATATTCGCAATGAAACCATGATGTTAACAGTACTATTGTTCACGAAAAACTTTTCTTGAATCACAGGAATCAAAATCTATTTGCAAGTTACAGATTCATGTCAGTATAACGATTCAGCTACTACAGCAGATAAAAGTCTACATATAATCCAGCCAGATCAAGCAAGCATTTCTCCCGTCATTCTGCACATCAACCTTTACAGTTATACGTGAAGTTTAAGTATATATATATATATATATATATATATATATATATATATATATATATATATATATATATATATATATATATATATATATATATATTCTGAAATCGTGATGTTAGAAATACTATAAGCCACAAATTTTTTTTAAACTCAGGGGAATGGAACTCGAGTCTCAGGCTACAGATTCATGCCACCATACCGAGTGGGCTACTACAACAGAAAAATATGCATATCATAACCCAGCAAGATCAAGCAAGTATTTTTCCCGTTATTCTTATATCAACGGGTCACAGTTGGCCATACAGGTTAGCACGGTTATACTCAATAAAACTGAGATGTTAAAACTGCTTTGAGCCCCAGAGGATTCGAACTCGCGTCGCAAGCTACAGATTCATGCCACCAATGGTTTTGTGGAAATAGTATTGTTAACATCACGGTTTTATTTGGAAAATATATACTTAAACTCATTATGCAGCTATAATAGGTTGATATAAGAACGATGGGAAAAATGCTAGCTTTATCTGGCTAGTTTATGATATGTAGTTTTTTTCTGCTGTGGTAACTCAGTCAGAATGTTGCAAAAAGCTGTACTCTGCGATGCGAGTTCGATTCCTGGAGATTAAAAATTTTTTTTCGTGGGTAATAATATTGTTAACATCAAGGTTTCATTGTAAATGCATATATTTAAATACCACCTACAACTGTAATAGTTTAATATAAGAACGATGGGTAAAACTGCTTTGCACTTGTTCTAGCTAGGTTATGATATGCAGAGTTTTATCTACTGTAGTAGCTCAGTCATGGTAGAATGAAAGTGTGGCTTGTGACGAGAGGATAAAAAAATAATTTTTCGTGGATAATTGTATATCATACACACATGCTCAGGCGCGTACACATACACACACACGTGTATATATATATATATATATATATATATATATATATATATATATATATATATATATATATATATATATATATATATATATACATACATTACATATTATCAATGATGACTCTGTTTTGCATCGCAGACCCACTTTTCTAGTAAGGAGTAGGATGGTACCTCCTTATGAAAGACTTAGGTGCCTCCTTCCGAAGGACATTGGTTTTGGCAGTGCAACCTTTACCCTGACTGAATGACCTTTTTAACCTCAGACCATGGAGATGCTGATATATTAGCTTTTTAAGAGAAGAATGGTTAGAAGAATAAGAAAGACAGAAGGAGGAAGAGAGTTCCAGAGTGAAAGTGGAAAGAAAGAGGTAATTCGTATACTCATGTACACACACACACACACACACACACACACACACACATATATATATATATATATATATATATATATATATATATATATATATATATATATATTTATATATATATATATATATATATACACACACACATATTCATATATATATATATATATATATATATATATATATATATATATATATATATGTGTGTGTGTGTGTGTGTGTGTGTGTGTGTGTGTGTGTGTGTGTGTGTGTGTGTGTGTGTGTGTGTGTGTGAGAGAGAGAGAGAGAGAGAGAGAGAGAGAGAGAGAGAGAGAGAGAGAGAGAGAGAGAGAGAGAGAGAGAGAGAGATCTTCGAAGTAGACTCTTATGGCGTAATCAAAGCTTGCCGCCTGTGAAGATGCGTTTCCACCATACATTCCAAGTACCTGTTTGCTAATTCATGAGGGGCACCACTACCCTCTACCTTTCATCCCAATATGACTGGTGAAGAAAACTATACAGCTCATCTTCGGGTCATGAATACACGTCATATGTGGGAAGTGATTTATGAAATAACAGAAACAATGCACCCAAAATACTCCAATTGTGTTATACGTGGCCGAGAAGGGAGTAATACCCTTATGCATTACATCGCAGGCTGTGTTAACTTACAGGAGTTACGACCTTGCAGACTGTGTTAATTTGAATTGTGTACATATTACTGTGATCATGACAATGTATTCGCAATATTAGCGTATATCCATCACTAAAGATGTAATTGCATTTACATCTTGTGTCTAGTGAAGCTGTGAACATGTAAGTCCTATGAGGGATAGTAATAATGGCCTTTTGAGTAGATCTGGGAGTGCCTGTTGTCCCTCTCTCTCTCTCTTTCTCCATCCTCATTTGAATCATAGAAACGATATTTAAAGGATTTATTTATTTATTCAAACTGCATTGTTCTTTTATTTACTCATTCAGTTATTTCCTTATCATTTAGTCATGTCCTTTTGCTTCTTTGCTTGTTTAGCCATATGCTTGCTTATTAATTTCTTGATATATTTTATTCTATACTCTCTTTTCATTCATCTACTCAAGCTTTATATTTATTTATTTATTTGTTTATTTATTTTTACTTATAAATAAATAAATTTACTTATATTCTCATTCCCTATATTTTTATTTGTACTCTTGCTTTATTCACTTATCATATATCTATTTATGTATTTATTTCCTTCTTATACTAAATTTTTCACTTTTATAATCATTACTTATATCTGCAGCAAGACTTTACAGAGTATCCTTTTGGCAATCAATTGCTTTTATATTAAACTAGTGTTTGAGCATGGTGACGTGTGCAGGTATGCACTCCCTCTTATATACAAATGCTAGACTCTACATTATATAGTATTCAATCCTTATATATGAAGAGTATATCCAGCATTAAAATGTAAATACATATATATCTCTGTGTCTTATGATTCTTCTTTGAATGCACATGTGAAGCTCATGATACTATTACAATATTGTTATTTGTGTATACCCTATGCTATAACTAAAATTAAATAAAATTTTTTGTATTTATGAAATTTTATGAACAAGGGTGTAATAATGACCTTTGAGCATATTTGGGAATGCCTATGGGCACATGTCCCCATGTCATGCTTTAGATAAAAATGGGTTGTAATCAGTCATTATGTCCTCTGAGGGAACGTAGGCAGTAGTATAATGATATTAATTTAGGCTGTCACAAAATATATCATAGTACTGTGCAAATCCTTTATTTAGAGAATATATACATCATACAGTCCTCTTTTTTCAATGAAAGTATGACAGAAGAATATGACATTCACTTTACAGATAAAAGAGCCACTGAAAAAAACAAATATTTTGGACGGTCATTTTACTGTATAATATATATTTTTAGAGGCACATTCTGATAGATATGTTCCTGCACTATAGAGCATTTAAAAGTGTTTCAGTAACATCAGAAAAGACACTCTAATGATTAGTTTAATTGTGCTTGACCTAATATAGCGAATATATGAATCAGTATATACATATATGAATGAAGTTGCTGAAGTTTATACAATTTCAGTCACTGAAAGTTCTAAAACTAAAGAAATATAGTTTGATTATCTGAATATATCAACAATGACTTAATATTGAAATATGCTTTATATTTTATGATTTCACATGGTAATGCCACTGTTAAATCTTATCAGAGAATATTCCTAATAATAGTAATATAGATATACACATTAAAAATGTTTATATATACATGTAATTTTCGTTTTAAACCACGTTCTGTTGTTCTGTAGTGGACTGATTTGATCACTGAAAACCGATTATAACTTTTGTACAATACATAATATTTTGGAGCGTGTCTCCTGCATTTAAGTTCTGCTCTATACCATAACTATGGTGCTTTGGACTGTCCCTCCCTCTTTTTATAGAAATTTTACTAAACTTTTCAAGCATTTCTTTCTATGGTCTAGCGCCTCTTCCTTTCCCCGTGTGAATTGCAGTCAGGGGCTGGCCATGAGAGTTCACCTTACAGGCCACCACCACGCACAATACTCCCGAACATTTCCTTCTGAGGACTAGCGTCTCTTCCTTTCCCCGTGTGAATTGCAGTCAGGGGCTGGCCATGAAAGTTCACCTTACAGGCCACCACCACGCACAGAACTCCCAAGATTTTCAATCTTAAAAATAAGATACTTAAATATTCTTGAATATCCTTACACATTTAGTCCACTATAGAGTCTTCTTACCACTTTAGACTTGTATTTCACTTCTAGTAAGTTTTTTTTTGCAAAAATAAAATCCACAATGATATATTCCTTGCGCTCACATTGCTTTCAAGAGACTTTGCATGCTTTGTTAATAGGAAAATACTGTAGCAACAGCTTTGACTAAAGGGTATCATTTAGTACTTTTTTTGTTAATATGAGTTTGAATATTTAAGCTTATCCTCTGAATGCCAATTCTAATTACTTGTGATCTTTTCTGCTCTCACCTTCGTCTCGATATACAATAATGTTTTCACACTGTGACAGAATTCAGTCTTTGACAGAGGAATATCTGAAATAATGACGATGAAGCTATTTACATGTTAACAGATATATGATATGAAAGATTCACATGATATGCGAAAGCGGGAAACTTATGGAAACTGACACAGTAGGAACAATAACCGTTATGAGAATATACATAAAATCCGATTTTTTTTTATTTAGCTTTTACAACTCTTTCAAGACACACACACACACACACACACACACACACACACACATATATATATATATATATAATATATATATATATATATATATATATATATATATATATATAAACACATGCACATACACACATACATACATGCATATATATATATATATATATATATATATATATATATATATATATATATATTATATATATATATATATATGTGTGTGTGTGTGTGTGTGTGTGTGTGTGTGTGTGTGTATGCACACATATTTATATATATATATATATATATATATATATATATATATATATATATATATATATATATATATATATATATATATATATATATATATATATATATTCAAACAGTAGATTGTCATAATGATTACATTCAGTGTAACGTCTTTATTCACGTTCGTTATTCCTTAATATAATGAAATATATTCGTACAGTTTACTTTTTCACTAGGGAAATGACTGCAGTAATTATTAGAAATGGTTACACTTAGAACTTAATATTATTGTTATATTCTTAATCGCTCTTTGTGTGAATAACTTGGTGTTTCTAAGAGTCACTGAATAGGTTTTTCTTTTTGATTCTTTTTTCTTCATATTTCATACACCTTATAGGCTCTTTAATTAGGTATGAATGAATTAATATTTACTCAAGAAGTTCCTTGATAGATCTGCATTCATATTTTCCATAATTATTCAGTAGAATTGTTCCACTTTTTCTGAAAGACCATAAGTAGCATTCAAGATAATTTTTTTTTAAATTTACAAAGTTTTACATTCTGAATATAGGATTTTATTTTATTTTTTTTTGAAAGAGAGGAGAATTAACTCCATCTTTGCTAAAAAGAAAAATTAAGATTATTATTTTTTGTGTGCTAAAATTTCATCTTATGTGTCTTTTCACTGTTCTTTATTATATCTTTCAAAATTATCAACGAAAACTTGCGAACACATTTTCCAGGAAACTGGAAAATATCAGACATTATACTCAGCACCTAAAACGAACAATCAAGACAGTTGCTGTCCTTAACAACTTTTAGTAACTGCTGTCTGTTACATACTCTCAATAGGGTAACAGTGTCATGGAACTGAATAAACATGTCATACAAGTAATCCATCATTTACTAGTTTTTGACTTTTTGCACTGAGTTCTAAAATATGACAAATCACTTTTTTCAAAATGTGTTTTTCGATTAAAATAAAAAAATGGTTTATATATAATGGCCACTTCATTTGAGTGTCTAAGGTAAATTTAGAACATATTTTCTTTTCACAAACGGAATGATAAATGAATTAATATGTATTAGTTATTAATTTTCTAATAAGTTTTTTTTAATTCTAACCTTTAAACGCATTAGTTTCACTTCCACTGCACGTATTATTATGAAATTTCAAGTTTTTAATGTAAATAATTTTCTATTGTAGTTTCTTTGAATATATTCTATAAACTAGAATACATCTGTCTACACCACTCACGGACAACTTATATATTCACTTCCATTAATAATCAAATAATTTTTCTTTTATTGTAGCAAGAGCAGATATGTAATTCACTTTTTCAGTTTATTTATTTTTTTTTAATATTGCTCTCCACTTAGTACGTGTCCTGTGAAATGCAACGTCGTTTTCTTGAAAACAAAAAAATTCTATTTTATTTTTCACATTTATTCCTTCTCACTTATTGTCTTATGTGAAGGACTGTGTTATTTTGAAATAGATTTCGTTCTTTTCTTTTATATATTTTTTATATTTTTCCAATATATTTCGTGTCCTATGGAAAGCAGTTTTTCTATCAATGATTTTTTTTTTAATTCCTATATTTAGATATTTGTTCCTTCACTTATTGCTTTCAACGTTATTCTGGTCAAGGCACAAAAAGAGACGGTTTTGTTATCGAGCATCCTCGAAGGCACTGAATCGCTTGACTACTTGTGGCATTTCTTATATTCTTGCTTTTGAAACGCACGCTATTTTGTAGATGAAATTTCATCGGGGGGAGAGAGAGAGAGAGAGAGAGAGAGAGAGAGAGAGAGAGAGAGAGACTTATTCTCTAGCTCGCGCATGATATAGAGAAGAGCTGCCAGATATAGCCAGTAATCTCGAATAGTAGTTTCGTCTTCCTTTTACGCACGTCCTGGAAACTTGATACGGAATCTCGTGGGTGGGATCAATGGGGGAGGAGCCTAAGGAAAGCATCAGGGGAGGGGGAGTGTTAGAAGCACAGGGAAGGTTTATGGATTTGTATTTTATGGTTTTCTCCGTTATAGATCTAGCAGGCTCAAAACGTAGCTCTAAAGATCATAAAATGTTTTTGATAGCTCTGAAAAAAAATATATCCTTTAGAAATGAAATCTTGATTGCTTGCTTGCTTGCTTGCTTGCTTGCTTGCTTGAGAGAGAGAGAGAGAGAGAGAGAGAGAGAGAGAGAGAGAGAGAGAGAGAGAGAGAGAGAGAGAGAGAGAGAGAGAGAGAGAGAGAGAGAGAGAGAGAGAGAGAGCAACTAGCGCTATTAATTCAAAAGTGAATTTTTTATGTTATACGACCATTTATTTAAGGAAGTCTTGGTTTAGAGAGCAACTAAAGGCTACTTTGAACGTGGGCCAATAATTCCTGTGTCCAGTTTTACTTCTATTTGTAAGGGAAATCCATGTATAATGAGTAGCAGTTAGGGTTTCAATTAAAATTTCCTGATGCTGGTTTTGGTCTGTCATTTTCTTATAGTTCTTGAAGCGTCTAATGCTCTTTTTAAATGGTCTGGCGTTCTTTTGGTCTGTTTTACACTTGTGTCTTTTTAAGAGAAGCATATCTTTAAATTCTCACAGAGCTGTTTTTTAAGATGATATCTATTTTTGCATGTCGTTTTTTGTCTCCCTTTTTATTGTTAACCTGTATACCTGAAAAAGTAATTGCGAATAGCAGTTTACAGAATCACTTTGAATGTTCCTTGGAGATACACACACACTACAAGGTGAAGATTTAAGATGCAGTCCATAGAATTTGATCATATAATCTCCTTATAAACGGTAGCCTTTTGTAAACTTTCCTTTGAGATACCCCTTCGCACCCCTTGCATATATATATGGGGAGGGGGGGTCTTGAACAACCCCATTATAGTCAGTTATTATTCTGAGCAGACAAAACATTTCCAGTTCTTTCAGAGGATGTTTAGAGCCTTCTTAATAATCGTTTTTATTTCCCATTTCTGAAGTGATCTTCGGTCCTCTATCATCCCTCTCTAATAAAAGTATTTCTTAAGGGTCATCACGTCTGAAAAAAAAATAAAAACATATATTAATATTTACTGATATATATTTTGAAAAAAATTATAATACTGGTTGCTGCGTGACATATTTTTATGATATTTTAATGGAAAAATTTGATTAATTGTCTAATTTTTTTTTATATCTAAATAGGGTTTAGACGGTAGTGTACTAATGTAAATAAATACAATAGCTGTTATGCAAAGAATTTGACTTACAAGTATTATTTTATCAATCATTAATGCTAAAATTACCAATTGTATTGGTGTTGCTTGGATGATTCTGTATTTTGGAGGAACAAGGTGCAGATTCTACAAATGATCAGTAAGAGACAGGGGTTTCCTCGGACATGAGAGCTACGGGACGAGGATTATTGAATCTCGATCTAGTGAAGGTATACATATATAATAGTGACAACCCGAAGCTTTATATGTAGAAATGTATATATGTAAGCCATTATTTTCACTGGAGTTTTGTTTTTATTTCTAAGACAACCTAATCTTCCATCTAGCCACATATTTATTATCTTTTCAGGATGGAATTATATTAAAGTATCAAATGGACAGCGGAGTTTTCACTGCCCCCAGAAGACCTGTCAGTGTTAATTTAATATAGTGCTTGAAATTTAAAAGCTCCCTTTTTTAATTACTTTTCCTAACTTTATATTTATAGCGAACCGCCAATCATTATAATTTCGTGATATCTGTAGATTACTTGCATATATTTTTTCATTATATTAAAGTTGGTCCTTGCTTACCTCCGTCGGTGAAGCAGAAAATGGTTATGTGATCGAGTTTTGTTATTCGCAGGATTGTCTTTTTTATTCAGTTTTTACAGTTTGTTATGACAAAGCAAGATACACACACACACACATACATACATGACATACATATATACACACACGTACATACATACATACAAACATACATATATATATATATATATATATATATATATATTATATATATATATATATATATTATGCACATGAGTAGGATTGATTAAATTGTAATTCTGTTTTGCGTGTATATGTGGATGTGTATTTGCCTAATTGTACTCATGGAAACAGGCCCCACACTCGTTACTTCCTGTCCTCTGGTCCATTTTTTCCCCCGTATTAGCACTTTTCTTATCTCTTTAATATTGTGGAAGCTTTTAGCATATATTTCACTCATTAAATT